>JAVJIF010001354.1:0-387264 GCA_038442645.1 Agave tequilana | reverse complement strand
GGAGGGATAAAGTTGAGAGATGTTACAAGAATATCTCCGTTAACGTTGATATAGTCTTGAAATAAACACTGAGCTTAGCATATAATTTGTTATTATTTGTGCAGACCATTTTCATCATCTCAGTTTGCAACAATCAACTTTTCAATGGGTTGAGAATGAGTTCATTTGGGTGCTTGATCACATCCCTGGATTCTCTTCTATGCTTCCGTCCATCATTGCCAATATACATAAGCTCAAGCAGAAGTTCTTGTCAGCTCGACTTTCAGATTCTGCACCATTAGATGCGAAGGAAGGCCGCGCAAATTTCATTAAGCTATCACGTGCATATATGATCTGAAATTTATCTTCACCCCAATACTGGTATTCGACAAAACTCACCTTTACCCCAACTTAGTTGCTTCTCAAAGTAGTTTATACAATTAACATCGTTCACATAGTCATTATACACACACTGCATTCAGTTGCTGTTTGACACCTTATGCTGCTGGTAATTAAATGATTTATGAAGCAGCAATTCAACCTGTCAGTATGGCTGTGCACTCAATTGCTTTTATCAACTCCTGCAAATCCAAAAGTGAATCTCAATCCTCATCTGGATGGACTTATTACTTATTCCATCTTATTTTTGGTCGTAACAATATTTCTGCACTAAAACTGAGGTATTTTTTTTTTATATATAAAAATTCTGTTTTTGAATTCCTACTTCCGTCATCTGCAGGCGAAACATTGGAACCTGTCATTCACTTTGGTATGGAATAGTGTGATATGGCTTATGATCCTGAACTTCTCTTTAAGATTGTCACTGCCACTGCACAGAGATATTTGAAAAGGCAGCAAGAACTGGAGATAAAGAGGATGTCTTCAGCCGATCGAAAAACTAAATAGGAAGAATCTGGAAGCAAAATAATTATTGATGCCTGCTATCCATCTAAGAGCGGTGGATGTAAACCATTCACAGTTGCTTGCTATTGAAGCCCAATGTCTGCATCAAATTTCCTCCTGATTCTTTGCCCATAGATGACAAAAGAATTAAAATTATTGAATCGGCGGGGGGCAGGTTTATGTTTCTCCTGCCTGCTGGGTGGGGAGAGCATACTTGCATTGATGCCATTTTTAAATGTTCTGACTACTGATGAATATTATTATTGACTCAACACATTTTAGTTACTAGATGTCTTTTTGATATTCTGCTTGGAGAATTCAAAATATAGTGCTGGGTGACTCACTCACTTAACAGTTGAAGTGTTGCAAAGATACACTTGAAGGAATAGAAATCAATTAGCTTTTGCATGGCTGAGACAGATGGCTCTCTTTTTTGATGGTTATATAAATCAAAGAAGAAGAAAAAAGGGAAAAAAAAAAGAAGAGAGACTTTTGTTGGGAGCGAGGATAACTATGGAAGCAGAAGTCTATGGCCAAAGGAAGGCGATGGTAGCTTCTGCGAAACAGTAACCCTTGTAAACAAAGAACTTGAAATTTTACGACACCACGGTAGGTGGTGTCTTCGAACAAATATTATGTATGCTATGAGCAGTACAAATAGTCTTTCTTCATCTGTGGGGGCCTATGATTTTGATTTTGCTGGTTGTGCGTGCACTTGATTTCTTTAAATTAGGGCTTATGACTCTGATTGATTTTTATACATGAGAACCAAGTGTGATTGTGAATGTACTTGCATTCTCGAATCAGTGGTTTTAGCTGTTCACGTAGGACACAAATGTGTGAAAGTAGCGCCACCAAACATGACATGCTCGTGAAATCGTAGAAGTTAAGATCACTGTTGAGGTTTATTTCAAAAGTAATTTTGTGTGGTTGGCGTTGGTGTCTTTTGTCGGGATGATTGAAGTGGTGTTCTTCTAGCTAAAAGATGGACTCTTTGCAAGACTTGTGTTTGACAATTTGAAAATAGGGTTGAAAGCGTTTGAAGTAATTTTTCTTTGCAAGTATGAAAGTGTTTTTTCATCAGCAAACTAGGGAGATTTTTTTTTTTTTTGTTTGAATACAGGTACAAAAATTGTAATTTAAAAAAAAAACTGACACGACACTAATATATTGGTTATTGATAATATTGGATCCATTTTTTCTCTTTCCATAAACAATTAAGACATTTTAGAACGGAAGTGAAAAGTGTAAGAGATCTTATAAGGATGCAAGATATATTCATATTTTCAAAATTAACTTTCATCTAAATCAGCATCAAAAGTGACTGAAGGTGCTTCACTTTTACACTTTCACTTTCACTGTCACTCCTAGATCGCAAAACACTCTCATAATGTAAGAATTGAGTTTTTTTTTTGGCAACAAGTAAAGTTACTCAATAGATATATTGATTGCATGTACAAAATGTGAGGATGTGAAAGTGAAAGTGTGAGAGATGCTCTGCAACATTATACATGTATACACAACAATAGAAAAAATTGTTGAGGTGGGATCGAGAAATAAGCATTGAAGCACAGGCAACAAGTGCAACTTGGATTTGCTGGTATACTGGGAGTCTGGTAAAACAGCGAGGATACACACTCGCATAATAATCACCAGCAGCCTGAGCTCGGCGGCATCTCTTGAAGCTTATTGTGTATGGCTTTCGATTGTATGCTAAGTTTTATGATTAAGGATGGTAATTGTGGAATGTGTATCTTCCATCTTGGTTGAATATACAACTTCATGTGTTTTCTCTGTTCAATAATGATTGCAATTGATAAGAATTCATCCTTTTATCTAGTAAAAATAGTTTTCTTATTTGTCTCTGGAGTTGAAGCAGTAAAAGATGTCTTCTGCTCTCTCAAATAATTTACAACCTCCAGCTTTAAGGATTGAAGAAGGTTTCTCATCACATGCCTTTGGATTTACTTCTTGTGATCACATCCTAAGATCTTTTCAGTTCATTCTCTGGGGACATTTATGTTATATTTCGTATGATCATTAAGATCTTCTGCTTGCTGATTACATTATTGTTCGAACTAATTGAAACTTATTAGCATAAACAGGTAGTTAACGAGAACTTGCTTCCAAATTCTTCACTTGACCTCAATTCTGATTCTTTTACTGACGCAGCTGTGTCAACCATACTATTTCGCTAACGCTTGATGCTGCAGTGGTTCTCGAAGAGCTGTCGAGGGACCGTGCAGCATGAAAAAACCAAAGACATGGGGGGTCTATCAGTAGGAGCTTCAAGAGTACAAAACAGTCCTACTTGAATGCATCTCAGAACTTCATACTTTGAAAAATTTTCACCAATAGATGGGTCTACAATCTCTAATGCTGTTCCATTTCTCCAATGTTCCCATGTCTGTATGAGGAGAATTTATGTTAATTATGTATATAGTCTGCTAATAATAGAATTAGGTGTATAAATATAGAATTAACTACATTATTGTGAGACAGTTATGTGTGTAAATGTTACATTCATGTAACGAGGATTAAAATGCATACTCACATAGCTGAGTATGTCTTCGGAAAATTTCAGAATCATAGTGAAAGCCAGTACTCCTTTTCCCGTCACAATCTCTAAAACCTGAATCCCAAGCTGTACACATCCAACTTCATCGAAAAATGTCCATGCTTGCATATTCAGGTGTCATGCAACCACTGGAATAAGGCAATGAAATATAAATAGTACACTCAGAAATTTATTATCTATAACTAGTTGAATAATGTAGTCTTAGGAATTTTACTGGCAATGTTCCAACACTCGAGTTGTGATGGTTGTGTTTCATCTTCTCCCAAAAAGCCTAGCCAAACCAAAGTCTCAGATTTTCGGGCTCATGTCTGCATCTAACAATACATTGCTGGCCTTTAGGTCTCCGATGTATAACTTTTAGGTGATTTTCTTCGTGTAGGTATAGTAAACCTCGAACAATTCCCTGAATGATCTTAAACCATGTTTCCCAATTTAGTTGCTTGCATCTGACAGGATCTAGTCCCAACAGGCGAACGGTAGATGGAGTAGTCCAAATCCTTATAAATTCAAGACCATCCCCATGTCTAGCCGATGTGGGACTATTTGTTTGACCCAAATCAACAATATCTTCTCCATTTGATAGTATGGTAACTAAATAAATTGATAAAGTAGAACATATTTAATCTAAAATCAGAAAGGAACCATCACTAAGAAGAGGGCGTATCTTATAAACAGTACCAAAAACACCTTGGTCAAGCTTTTTAGAGCCAGCAAAATTTCTGTAGCAACTTTTAGCATTGACAAATAAAACAACAGCCACCCGGCATTTGAAGTCTCCTCAAGTATAATCTTACCTGGAAAATATTAGTGTTACACTCTCTATTGAAGTGTCTCTGATGCGTCCTCTCCGTCGGCGAAGGCGTCGGAGATGACAGGCTAGTAGCGGTGGCGATTCCTCGGCGGCATCTCGACCTGCAATTGGAAGAAAGAAGAGCAAGGAGAACAGGCAACACCAAGGAATCAAAGAATTTGGAGAAGAGAAGAGATCTTAGAAGAGAATAGGTCTTATTGATTTTGGAATTGAGCTCAGCAGAGCTCAGTTACAACCCGAGAGCTCACGAGCTCAGACAGTCCCAAAAACTAGGGCAGAAAACAGTCAATTCCCGCAACTGGAGGACTTCTCCTTTTATAACCCCCCACAAGACTCGGGTATTTGGGCCGGCCCAATGTTGGGTTACATGACTAACCCAAACCCGGCCCAATTACAGTTTAATGAAAGAAAAATTGAAAGAGTAATTGAAAGAGCTCAGTTTTAACATCACAGCTCTTAACCCAAATCCGACCCATTACAATCCAGGCAAAGGAAGAAGAAGATGGCTCAGAATTCATCATCGCCATTCCCAACAGAGCAAGGTGGAAGAAGAGAGCTCAGAACATCATCATAGCTCAACCTTGATTTCAATTCCATCCATTGTAAATTCCAGGGAAGAAGACTGAAGAACAGATCAAAGAACAGACCACTCACCTGGAGGTTCAGGAAGTAACAAAGTGCAACAGAGGCTCAGCAGAACAGAAAAGCTCACCAAGAGAGAATAAGGAGCTCAGGACCTCATCATTGCTCCTCCCTCAAAATCGACCTTGCCTCAAGGTCGAAGGTTGGAAACCTCTTAACCAGTCCCCAATAATTTTCCCAAGAAGCATCATCCATGGGTAATTGTTTCCATTTAACCAGAACTTCTGTTACTGCTTTTCCCAATCTGTTCACCATTCTTCGTTCCAGAATAGTTCTGGTTCCTTGATCACTTCAATATTGTGAGATGGCACCTGATTCTGAACCTGGATGGTATTTCCCAGCTTCTTCTTCAACTGTGAAACATGGAAAACAGGATGGATCCTAGCTTCAGCAGGCAGTTCCAGTTTATAGGCAACTGATCCTATTTTTTGTATAATCCTATAGGGACCATAGAACAAAGGAGATAGTTTTTGAGATCTTTTACCACCCACAGAAACTTGTCTATAGGGTTGCAACCTCAAAAAAAACCAAATCTCCAATTTCAAAAGACCTTTCAGTTCTGTGAGAATCAGCCCACTTTTTCATTCTATCTTGAGCCTTAGTCAAATTGTCTTTTAATAGTTGTAGAGTTGCATCCCTGTCCAACAACATCTTCCACAACTTGCAACTTGGCAGTCTTAGGAATGTAAGAAGAAATTGTTGGAGGAAGCTTACCATACAAAGCCTGATAGGGTGTCATCCTAATAGATGAATGCCAACTAGTGTTATACCAGAATTGAGCCCAAGGCAACCACTTGCACCACTCCTGGGGCTTATGGTAACAAAAACACCTCAGATAAGTTTCCAAACACCTGTTGACCACTTCTGTCTGCCCATCAGTTTGAGGGTGGAAAGAAGTACTGAACAAGAGTTGGGTGCCCTGCAATGACCATAGTTCTTTCCAAAATTCACTGGTGAAGACTGTATCCCTATCAGAGACTATGCTATGAGGCAACCCATATAAACTGTAGATATGATCAATGAAAGTGGCAGCTACTGTTTTAGCTGTGTAAGGGTGAGAGAGAGGTAAAAAAGTGAGCAAACTTAGTTAACCTGTCAACAATAACAAAGATGACAGATTTTTCCCAACTCTTGGGCAGTCCCTCAATGAAGTCCATTGAGATTTCTTCCCACACTTGACCAGGAATAGGGAGAGGTTGTAGAAACCCTGCAGGCCTGGTGGTCTCATATTTAGATCTCTGACAAATATCACACTCCCTTATGTACCTTTTGATACTACTTTTCATTCCAGGCCAATAGACCACTCTTTTAAGCCTTTGATAGGTTTTTTCATACCCTGAATGTCCCCCACTGGTGTATCATGATGCTCAGTTATCAGTAAAGGAATGACAGAGGCTGAAGGGCTAATCAGAATCCTGCCTTTGTAATAGAAAAGCCCATTCCTTTTCTGGTACTTGGCAGTATCCAAAGACCCTTCAGACCATTTTCTGTCCAATTCAGAAAAATAAACATCAGTATCTACCAATTTCTTAACTAACTCAATCCAGTCAGACTCTATAACTGAGATTTCCATCAGTGCAGGGCTTCCTATGGTTTCAGTCCTCCTAGAAAGACTGTCAGCAGCCACATTTTCCCTGCCCTTCTTGTATTCCACTTTGTATCTATAATTACACAACTTCAAAAGCGAAGTGTGTTGTGCCTCAGTGTAGAGTCTTTGTTCCAACAAATACTTCAAGGGTTTGTGATCAGTTCTGATAAGAAATTCCATTCCCAAGAGATATTGCCTCCACTTCTTGGTAGCTAATAATAAACCCAGCATTTCCCTTTCATAGGTTGAAGCAAATTTTCCAGGATTCTTCAACTCCTGACTGATATAAGCTATGGGGTGATTATCCTGCATCAGAACTGCCCCAATTCTAGTAGCAGAAGCATCACACTCTATTACAAAAGGTGAGGAATAATTGGGCAGGGCCAATACTGGAGGATTAGTGAGAGCTGATTTTAAAGTCTCAAAGGCCACCTGGGTTGCTTCATTCCAACAGAAAGCTTGTTTCTTGGTTAGAACAGTGAGAGGAGCAGCTAGGGTACTATATCCCTTAATGAACTTCCTATAATACCCAGTTAGACCCAGAAAACCCCTCAATGCTTTCAATGTTTTTGGTACTGGCCACTCAATAACAGCCTGAATTTTGTTCATGTCTACAGTTACTCCCTTTGCAGAGACCACATGCCCTAGATAGGCTACTTCTGGCACCCCAAATTGGCATTTGCTTCTCTTAGCAAAGAGTTGGTTAACCTTAAGAACTTCAAACACTATCCTCACATGCTTCAGATGTTCCTGCAGACTATTGCTGTAGATAAGAATATCATCAAAGAATATCAACACAAATTTTCTAAGATAAGGCTTAAACAGTTCATTCATCAAGGCTTGGAAGGTGGCAGGGGCATTAGTTAATCCAAAAGGCATCACCAAGTACTCATAATGTCCTGAATGAGTCTTGAATGCTGTCTTAGGGATGTCCTCCTCTCTCATCCTAATTTGATGATACCCACTTCTTAAATCCAACTTGGAGAAAATATTGGACCCATGCAGCTCATCCAGCAGCTCATCAATTAAAGGAATAGGATACTTATCCTTAACCGTCCTCTGATTCAAAGCTCTATAGTCCACACACAGCCTCCATGTACCATCAGCCTTTTAACCAAGACCACTGGTGATGCATAGGGACTTCTACTATTTCTAATAATTCCAGTATCTAACATTTCCTCCACCATTTTTTCTATAACATTCTTCTGTTCCCATGGATGCCTGTAGGGTCTTAAGTTGATAGGTTCAGTACCAGGAATCAGTGTTATTTGGTGGTCATGGCTCCTCTTAGGTGGAAGGCCAAGTACCTCTTCAAACAGCCCATCATATTCCTGGCATAAGGCTTGTAGTTGATCATTGCATTCTTCCACAGGTTGGGGATCTATTTTCTGACAAACATACAACACCCACCCTTTAGTAGACTGATACAGGATTTTTTCCATCACCCTGGCTGTAACTATTTCCATTTCATTAGGGAGCACCCCCTGTAACTCCCATGAATGATTATTTCTTGTAATTTTCACTCTCCTCTTTTTGAAATCCACAGTCATTTCATCCAGAGTTTGTAACCAATCTACCCCCAAGACCACTTGACAGCCTCCTATGGGTAATACATGAAAGTCAGTAACAATCTCTAAGCCTTGACACTTAAAACATACAGCTTTGCAAATTCCCTCACTTTGTAACTTATCATCCCCTGCTATAGTGACACTAAATGTTGTGTTCTGATTCACTGTAAGTCCTGTTCTTTGCACCACCTTGGGATCTATAAATTATGAGTGGATTCTGTGTCCAACAAGACATTCACAGGTTTTCTATTAATCTGTCCAAAGAACCTGATGGTAGTAGGAGATGTACTTCCCTCCATGGCATGGTATGATAACTCAGGTAAGATATTTCCCAATGTGTCCTTAGGTCTTAACAGAATTTCCTCCCCTTGTTCATCTTCAGAACCCTCACACTCAATTAACATTAAACTTTTCCCTTGACATCTATGTCCAGGTGTATAGGCTTCATCACATTTAAAACACAGGCCTTTTTTCCCGTATTCTTCAACCTGAACTGGAGATAACCTCCTCACTGATGTTGTATTAGTATCCTTCACAGCAGCTGGAACAGGTTGATTCCTAGGGATCAAAGGATTATTCACAGAACCCCTAAAAGGAACAACCCTGGATTGCTTCCTTTCTGCCACTGCAATGCTCTCCCTAACTACTGCACTACGGTAAGCTGACACCATAGTCATAGGTTTATCCAATTTAACCTTACCTCTCAAGTCTTCCCTCAATCCTGATAGGAAGAGACTGATTAAATTCTTCTCAGTTTCCTCAATTAAGTGAGCTAACCTGATAAAAGCTTTGTGATAATCTTGAACTGAACCTGTTTGTTTCAAATTAGCTAATGCAGCAAGAGGGTCATCAAGGTCATCTGGACCATATTGTAGAATCATTTCATCATAAAACTCCGGCCAAGTAACTGTCCCTCCTTTCTGTTTTTCTAGCCACCTCCACCACAACAGTGCTTCTCCTTGCAAATAGAAAACACAGAATTCTACCCTATCTTCCACTGGAGTATGGTGGATGGTGAAGACATGCTCTAATTGATACAACCAATTCAGAATATCTCCATCACCTTTGAATATAGGGATCTCCACCTTAGGATTCTTTGGCAGTGGAAGCTTACTAACCGTAGGGGAAGACAACAGTGATTTTGGATTTTTCCTCAAGAACCCATCTGATTTCCCTCCCATTACAGTCGATGGTTTCAATGGATAGGAATAAGAAGGCACACACCTTGGGCTACCCTTAGGCATCTCACTGTAAGAACCTGCACCTCGTCCCATTTCATCTGGTCCCTTACCTTCTACTCGAGTTTCTTGGAACAATCGGGCCATCATCCCAACTAATTCTTCATGTTTGAGGTCCATCTTCTCCTCAAGAGATCGGAACCTATCATCAACCGATCGCATCTTGTCCTCCACCCTCTCCTCGAGCATTCGGCTTCTCAAGGCTGTTCGCTCATCAATAGCTCTGAATCTAAAATCATTTGGAGCTTCTTCTTGAAGAACTGACCCTTTGCCGTGCTTGAGTTCAGGATCTTCTTGTTTCTGGAATTCCAAGCTTCATCAAAGGAGACTGATCTTCTAGGCTCCGTCTTCGGGGTGACATCTTCCGCTTCACCACCGAGATCGTCGGGAAACCCTGGGATCGTCGGGTCTGATACCATTGATGCGTCCTCTCCGTCGGCGAAGGCGTCGGAGATGACAGGCTGGTAACGGTGGCGATTCCTCGGCGGCATCTCGACCTGCAATTGGAAGAAAGAAGAGCAAGGAAAACAGGCAACACCAAGGAATCAAAGAATTTGGAGAAGAGAAGAGATCTTAGAAGAGAAGAGGTCTTATTGATTTTGGAATTGAGCTCAGCAGAGCTCAGCTACAACCGAGAGCTCACGAGCTCGGACAGTCCCAAAAACTAGGGCAGAAAACAGTCAATTCCCGCAACTGGAGGACTTCTCCTTTTATAACCCCCCACAAGACTCGGGTATTTGGGCCGGCCCAATGTTGGGTTACATGACTAACCCAAACCCGGCCCAATTACAGTTTAATGAAAGAAAAATTGAAAGAGTAATTGAAAGAGCTCAGTTTTAACATCACAGCTCTTAACCAAATCCGACCCATTACAATCCAGGCAAAGGAAGAAGAAGATGGCTCAGAATTCATCATCGCCATTCCCAACAGAGCAAGGTGGAAGAAGAGAGCTCAGAACATCATCATAGCTCAACCTTGATTTCAATTCCATCCATTGTAAATTCCAGGGAAGAAGACTGAAGAACAGATCAAAGAACAGACCACTCACCTGGAGGTTCAGGAAGTAACAAAGTGCAACAGAGGCTCAGCAGAACAGAAAAGCTCACCAAGAGAGAATAAGGAGCTCAGGACCTCATCAGTCTCAACTATTTCTACCTCTATTTCTAGTTTTCCGAATGAATTGGAAGAAATATGCACAACAGCTTAGGAAAAAAAAAAAAAAAAAAAAAAAAAACTAAAAATACAGACAGTGTTATCTACTAATAAACCTTTAGCAGGCATGCTTTTGAAAGTTAACCTAGATTAAGGGATATTATCTAGATCCTGTATATTGAAGTTCCTGTTTTATTCGGCATATAAACAAATATATGATATATGACAAAATTATTTTTAAGTTAATCACAGGCAGAATTTAATGTGCTCTGACATTCATTCTCCAGCAAAAGCTCTAGAAATGTACCAGATTGTGTTAAGAGCAGGCAAATGATGTGTTAGATAATTTCTGATATGTCCCTTCAAACTTGTAACTGGGTTAGTTTTGAATACTGGAAATGTTTTAGCGCTTACCTTGAATATTAACTGTGGATCTCCTTCAATACCCACAATTATGAAAATAACCACCAAGCCAATCCCTACAAGGATCACAATTAGAAGGACCTTACTTGTTCTAATGTTCTTGTTTCCTGCGTCATCAGCAAATTGTTAGCAAAGTGCATACCACGTAGCCATAACCAAGTCAATTATGCTTGCCCACCAAAATACATGAGATATGTTCGTTTTTAATCTACATGTTTGATCGTTCAATTGTGTGGAATCTGTATGCCACTATCAAGATGCACATGGATCAGGTTGCATACGTTTGATGTTTCTTTGAAATGTATTATACCTTTGACACCACTGGGTGTGAGCGAAGTCGAGAGATCGAGCTAAATCGTGGGTTCCCCAGCACAGAACGGTCAGGCTCCAAGAACCCTCCCTCAGTCTTCAAGTCCCCCTGTAATCTCTCCTCACCTGCTGAAAACACCGAGCGCAGCCATCCGCAGAAAGATCCCTCGTGCACTGCGCCAACGCATGCATCTTCCTCGGATTTGCTCGCTTCATCATACTCAATCACCGCCGTCCCCGTAGCAAACTTCAGCGAAGAATCATACGCAGCCTGATGCATCACTTTGTCCTGCAACTCCGTCTCCGACTCCACGCGCACTTGTGTGTCCGTGGCATTGACGTCACTGAGGAGTATGTTGTAGTGAGCCTCGTACATAATTGAGAAGAATCGGAGGTCGGCGTATCTGAGCTGGCAGTTGCCGCACCAAGCAGTGGCTTGTTTGGAAGGGGACACAGACACACACACACACACACACACAGAGAGAGAGAGAGAGAGAGAGAGAGAGAGAGAGAGAGAGAGTCCTGTGCTGCGTTCTGGAGGTCGACATGGCAGTTTGTGGGGCCCACGTCGCCGAAGCGGAGGAATAAGCCATAGGCGCGATCAGTGTTGTAGAAGTGGGCTTCTAATGTAAGAGATGACAAGTATAAAGAGAGAAAGATAGCAATATAAGATGATAGAAATAAGGAGAACAGCACACTAGTATTTAACGTGGTTCAGTCAATGTGACCTACATCTAAGGGAGAAGACACTAAGAGAAATCCACTAATCAAAGGGGGAGAATACAAGAGATTACAACACAAATCTCATTCACCCAAGCTCAATAAAACCTAACTCAATAGAACTTAACAAAAGAAGATAAATAGTAAGAGAAATGAGAGGATAATACAATATTTAGCAACTCTCTCTTCTCACTTCCTTACTCCTTGAAATCTCATGCAATTTAGTGCCTATTTATTGGCAAAACTTCTAAACCCCTTCATCACTTCACCCTACACATACATCAAAATTATAGGGTGATTATGATCTTCATAGTGCGGCTATGATCTTCATAGTGTGGCTATTGATGGCTTTTACTTTTAGAGTGGCTAGAGATTTCATAGGGTGGCTAAGATTATGATTTGATTTATTCATTAAAGACATATCAACAATCAGGGATGGAGCCTTGGCGTCGGTGGCGAAGGTGGAGTTGGCGGAGGAGAGGGAGGAGACTGAGGTTGGAGGCGAAGGCGCTTTTGGCTGCGTAATTGCCTCCACCACCATCGCAAGTGTGGGCGAGGGGGTCGGTCAGTAGCCGGAGTTGGAAGGATGATGAGAGAGAGAGAGAGAGAGAGAGAGAGAGAGAGAGAGCATCATTGTTGGAGAGATTTGGGAGCCAATTGCTGATATCTTTGATTCTTTCATGTACGATGTACAGTAGCAGAACATGAAATTTGTGGTGAAATGTTGCCGTCTACTTCACTTCAGTTCTTCTCTCTCAGTTTGCACGTTCGGTCAGTGCATTCTTGGAATTAAACCGCTCACATACTCACTTATACGCGAAAGTTTCTATTTGATGATGCAAGAGTCTCCATGTGATGAGCAGTGATACATTGGTCAGTGGTCCCGTTGAAACACTAGAAAGACGTATTCATGATGATAAAATTGTTACTGATAATTTTCTCACTTTCCGATCACACTGCAAGAAAAACGGACATTAGCGATTAATTCTAAAGCGACAATTATAATAATATATAGAGGTAGTCACTTAATAAAAGTAACATTATAAATATGTTTCTTATGACTTCAGAAAAATTGTCACGCGACTCCAATTAGAAAGAGACTCGTTGGCTGCCTTTAATTAACATTGTTGTTGTAGCGTCAATAGTTTATTGTGGTTCACGATCGCTGATCAAATCAGAATTATTATAAAAATACTCAATCGGGCTAGAAAAATTTCATGTTTAAGTCCAAATTAACATAAGCTAAATGTAAGAGTCTTTTGTATCAGAGCTTCAAAATCATTTTCATACTCAATTTCTCAAATTATTTTCCAGATTCAACACTATAATACAAGTTACACGACTTTCTAAGAATATGTTGTTATAGTCTTTGTTTACCTGTTTGTTTCGTTGCAAAACGGCGCAAGTCGTAAGTCGTAAAATGAGAATGGAAAAAGTGAACTGTAGCAGAGAAAATATATTGTGTTTCATGGTGTTTGGTAGATAAAGTGAAGTGTAAATGGAAAAGTATATTGTGTTTTACGGTGTTTGGTTAATAAAGTGAAAGTGTAAATGGTAAAGTATATTGTGTTTTACGGTGTTTGGATGGTAATGTAAAAGTGTAAGTGGAAAAGTTGGCCACAAAATTAACTGTAGCAGTGATTTAAATATTATAAATACTATTAAATTAAATCTACTATTGCAAATTAAATTATATTAATAAATTTGAGATAAAAAATTAATAATCTTAATATTTTATTTATAACAATAATATTAATAAAGTATTAGTATAAATATTAAAATATTACTAAAATATTAACTAAATAAATAATATAAAATTTTAAGAAAATCTAAAGAACATTAATAAAATTTTAAGAATACTAATAAAATATAAATATTAAAAAATCTTACAAAAATAATAAAATATAGTTATAATATTATAATATTAAAAATACTTGAAAATTATTATAATATAAATTTTATTATAATATTAAAAAATCTTACAAAAATAATAAATATAGTTATAATATTATAATATTAAAAATACTTGAAAATTATTATAATATAAATTTTATTATAATATTATTGTAATATTATAGAAATATAAAATTAACAAAGTAAAATGTAATTATAATTTAATAATAAATTATCATTATAGTATTATTATACTGAATTATTATTACAATATTAACATAATAAAATATTAATATAATAATAAAATATATTATGATATTAATAAAGTAATTTTATATTAAAAATAAATAACTAAATATATAATAATTTTATATTAAAGTATAATATTGTTATATTAATAAAATATTAACTCTAAATAAAATAATAAAAAATGGAATAAGTATTAATAAAATAATAAAGTATTAAATAAAATATTAAATTAAAATATTAAATTAAAATAGTAAAATATTAAATATTAAAACAATATTAAAAACAATAAAAAAATTAAAGATTAAAAATATAAAATAATTAAATAATTAAATAAGAAATTGAACACTATTTAAAATATTAAATATTTAATAATATTAAATTATATATTGATTATCAAGTAACTGTTTTGAACTATAAGTGTACTGCAAGTGAGAGTTACATGACCACAAAATTTAACTGTAGCAACTGCAAGTGGGGAAAATATGAGTGTAATAGTGATATTTACTTGACCACAAATTTAACTGTAGCAACTACAAATGGAAAAGAAGAGTTGCATTTTGCTACTTGTTTTTCAGCGAAACAAATAACGGAAAATGGAAATGAAGTTTTACGACTTGTGTTTTTGCGACGTTTTGCGGCGTAACAAACACGAGTAGAAAGCAAATTTGAACACAGAAATGTTATCTCGTTTGTTGAGATGAATATATCAGAAACTTCACAGCGACCCATCAGTCAAAAGGGCCTTTAATTCAAGTTGACCTGAAGTCTCCGTAGAGTACTTGTAGCAGCTTTCATGGATACAGCTGACATACATAAACGTAAGAGAAACACTTAGCATGTTAACCCTCTGTTAATTTGGAGGTAAGGACTGATTTGAACTTAATTATTTGATTTGAAGATGAGTGAGTTATATCACCTTGCAACTGGTTCTCTTGTATGTGTGTGTGAGTGACACCACTGGTAGAATCAGGGAAATTTTTTTCCGTTATTTTTTTAACATAAATGAATAGAAAAGGAGCATTATTAAAACAGAAAGCAGATTCTACTAGTAAAGAATGTCTCACTAGTAAATAATTTAAGTTGCACTGTAGAAGTTCTCAAATGTAAAATCGACTTACATTGTTTGTTTTAAAAAAATGTAAAATGAGTTCAGAGCTTTTTGGCCTGTATCCACATTGGAAGCTAACAATTGGAATTAAAAATTATTTTAAAAAATTTAAAATTAAGGACGAAGGCGTATGCGGTATGAGGCATTGATATGTATCATCTCCCATTCTCTGTCCTTCTGCATTTTCATTCAAAACACACGAGCAAACCAATAAAAGTAGGGTATATTTTCTTCTTAAACGGTAGAGAGAGAGAGATACATTAATGAATCAAAGAAAGTTCATTTCACGAGACAAGACTCGTTAATAGTAAATAAATGAATGCAAGTACTCGTGTGATGAGACTCATTTATTTTTATACGAATTGACATTTCATAATAACCAAAAAACCAGCATTATACAAACGAATACTACTTGAATAAAAGGGACCGCCAAGAATATAATTAAGCCATAATATGAATAGTTCCTTTTATAAGAAAGTTTAGGAGAATAGGTAAAGCAAATGACGTGTTAGAAACATCACGCGTTTAAAATATACCACCACAATTACCTAGCGTATCAGAAGAGGAACTCATGTTAAACTTGAGGAAAGTTGGTAAAGTGACTTGTCTTAAATGTGTTTAATTGGCTTCTTGTATAAATGATAGATATCTATTATAATTTTACTATGAATTTTATGGAGGATTAAGTATCTAATTTCAATATTTAAAACAATCAAAGAGAGATTTTCTCTCGTTACTCATATAGAACCGTCCGTCCGTCCATCTGTCCGTCTTCATTCGCGTGCGAGAAAGAGAGAGAGAACAGCGACGACGGTGACACACAGAGAGAGAGAGAGAGAGAGAGAGAGAGAGCAGCCTCCTCCCCTTCCTCTTGCTCTCTCACCTCCCCCTTCCTCTCTCCCCTCCTCTCACCTCCTCCTTGGGCGTCGACAGTGATCGATCTGTTTTTCACCACTGAGAGCGGTACACTAAGTTATTAAGCACCTATGTCTTAAAAATCTTACTATTGAAAAAAATAATTCTATTTTGGAATCAATTTGTGTTTATATGAGTTCTGGACGGAATTGATTGAATTCCACTGCTTTCTTTTTCTATTTTTAGAAGTTTCTTGAACTCTAGTTGAACTTCGAAAAGGGTGATACTTATATAATGCTGTAACCGTGTGCAATGCGCGGTAGATTATAAATATACACAATACGTTTATAGCGTCTTCACAGTCTCATCGAAGTTTCGGGAGCGGAGAAGAGTTCACATGGTATTTCATTCATCCATAGAAGGAAAAAAAAAACATTCTGAGGGGAAGAAAAATTCAAAAACTTGAAAAACCTAATCAATCCCGCCGTAGACGCATCCCCTCCCTCCCTCTCCTAGATCTCTCCCCACCATTTCTCTGATCCTCTTTCTCTGTCTTCTCCCGCTGCCAGTCATGAGTTCGTATCCCCCATCTCGAGGTAAGCGCTTGTTTTTAGCCGCCTTTTTAAAATATTTATATATTTCTAAATCTTGGAATTTCAACCTGAGACATATTCTTGTGAAAATTCAACTTCCAGGCACCACTTTTTGACGAGCACGCCACCGGTTTGATGAAATGCCCGACTCACCTGACTGCGAGCAAAAGTTTGATTCTGGTATTCTTGCTCCTTTGTTCTTTTTCAGCGTTTCTATTTTTGTAATGAGTTGGATAGCTAGGAAGATAGAAACATGCTTGTGTTACATTTTGATGATGACTTATCTTTGAAGTGAAGACTTATTCTATATACAAAAGTCATGTGCATACTCTAATAAGTTGTATATATGCTTAGAGAAATGAAGCTTTTTTTCCTTTTCTTTTTTCTGGAGAGAAGGAAAAATGAAGATAAGTATGACATAGTTGGATATCTAGTTTTCAAGCTATCTATGTTGTCTTTGTGTGTGTATATAAGGGATCTGTACCTGAGCTGGCGCAACGTGGCTGAATTTCAGCCACAATTTTGAGCGCTGCTATCATGATCGCAGTTTTTTGTGAGGACTGTGATCAAGTCGCAGTATTTTTCTGAGGACTGCTTCCATGGTAGCAGTATTTTCTGAGGACTGCGATCATGGTCGCAGTTTTTTTTTCTGAGGACTGCTACCATTGTTTCAGTCCTAATTATACTGAAAATATATGATTTTTCAGGACTGCGATCATGTCACAGTCAGCTACGATCATATTGAAGCGCCAGCTGAGAGAGTCTCTCTCAGCTGACGGCTGAGGTACATGTAACCCCCTGATCCCTGATGGGACGTACCTGCGGGATCGGGGCGTTACAGTACATCTCTCTCATTGTTCTAAAAATCAGATTAATCGGCCGATTAATCCTATTCAGTGGCAGCCCGCTTAATATTACATTAATCGCTCTGATTATGCGCTCGAGCGATTAATCGGGTCCAAAACGATTAATCCTCGATTAATTCCTGATTAATCCCCGATTAATCCGATTAATCCCGGTTAATCATTTAGGTATTTCATATGTTTTTATTTGAAAACTTATCACTTTGTGTGTGTTGGATTTCTAAGTAGTTTATGTGTGATGTTGATGATTTGATAATGATCTTTTATTAAATAGTAGATGAACTGTTATTTATCAAATAGTAGATGAATTATGATATTTTATTATTTTATATTTTGCTCATAATGATACTTATGTTTTATTATTTTGATTATTTTTCAAATTAACTTATTTAGCAATCTTTCTCCATCATTCTTTGAAGCTCATTATTTTGATTGATAAATGGACTAATTTTTTTATTTATCTTATTTTGCAAGTAAGTTCTTTGATTTATATTTATGTTGCAAAATTTGAAATCTTGGATTACTAATGTGAAGAGATAAGTTTTTTTACTTCTTTTCTTTTTACTATTGATTCATATTGTCTTGTTCATCATATGATGGTTTATAACTTAACATCTAGATATTGTCTTGTATAATATTTAAGCATTTTCAATAATTAACTATATATATTCATATGTAGTTGTGTATAAATATAATTAAATATATTAAAATTTTCAAAAACGATTAATTCCCGATTAATCATTATTCAGTGTTGGACCGCACGAATAATGAAACCGATTTTAGAACACTGCTCTCTCTCTCTTTATATATATATATATATATATATATATATATATATATATATATATATATATATATATATATATATATATATGAGAAAAATGTATATCAGCCTGCGGGCTGAGAGTACTTTGTCAGCCTGCGGTGACGTGGCTCAATTTGTTACCTCACTGACTTGCGGCCCGCTTTTAGGAAGAAGTTAAATTACCAAATACCCCCTTTTCGATAACTTTCCTTATTGTTTATTATTATTTTCCCTTTTTTTTGCCGCTCTTTATAGGATTTAGGTTATTGTATATAAATTACTTTTCGCCCTATTTTCCTTACCTCTTTTTTGAAAGATCTAGTTTGTACTTTTCAGCCTGCGATAAATTTTTTTCTGAAATTGTAAAATCTTTTCAGATCAATTTTTTCAGCCTGCGATAAAATTCTACTTTATAGTTTAATTTAAACTGCGACCTTAGTCAGAGACTTTGGTCGCTGTGTACATTTAAACTGCGATCTTAGTCAGAGACTTTGGTCGCAGTGTACATGTTTAATTGCGACCAAGGTCGCAGTGTTGTTATTGATAAAGATGGCCAGCAACTGCAATCTAGGGTTGCATTACATGGACTGCGACTTAGGTCGCAGTACTTTAAGTAAGTGTTTCCTTTATATTAACATGCATAGCGACCAAGGTCGCAGTGTTGTTTTATTAAGTGTTATTTTGGATTAAGTCATTTTTTGAATCTAAATGAAAAATGAAAAGTTTGCTGAGGGGACGCGACTTGGAGTCACTCCGAGAGACGCGACCTGTCATAAAAATTTTATGAGATCTTTAAACGTCAAGTCTACGTTAATGTCTTTTAATGTCAAACCGGCGCTGGCGGTTGGAGACCATTAAAGCCGACGGTTCTGATTAATGAACCATTAATTATGGTTATTATGGGCTGCCTATAAATAGGGCTCACCCTCTCCCTTTAACAACCCATAATTAGACTGTTTTCTTTCTTGAACAATTGCTCTGAGAAATTCCGCCTTCTTCAGAGTCTCTAACAGGGGCCTGCCTCCATGGATGAAGATGACCCTATGGACGAACTTGATCGATGTTCGTCCACAGGGGAAGAAGTCATAGACCTCATCGTCCACAAGGGAAGAAGTCATGGTCCTCGTCGTTCACAAGGGAAGAAGTCATGATCCCTGACGAGGACTTAACCCTCACCAAGATATCCTCGGACTTGATGCACCAGTCAAGCTTGCTGGTACGGGATAGTCAGAGTGGGTATGGCGGCGGGGGATGTGGTGGATATAGTGGTTGGTAGCATACCTTGTGAGGTCTCACTCTCCATCTCTTACCCCAGAAGTGACATCGAGGAAATTCCATGCTCACTGGATAACCTTCTGGTGGAAGAGATGTTCATCAACGAAGGATCGTATCCCGCCACTTTGGAGGGTCAGGTGGAATCGGAGGATTCTGCTGCCACCAGACCTCAATAACACCACTGCTCTTAGTCAACAAGGGCTCTTTTGATGTTTAGTCTTCTTTTGTACTGCTGTATTGTAACACTCAATCTTATTGTATAAGAGAGCGTCTTTTTGATGTTTAGTCTTCTTTGTACTGCTGTATTGTAACACTCAATCTTATTGTATAAGAGAGCGTCTTTTGATGTTTAGTCTTCTTTGTACTGCTGTATTGTAACACTCAATCTTATTGTATAAGAGAGCGTTTTTGTATCATTTTCACATGCCTGGACATAAATAAAAATCATATTTGTTTTTTAATAAACTACGACGTTGGTCGCAGTCATGCATTGCAAACAAAACAACTTGGACCAGAGACGACACTGCGACCAAGGTCGCATAAGACTACATTGCAAACAGAAACAACTGCGACCAGGGTCGACACTTCGACCAAAGACTGCGACTAAGCAACTTCTGCGGTGACGTGTCACCTCGTCGCAGTGTTGTTGATTAAGACTAAAGACCAGCAGCTGCGACCAAAGTCACAGATTATTTTTTAAGATTGCGGCCAGCAACTGCGACCAAGGTCGCAGTGTTGTTGTTGATTAAAAATAAAGACCAGCGATTGCGACCAAGGTGAAGTAATATAATTATTAACTGCGTCCATGGTCGCAGTATATTCGTTTAGCGTAAAATATTTAAAATGAAGGTTTGTAACAATTGTACAACATTTCAACCAAGACATAGTAGTAAAAAATGTAATTCACACAATTAACCTTAGAAAACTGATTTATATATATTTAAAAAAAAAACAAAATACAATTTTTTAAACTTCTAATCCTCGTCATCACCATCGTAATCAGATTCGTCGTCAAGAGTCATGCTTTCGTCTTCTGTATCGCTTTCCGTCTCTTCCTCCTCTTCAGCGACAGTCTCATCTTCGCTTTCTTCCTCTTCATGTTTGTGTTTTGGTTCACCAATGAAGTCCCAGAACGGGTCGTCTGTATCAAGCTCAGATTCTGACCCGTAGCAAGGCATCGGTTCAGAACTATACATCCAATCATCATTAGATGATTGACTTCTTTTCGGTGAAGACGGTGGAGAAGACATTTTTTGAGTCTATTGACCGAACAGTGAGAGCAACGTGTTTGAACAAAAATAATTTAGTATGTTTGTAATTCTTTTGCTGATGACCCTTTATATATTTTTAATCCCGGAATTCCAAAGGGTTTAAGCTCTCAAACCACGTGAATATCTCCCAAACTTATTTTCTACCTTTTCCCAAAAATTGTGTATACTTCCTAGGTGACTGTTCAGTTATCCAAAACAGTTTAAAAGTTAATACACTATAACTTTAAATTACTTTGAACTCCAAAACAGTACATTATTGCGACCATAGTCTCATTGGGAACTGATAAATGATTAACTGCGACCATAAATTGCATCCGTAGTAGGATTGCGACTAGGGTCGCAGACGTTATATAAAGAAGTTTTGTTATACAATGACTGCGACTAGTGATTGCGACTGTGTCGCAGTTGTCATATAAAATTGAAATTATATTTGTATTAGGTCGCATAAAACATTTTGTTATACTATGAGTGCGATTAGTGACTGCGACTGTGTCGCAGTTGTTATATTGTATTAAGTCTGCGACCATGGCATGTTTTTTTAAATTTTCAATGCTTCTGCTTATTTTACATTATATTGATCCATTTTTTTAATTATATTTTTGGATGTATTAAAATTACGAATTTTATAACTGTAGATATATTCAACTGAAAATTTTGTTTGTTCATGACTTTATTCCAGTTTAGAATTAAAAAAGGGTATTTTGGTCAATTTGTTTCACGATTGTTTAGGCGGGATTTTTTTGATTTTTTTGGCGCCAACACACTGCGGCCGATGTGTGGCATATATTCAGCCACGTCCCGCCGGCTGAGAAACTCTCTCAGCCTGCAGGCTGAGGTACAGTAATCCCTATATATATATATATATATATATATATATATATATATATATATATATATATATATATATATATATATATAGAGAGAGAGAGAGAAATGTAAATCAGCTGACACAGGAGGCAACTCCTCTTATGTCGCACTCAAAAATCATATTTCTTGAATGAATTTTCAAGATCCGACCACACATTATTATCTTCATATTCTATGATATATACATATGAAAAATCAAGTGATTTAAAGTTTGTTTACTACATTTTTTTTGGGTTCAAACATTAACGGTTTTTTAACAATAGAACAAAATAGAACGTTTAGATCAATGAGTAAACGATCTTCAAATCACTTGATTTTTTATATGTGTATATCTTAGAATATGAAGATGATAATGTACGGTCGGATCTTGAAAATTCATTCGGGAAATATGATTTTGAGTGCGACATAGGACGAATTTGCCTCCTGTGTCAGCTGATTTACATTTCTCTCACATATATATATATATATATATATATATATATATATATATATATATATATATATATATATAAACTTGTGTCATTCTGGAAAGATTCGAGGCCTAATCCTTCCCACTCAAATACAACCCTACGATATCCGAATACAATATCCATTTCATTGAAGTTGATCTACATTATTTCAAGTAACTAAAACCCAAAATTCATTTATTTTGAATACTTTTTGCCCATCTATCAAGTAGGCGCAAAATAGATAGTTGAAAATAGCATATTGTTTAGATCTACATTTTTAGACATACAAATTCTCGATCCGATCATTTCATCATAATCTAAACACTTAAAACACTTACACCAATTTTTGTTAGATTTCAAATATTCTACACCGTTAAACTAACCAACTCACTATTTCGATCGTCCATTTTGCACCCACTTGATGGATAGACAAAAAAAATCAAAATATATTATTTTTTGTTTTTATTTAGTTGAAATAATGTAGATCAATTTCAATGGAGTGGATCTTGTATTCGGATGTCGTAGAGTTGTATTTGAGTGGGAAGTATTCGGCCTCGAATCCTTCCTGAATGGCAAGTTTATCTCTCTATATATACACACATATACTTGTGTCATTTCGGAAGGATTCATGGCCCATAATGGTAAAAAAAATATGGTCTATGTATCCACCTTCTGAATCTTTGAAATTATTGAGTGTCAATACTTCTGATGTTGTAAAAACAATTGCTTTAGTCAAACTTGCTGATCACAAAGAAGGGACACTGAAAGAATTACAAAAAATATTTAAACAAAATAATTAAACCAATGTGTATATTCAAGTGATGGGGCAACAATTCACTAGAGTAGAATCTAATCTAGAGTTGTTAACAAATAAATTAAATACAGTTGCTCATCTAGGCACTTCTTTAATAAAGAAGTGGAAAAATCTGATTATGTATAATTTAACCTCTTTCTGAAATTAGTGAATTTAAATTCTGACCACCAAAAGTAACAACAGAAGAAATAACTTCATTAGTTGATAAACTAAAAAAAGCAAATTTAGATACTTTAGATGGCAATCCATCTGACATTGAATCTCATGTTTTAGATTTTGATGAATCTGAATCTAATAATGAAATTTTACTAGAAAATGACTTAATAAATCCAATTCAAGTCAATGTTGTTCAAAAATCATTCCAGGACAGGATAATAAATAAAATTTATTTTGATACAAAGAGACTTGATAAATACTACTATAAACGACCTACCCTAATGGGCATTTTGTTTGAAGAGAATGATTCTCTATTACTAAGGTAAAGCCATTTACGAATGGATTATTAATGGTTGTGCAGATAAACAAGTTCATGATCAAATACATCGAATGATAATGTATGTCACTGTCTGTAAGCAAAATGGTGATACAAACAAAGATATAACTAATTTTATCACTTGTGGCTTTATAGGAATTTTAAAAGGCGGGTGAAATCACTGTATCACACAAGAACAAAAACTTCAAATTTTTTAATGCAATAAAATTGAGAATAATACTCAGGTATAAGATGCTATTTACTCCCTCATGTTAACAATTATTGAACACTTTATCGGAAGTGTAACTGATCATGGAGAAAGGAATAAAGCTCTTCTACAAAATTTTAGGCGTCCAACCCTAACACATTTTATGTGGCATAAAATTCATTCCTAAATAGGGTAATATAATTAAATGACGCCAATAATCCACATTGAAAATCTAAATTTATAGATGGCCTACCTAATCACTTCGCAGAAAACGTAAGAAAATCTCTTAGGGATAAAAATGGACCTATTCCCTATCACATATAAACTTATGGAAACATAATTAATCTTGTGTTTAAGAGGGTTTATCCCTTTGTAATGATCTGAAATTAAGAAATCAATTAAAAACTCAGAGAATTTCTGAGAGAATGAATTATTCCCAATCACATGTACACTTATGGAAACATAATTAATCCTGTTTTCAAGTCGGTTTATCCCTTTGTAATGATCTAAAATTAGAATTTCTGAAACAAAACAATTAGGAGACTTTTACACTCAATTTGCACTAGAAAATCCTAAGCGGCATGCAAAAAATAGAAAACCCAATAAAAGGGAATACGAACAATATCCTCATAAAAAGAAAAAGAAAAATATAATAAACTTGAATCTTCTAAGAAGAAACATATAAAATAAAAAAATATTATAAATGTGACAAAATTGATCACTATGCTAGCAAGTGCTACATCAAGAAAAAGATAGAGGAAATCGATGATGAAGGTCTTCGAAGGACTTTATACAAAATAATAATACATTCAAAACAAGAATCAAAATTATCTGATGATTATATTTCATCCTTTGATGAAGAGTAGTGCAGTAACAATCATAATAGGCAGTGTTGCACACTAAATGATCAAATAAATTACTATAATTCGATTATAAAAATGAATGGTATAAACCATTAGCACTCTTACCAATAACGAGAAAAAAGAAATATTAGAATATCTCATGAATAATGAGATGAATTCAAAAATAAAAAATAAAATATTAGACTTTCTTGTAAAAGATCAAGAAAAGGAAAAATCTCCTCAAATTAATAATGTGTATAGATTATCTGAGATCTTGAAAAGATATAAGTAAAAAGAAACAAAACCAATATATATTCATGATCTTTATCAAGAAATTAATATATTAAAAACTGAAATAAAAACCCTTAAATTAAAGGATGAAATTATAAATTCTAGAATCTCTAAACTAGAGAAAAATAAAGTAAAAATTCATGAATTAAAACCCTTTGAAAAAGAATCTTCTCAATCTGAGTCTGAATCAATTCAGTCTAATAAAGCTGAATCATCGCAAAAGCCACAAGAACATAAGAATCAATTTTTACAAACAATGAATCTAATAATCACTCAGAAATGATATACTAAAATTAATTTACTCATTAATAATGGGCATTTTATTCCACGTCTTATAGTACTAGTAGGTAGTGGTGCATATCTTGATTGTATAAAAGAAAGTATTGTTCCAATGTGAGCATACCACCCAAACACTCAACATTGTTAATAACAAAAGCGCTAATTACATCATAAAAGGTCACAAATGTAAACATCTACAAAAATAATGTATGTTTTACATTTTATAATAGTAAAGGATATCATAACACGTGATATTATGCACTTTTTCTTAGGAAAACTAATGCCTATTCAAAATATTGATCAAAAGGATATTACTACCCTTTAAAAGGTAAAAGTATCACTTTTGAATTTATCACAGATCCAATAGTAAAACTACTTAATGAGGTAAAGATAATTTACCTTAAAGAAAATCAAATTAATTTTCTTAAAGAAGAAATTGCCTCATTAAATATTTCAAAACAATTTTAATCCTCTGTAATTCAACAGAATATTCAATAGGTTGAAAATGATTTTAAAACTCAAGCCTGAAGTAATATTCCAGACGCGTTTTGAAAAAGGAAACAACATATAGTTTCCTTACCTTACGAGTAGACCTTTAACGAAAAGGATATTCTTACTAAAGTAAGACCCTGTCAGGTGAATCAGGAATTTCTGAAACTTTACAAGAAAGAGATCAAGGATCTCTTAGATAAAAAATAATTAGAAAATCATACTCCCTATGGAGTTGTACTGCGTTTTATGTAAATAATGCACCAGAAAAGGAATGAGGTATTCCTAAGTTGGTTATAATCTACAAACCACTTAATAAAGTGTTGAAATGGATAAGATACCAAATCATCAATAAAAGAGATTTACTAAATAAAATTGCTCATGCAATTTTTTTTTCAAAGTTTGACTTAAAGTCAGGCTAGGGCAGATCAGTTAGTTGAGAAAGACAAATATAAAACAACATTTACAGTCTCATTTGGTTATTATGAATGGAATGTAATGTTGTTTGGTCTAAAAAGTGTCCCCTCAGAATTTCAGAATATTATGAATGAGATTTTTATTCAACATACTAAATTTTTAATCTTATATAGATGATGTGTAGATGATGTGTTAATTTTTTCCAATACAATAGATAAATAATTTAGATATTTTAATGTGTTTAAACATCTAGTAATAAAAAATGATTTAGTAATATCTAACCCAAAATAAAGCTATTTTGGATTGAAATAAGATTTTTAGGTCATATTATTAATAATTGTACAATTATTTTAATTAATATAAATATAAAATTTTCATCTAAATTTTCAGATGAAATCACTGATGTAAAATAACTACAAAATTTTTTAAGATCATTAAATTATGTAGCAGATTATTATAAAAATCTAGTTAGAGACTATAATTTTGTACTCTAGACTAGGAAAACATGTTGTGTCTTGAATAAATAAGCATACTGTGCCAGTAAAAAAATTAAACAAAAAGTTAATAACCTTCCATTTACGCTTAGCTAACCCAGACTAGTTTTAAATAGTTGAAATAGATGCCAGTAACACTGGTTATGGTTATGCCAATAACATTTGTAAATGAAACCCAACTCAATATAATTATTTCACAATAAAGAAAGAAATCCTTTCTATTATCAAATACATCTATAAATTTCAAGATGATTTACCTAACAATTTTTTTTTTGGTTAAAAATAGATTGTAGTTCTGTCAAAGTAGTGATCGAAAAGGATGTTAAAAATTTAGCATCTAAACAGATATTTACAATGATAAGCAAAATTGTCTATATTTGATTTTGATATTAAATATATTAAAGGAAAAATAATTCTCTTTCTAATTTTTTAACTTGTGAGTTTTTATAGACCAATGCAGGATAAAACCAGAAAAAATGCAAACAACTCTAACTGGTGATGCCTAAGCACAATGCGCTATGACTAACACCTCCTTATGATAATCCTCCCAATCAGGGGCATAAGTTAATAACTCTAGGGAAGAATCTTCCCAAAAAACTTCTTCAAATAAATAAACTCTCAGAATCGTGTCAATATAGTTTTGGAAAAGTAATTCTGAGCTAATAATAATCTTGATAGAAATGATATACTAAAAATGAATAATCCCTGGTCTCTTCACAATAAATATTCTAGAGATCATTCTTTGCCACGATGGAGGAAAAATCCAGAGAAATATTCTAGAAGCAATTTTGGTGGCTAATAAGGTCATCAAAGTAGAACATTTCTACCAAAGTCCCAAAGATCAATCTCAAATTAATTATTGCAAAATCACTATGAGAAAAATTCTCTCCTCAAAGTTAAGGATTACATTCGAATCGAGCTAAATTAATGAAACTTGGCAAAAAAAACAAGTCTCGTACAATTACTAAGATTATGTAGATGCTTTTCATAATCTTTTATATTATGATAATTCAAAAATAAAACATTCTTGTCTTATTCAGATATGCCCTCAATAGTGACTTGCCAACATGGTTTGCCCAAGGGTGCATCAAATTTGGTACTGATCTTGCAATAGTACCTGGATCCATTAAAGAAACTTTCTCCACATTGGTGGAATCTCACCCAAAATTCCAATACATAATCTTCTATTTTCATTAGGGAGAGGACATTGTACTTTTTTTTAGAAAATGAGATTTGTTATATATTCAAATGGTCTCTTGAAATCAGAGTATGATGGGAATAATATTCTTGTGTTGGTTAGAAATTTTTTAATCAAATGGTGGAATAAAATTGATAAAAAAAATCAAATTGACTGAAATTAAAAAAATTGAACAGAACAATCATATGTCAGAATTTTAGCTTAATAAGGAGCTGCTAGAGAAAAATTCTCTTCAGAAACTATAAGCTTCTTTAAGATGAAAATATCCCCAAATGACCGAGAAGGAACTGAAAAAAAGATGCCTCAAACATGAAGGCTCAACTGGAGCAGACTTTGACATGGGCACATTTAAATGAGTTCCAAAAGTTCTAATAAAGCAGCAGCAATGTATGATCTGCAAGACTGACAGGATCCTGATGATGATAATCTTTCTACAAAAAAATGTCTGATAAATCATGAAAAGACACAAATGGGAAACAATTCTAATCAGCAACAACAAATCAGTGGTTCATAAAAGAATCTTTCTAGATGACTTCTAATGACAATGATGATTGTCGCTAATTATTACCGCCCAAGCAATGACGCTAGCACCCCAATTATTATCACCTGACGCAAGCCAGCACTAATTGCAATAATGTGCATTGACGACAACCATGATGCCAGCTGACAACGATAATCAACTATAATTGAGGCTAATTCGCATCTATATAAGGAAAACTTGAGCTTCAGCAGAGGGCATCGGCTCTTAGCATCCTCTTATTTCTCCTCTATCCTTGTATTTTCTCGCCTCACCTCGTCCTCTGTGAAATTACTATTAATATCCTTGTAAAATACTACTCTTAAATAAGTAAAATATCTTGTTCCCTTTGGTGTCAGAGCCAAGACATGTTCAAGTTCATGTTGACAATATCTCAAGGTAATTCTATTATGTAATTTTACCATCTAAGTTATTATTGTTAAAACTTATTTTACTGTTAACTTATGATTAAAATATCTAGAGTGTGTGTGTGTATTTATATATATATGAGTTTAACTACAAATTTTCTACTAATTGTTTAGCGATTAACACTTTTCTAGCCATTTATTGGCTCTAAGATTTGTGCTCATCAGGTAGGACTCTTCAAGAAAACCAACTTGTATTTGTAATGTGGTTTTAACTAAGTACAAAAGCCATCATGTGACTTTTATTAGATATATAATACATAATTGGGGGTTGTGAGTTTTGCAAAAAGGATTGTTGATCACTTTTTCTAGAAAACCAGGGCCTTCTCCACCCCCTCTCTCAGCTCTCGGTTGCCCTCTAAACCCAACTCTCTCTTGCAAGTTTCTTATCTCTTTATTCCTCTCTCTAATTCCCAGCTCCCTTAACCCTCTCTGCTTCCAAGGAAGCAGCCACCGTGACCTCCCACACTTCAGCGAGCACCTCGCAACCACGTGTCTTGAATCCAACCTCAGAATCACCGCGGCACCCTCCATCTGACATCTGAATGACCGCAATGATCAGCGGCAACAGCTGCAAGTTACCAAGCAATAATTCCAAGTTCGTCGAGTTTTTTGGGAGGTCTCGGGCTGCCAATGGGGTCGATGGCTGCAAGTTCGGCGACAACTTCTGTTCCGAGTTGTTAAAGTTTTTTAAGTTTTTTTTAATGGCATTATATAAGTGAAATTAACAAAATTTAATCTAAATTTGTTGATATTCGTGATATAGATATGTATGAAATGAAAAATTAGTTTTGTAATTTTTGGATTTGTATTAGGGAATTTAGATGTGAGCTTTGCAAGTACTTAAGGATTTTTTAGATGTAAACTCTCATTTTAATTTTTAGACGTGAACTTTAGCTTTGTATCAGATTTCATTGCGGCAAATGTTTTAGTTAGTATGCTGGATTGGAGATATTTAGATTGTAACAAAGGTGTTTGATTTAATGACCGAAAGAAATTTTACCATGCAATGTGATGTGGACGGAATACATGGAAGTTTGGAGAGAACACTCGGTGTTTGTTTTGAACTTTTGCGAGATGGCCGTGAAAGGATTTAGTTTGTTGAACTGCAACGATCCTTGGCTATGCGACAAACGATCATCATGCACGAAACTAGACTACTTCCTTTTCTTCCCACATTTCAACACGATCACCGCCCCAAGAGAGCTGAATTGCTCTCTGAACCAACTAGTTAAAGCAACCATCACAAACAGTCATTAGAGCAATCATCACAAACTGGACGCAATGTTGAAGGCAAGGGTGAAGGGGCCGGCAACCAGATCGTTAGAGGGACTATGTATACCTATTTAATAAGAATTCACATAATAGCTTTTTTTTAATATAAAACCAAAACCACCTTATAAAATGTAGGTGGGTTTTTTTAAAAGTTCTACATAAATGAGCACAAATGTTAAAGCCAATCAATGGTTAGAAAAGTGTCAAGTGTTCCATAAAAAAATTAATGAAAATATTATAGTTCAACTCTCTCTCTCTCTCTCTCTCTCTCTATATATATATATATATATATATATATATATATATAGAGAGAGAGAGAGATAGAGATAGACTTGTATCCTTTCAAAAGGATTTGATCCCGGATCCTTCCCACTCAAATTCAACCCTCCAACATTCGAATATAAGATCCACTCCGTTGAAGTTGATCTATACTATTTCAAGTATCTATAAACTAAAAATCAAGTGTTTTAAATACTTTTTGCCCATCCATCAAGTAGGGAAAAAACGGACGGCCTAAATAGTGAGTTGGTTAGTTTAACGGTGTAGAACATTTGAAATCTAACAAAAATTAGTTTATAAGGGTTTTTAAATGTTTAGATCATAATGAAATAGTCGGATCGAGAATTTGTATGTCTAAAGACATAGATCTAACCAACTCACTACTTTCGGCCGTCCATTTTGCGTCGCTTGATGGATGGGCAAAAAGCATTTAAAACACTTGATTTTTGGTTTATAGATACTTGAAATAGTATAGATCAACTTCAACGGAGTGGATCTTGTATTCGAATGTTGGAGGGTTGAATTTGAGTGGGAAGGATCCGGGATCAAATCCTTTTGAAAGGATACAAGTCTATCTCTCTCTCTCTCTCTCTCTATATATATATATATATATATATATATAGAGAGAGAGAGAGAGGTACCTCAGCAGCCAGCTGAGAGACTCTCTCAGCTGGCGGCGACGTGGCTGAATCTCAGCTTCGTATCGCTGTAATCTTAAAAAAGATTTCGCTTTTCAAGAAAAGTAAAGTTACTAAAAGACCCCGCTTTTAAAAAATGACAGTTTTTCGGATAAGCTATATATTCTCTCTCTTTCCTTATTTTCTCTCTCCTCTCTTTTTGTCTATCTCGCGCGCCTGTTATGATCTGGAGTTCGAGTTCGTAGATGCCCTCTCTCCCTTTTTAGAGTAACTCTCTCTCTCTCTGATTTCATCGTCTGATCTCCATCAATCTCTCCCTCTCGATCAGATCTCTCCTTCTATCAGATCAGTCTCGCCCTATACCTCTCGACCTTTATCTTTCTTGATGCTGAGCCCCAGCCATAATTCCTCACCGTCACCCCATCTAGCCGTCGGCGTCGCCCACTCTCCCCCCAACTCAATCTGAATCTGGCCTTTTCAAGTACAACTGCAACAATGAATGAAACAACAGCAGCAACAAAGAGAACTTTGGATGCTGAGATAAAGGTTAATTTATTTTTTTATATTTATGTATTATTTATGTCATTGTTGTTCGCAGTCCTAACAGAAAAAATAAATTTTCTGTTTATATTGAGTCTGCGACCTTCAGTCCCACTTACGAGATTCATATTAGGTCGTAGTCCTCATCAAAAAATCTTTTTTTTGTGTAGTGATAATACGACCTTAATCCCAGTTCTAAAGCAATTTGATATTTGTTGATACCTTTCTTAGACGCAGATATTATAAGTCTAATTTAGTAATGCAACTAAACTCATCATCCTCAATAAAACAATCTCCCATCTTATATTAGGATTGCTATCTTAGTCGCAGTCCTTTGCGGTTTACTTATTTGTTGTATGGTTGTAAACTGTCACAGTCTTTTCTTATATTAGGACTGCAACCTTAGTCGCATGTCTTTTCTTATTTTTGTCCCTTAATTTTATAATTTTTGCATGATTGTAAACTCTGTTAAATGGAAGTGAACTTATTTTTGTAGGAAAATGAATTTGCATAGTGACACGTCTGGAAACAAAATTATTTCTGTAGGGAAGGAATTTGCATCAGATGATGAGACATACAACTTCTATAATGCGTATGCAAAAAACAAGTGATTTGAAGTGAGAAAAAAGAATAGATAAATCACGGGACCTCTACATGAAGTTATTTATAGAAAATATTTTTCATAATAAGAAATGTGTAAAGAGGTTGGGGGAGAAAAGACAAAAAGGGCTTACCGTCAACCGTCTTATTGATATAGAGTTCATTGTCCTCACAAAATGTCCTGAATTCTTAGTTTTTGTGAGGACAGCGAAATTGATCGCAGTATTTGAAAATTGTTCTATTCTTCAGTTATTACATGACCGCAGTCCTCACAAAATGCCATCAATTATATGTTTTTGTGAGGACTGTGACATTGATCGTAATCCATTTGAAATTTTTTCTATTTCTAGTTATAATTAGGACTGCGTCCATGATCGCAGTCCTAACAAAATGTCATGAGGTACATATGACCATTGCAAAATTTCATCTGTTTACACTGCAACAATTATCCATTAGACAAAGAGTGAGACATACCATATCTCCTATTTTGCTTTGATATGCTGAAGCAAATTATCCACCATCGGTTTCCTCATCTCGTCATTTGAGTTTATGTTGTCAAGTCATCCGAATCTCATTGTGGATGGTTGCTTCGATATTTTCATTGTCTTCATATAATTTAATGGGTGTCTAGAGAGGATTGATGGAATCCTTCTACTTCATTTGAATCTCCGGTCATCCAATGAATGTACAAATCAGGCTGTATTAGGATGGCCAGCGCGCGTTGTCTGAGATAGTTGAGATGGCAATGCCCGTGTCCTGCGGTTGTCAAATGTTTGGTTGCATATTAATTTGCTATCCACCCTTTCCTTGCTTTTTTGCTTTGTGTCTGGTGTGTTTGATATGATCCTAGGTCCACTCTGTTGGGAGCTGCCAACGCCACCTACATATAATGCGGTGAAATATGTTATTCGCAGTACCTGGAATTTCAAGAAGCATTTGCAATTATTGTGTAGTAAAATTACTCATGAAAATGGGGAAGATTTAAGATTCAGATACTTGGGTTAGTCACTAATTGGTCTAGGTTTGATAAAGATCCATCCTGTATTCTAAGTTTTAATTTAGTTGAGTTTAAACTTTTGAGCCTTGCAAGGAAATATGGGCAACTCCTATAGTGTTGCATCAGTTATAATGCAAGTTACATTTCAATATTAACCAAGAGTCAATGTCTTTCTAGGTTATAGTTCAGTAATTAACATTTTTATGTTCTGAAATGTATTATTACTTACTTGTGGAAGACTTATCAGTAGAACCAAAATATGATTGTTGTGATGACACTTTTGATGACACATCTGATTCATCGATACTAAACCCAGCAAGGTAAGCAGGTGGTAAAGGATCTTGGAGAGGCATCGCGGGACTATTTAGCATGAGAAACACCAAAGTCATGGAAGGTCTGTCAGCTGGAAATTCTTGAGCACATAATAGTCCAATTTGGATGCATCTGAACACCTCATTTCTCGAGTAATCTTCACCCAGAGATGGGTCAACAACCTCTAGTGTCGTTCCATTTTGCCAATGCCTCCATGTCTGCATTAGAAGAATTCATGTGAGTTATTTGCTCTTTAGAGGAAATTTGGCATATATAAATAGGCCTTCCAACAATTAAGATTGAATCCAAAACAAAATTTAATAAATAATTTTCGTAATGTATGTTCTAACCTTTATTCAGGTTCAGATCCATAAAACCTTATTTCTCTAACAAAAATATTTCTCGTTTTGTATTGTCAACATTTATGTTTATTCATGCTTTTTGTTTAGAATTGCACACTGCTCAAATTCGTCCCCATGAAGTAACAATAGTTACTATAAATGACTTTGTGATGATGATATTCTTAAACATTTATCCATGCTAATAGATTCTAACTAGAATATGCACTTTGGGATTCTTAAAAGTTATTGCAGTGGTTCTGGGGAGCATTCTTTTTGTAAATGGATTAATTTTTTGCTAATAATACTTTACTAGTAGTTTATATAGAAAGATAAAATAGTCTAGAGTTCTTGGCTTCAATTAAAACAACAAACATTTTGGATAAATTGGTACATACTTCACTAATATAAATTCAAATTGATATACATAATACTGATACATCACTTCAATATATAGCTATGTGAATTACTGCCAGGTCATTTATTTTGAAAATAAGTTGATTCCTACCTCTGGTACTTCTAATTAATTAAATATAATCAACAAACAGTATAGCAGGTTTATATGCATACTCACATAGCTTAAAATGTCTTTGCCACCTTCTCTATTGTGTTTGAAGTTACTATTCCTTCTTCCTGTCACAATCTCTAAAACTAGAATTCCATAGCTATATACGTCCAACTTGGTTGAAAATCGCCCGCGCCTTGCATATTCTGGTGCCATGTAACCACTACAGATCACAAGTGAAAAAAAAGAAAAGGAAAAGGAAAAATAAGTTACACAGGCTGTCCATGACAATCAAAATGTATTCCTAGAAGATAGATTACAAGGCTAATTAAGGATTGGACTTACAAAGTTCCAACAACTCTGCCTGTAATGGCATGTGTTTCGTCTCCTCCAAATAGCCTGGCCAAACCAAAGTCTGAAATTTTTGGCTTCAAGTTTGCATCTAACAGTACATTGCTGGCTTTTAGATCTCTATGTATAACTTTCAGGTGAGATTCTTCATGCAAGTAGACTAGACCTCTAGCAATTCCTTCAACAATCTTAAATCTTCTTTCCCAATTTAATTCTTTGCGTTGGATGGGATCTAGTACAGGCAAGCTGAACAATTAGTGGAATAATTTAATAAGAGATGTGATGAGTTCAATTAAATTGGAATATGATATAGGAAAACACTCAGTGTACAGAGGAAAGACAATTTAGCGAACACAATAAACCGACTAAAGTATAAAAGTCAAAAAATACATTACTTTTTACTACTTGCCTTATTCTTTAATTATAGCCAAAATTGCCAAGCTTTAACCTCACACCATGATCATATCTTATAGAAGGTTCCTAATATGTCAAGCGCATGCATTTATTTTCTCGGGGTTTAAGCCTACCTAGAGAGTATTTGGATGCATGCACTTAGCGTATTATGCAGCCTGTTCTTTTTTATTTTATTTTATTTTATTTTTGAAAATGTTTTGGACTGATGTACTTGTTATTCATTTATTCTGTTATAGATTTTGGATACATTACACGTCCTTATAAGTATATCTCGAGACATGCATGTAATGCATGCATGCTTGTATGTGTATGTTTGTGTGTATGTAACGCGTGCATACATGCATGTGGATATGTATGCATTTATCCATGCATGTATGAGTTTCAGTGTCCACGTGTGGTATTCTATTTTGAACTGATGGAGTTGTTATTCTCTAATAAATTATTTGGGATTTATTCCCCATAATTTCTTTTTGAGAAAATAGGATGGAGCTAATGCTCCAGCCATAATACCAAACAGAAACTTTAGAAGCTTCAAGTGGAAGTGCAAAGGAAATACCAAACAAAAACTTGTCCAAGCTTCCATTAGGCATGTATTCGTAAACAAGCAATTTTTCTCCTCCTTCCAAGCAAACGCCTCGAAGCCTAACAAGGTTCCTGTGCTGAAGTTTGGCAACCAAAAGAAGTTCATTTTTCAGTTCCTCTATTCCTTGCCTCGAGTTCGCAGAAAGCCTCTTTACTGCTATAGCTTGTCCATTTGGTAACATCCCCTGAACAACACAATAGAAATAAAGTGGAGGATCTAAACTCTTAAGACATTTCAAAAGAAAAATAAATAAAATAATCAAGAGAATATTCAAGTTGCATAGGAGGGAATCAGCATGCCACTATATGTGTACCTTATAAACTGCACCGAAGCCACCTTGTCCAAGCTTATTAAAGTCAGAGAAATTTTCTGTAGCAACTTTAAGGATGGACAAATCAAAATACGGAGATTCAGGTACTGGAATCTCCTCTGTGTTAGCCATACCTAGAAAAGAGTAAATTATACATAAATGCTATTTACAACTCTTGTATGCAACAAAAAAAAAAAAAAAAACATAGTAAGCCAAATTCAGTGATCAACTTTTGATGATTAGTTAAATTTCACTCAAAACTCAAGTCTCTTCAGTCAAGATGATGAATCAATTATAAAGCTTAATTTTAAAATGTAAAATGATGAATGTTTATTAAAACTTGCCACTTATATTATATTTAAAGTTCATATCACCATGACCTTGAAGGTTCATCTTTGTGCAAAAATACATAGTTCAACTAAAATCTGCTTGAAGGCAACATAAAGGTCAAATATTTTATTTATGTGTAGGCGAGTTTAACTTCAGAACTGGCACATGCAAAACCATCTCCAATTACAAGTTTCTTCATACTATATTTATCAAGCTAGATATATTATTTAATGTAGAATTGTTTGGTTGCCCATACTATGCCTATGAAGATAACCAGCATAGCACAATCGGGAAAGGGAGATGAAGATGTCCACAATAGGCAAAACACTGAATATTGTCTTTTCCTTAACATAATTTCTTATAGCATGATTTCAGTACTTTTCTGAGAACAGAATTTTTGTGCTTGGAGGATATAATATGGAAAGATCATACTTGAGTTGTGTGCCTAACTTGTATTCCTCCTTCCAAGTTTATCTGTCAGGTTAAAGACCAACCACTGAACCTCTTCAACTGCATTGTTTCGATTCAAGTTTTCAAGTTCAACAGAAACGAATAGATAGTACAATGTTCCTTAGTCTTATTTATTGTATCAAAAATTATCCAAGGTTTTAAGGTCTCATTTGGCTGTGGGTTTGAAGTAGGGGCACTGGCACTTTAACCCCGGTTTCTGTTGCCGAACAACTTTTTATCAATACAAGTTAAAGTAAACTATGTCCGTGGGTTAAATAATGTTGATCCAACTTCATCAGGGATTACAAACCAACCTTCCCCCTCGGAACATCTTTACCCAGGTAAACGCCATCAAATAGATATGTTAACCTTTCTCCCTTAACCTGCTTAATTACAATTCTTAACCCATTGCTATGTATTTTGATTATGTGTAATAGAACTGCAATGAGTCCAGTGCTTGGAGTTTAATTTGAAGAGTGCAGTACTTACCAAGTCTATTCTTTGCTGATCTCCTCCTTATGAAAATGCAGACAGCGAAGGTAAGAATGAAGGCAACTACTGCAGAGATAACTATACTGATAATGACGATGTTCCTCTTTCCTGCATCAAAAAATGATTAGTTTCATTTGGAAGGTATCATAATGAAATCAGCAATAGTTAACTTTTAAATTACCAAAATGTCTCCCTAGCTTTAGATAAATTATTAGAGATTTGTAGTTTACCTATTAATCAGGTAAGCTGTGGATCTGATGCAGAAATTGTAAGATTATGTAAAGAAACAATTAAAAACTTCTTTTGTTTAAATAAAGATTATGTTTTACGTTCCCAGGTTATTATATTTTCTGTTGTCTCCCCATTCTCAATCATTTTCTGCCTAGTTGAAACAAAAGTAGACTTATGAAAATTCACATTACTTTGTTAAATCATTAAGTTAAGCAGCAGAATCATATGGCTATGGAAATAAGTGAAACTTTGCACATAAGGCCTGCAAAAGTAATTGATAAGAAATTTTATATTATACAGTACAGCACTATATTATTAATCTTTTCTCCATCACTGGATCCGATCGTGTGCTTTACAGTTCCTAAACATTCTGAAGATAACGTCTACCTTCACATGGTCAATGACATCTGATGGAAACTATGCAGTCACCTGATGTTTGAACATAGAGAAGGTAGGGGTCTTGTAGGAAAACTAGAACTCTCTGTTTTACTTTACAGGTTTCTTCTTTCTTAAACCCTATACTTAATGGAATGATGGTTCTAACTTCAAATTCTCAGGATGTCTGGGACTCCCATTGTGTCAATGGCATTCTTTTACATTTTCTGCAGTCTTGTACCTGAAACACTAATTTCTATTTAATCCATTAATTATATCATTTATATCAATAATCTGTGCAGGTTGGTACGACGCGGGACTTGGGGATTGGAGGGAAAGTTGGTGTTTCACTCTCGGAGAAAGGTCTTTGCCTATGTATTTTATTGAATTTCATTCATAGAACAGGTAGACTTGATCTGTTCTTTGCTTAGCATTGAATTGATGGACCAACTATTTAGATTAGTCCAATGAGGCATGATAACGATTTGTTGCTAATTAGTGTCTTGAAGTAGGATTGAGGCATGTTAATGATGAATTGGGCATTATTACTTACAGTTGCTATTTGTTATATAATTATTAGAATCTTAACAATTCACACGTTGAATATGAATACATTTCAAAAAAGATATATACTTGCTAAGTAGCTTTCTATTTTTTGATTTCTTCTTCATTATTTTTCCAGTAAAAAAAATCATTAAATCAAGCTTTGGTATTTCAAACCCAGATCTCCTCTTGCATTAGTCATTACCGGCCGATATTGACAGTATCAGCCGGTTTCATCTGGATCAAATCAGCATGCTTCAAATATGATATGATACGTCCGATACATATCAGTATCAACCTAGCTTTCATACCTTGGTTGGAGGTGGCGCTTGTGTCTCAACTTTTGATAGGTGGAGGTTGTTAGCTTTTTGAATTTTGACTATTAAAATATAATCCTTTTGACTGTTGCATGAAATAATTAATCAGGATTTAGTCACAAGCTTTCTATTCCTTAATTTCTTTTTTATTTTTTTCCCCAATAGAACATTATAAAATCAAGTTTTTCTACTTCAAACCTCCTCTTGCATTAGTCGTTACCTATGTAGCACGGATACTTCGTCAAAGGAGTTGACGTACATGTGTCGGATACTTTTTGATACTTTGACACTCTGATAATTGCTGATACTCGACCGATATACGTTGAATACTCCTCTAATGTATCTTAAAATTTGCTATGTATCCTACACGTGTTGGAGACGTATCCTTGACGTAGCCATGGCCACAAAATTAAACAAAAAGAAATCTAAATTTAAAAAAAATTCTTGTTTTGAATAAAAAATTTATATGGCCTTACGACTTTGCAGATGCATTGCATTTATATAGCTTGTCTAGTTTCTCAATAAAGACTATTCACATAATTATTGATTTATATGACTCGAAAATATTCTAAAATATTTAAAATATTGTGTTCTTTAATTGCCGTATCCTTAAAAATTCATGCTATTGATAATGAACATTAAGCACACAGATAAGTATAAGTTAATTATTATTGTATATTTATACATGTAAAATAGCATTTTTTTTTCATATCTATATTTATGCATTGTGTATTACAGGTTTATCTATGTATATAGACATACGAAACAACTATACGAAACGACAAATATATACATATATTTTTTTGTTGCATCCATGTCGTATTCGTGCCTTAGTTTTTAAAAGTTAGCCATATCCCCTTGTTCGTATCGTGTAGTACCCGTTTCTCATATTTGTGTCCATACTTCATAGGTCGTTAGTAGCAATAACATAGGAGCCGATTTTAGCATTTCCGAATTAGCAGTTATCAAATTTGTACGTTATGGCCAATACATATCAGCCGAGCGTTCAAATCTTGGTTGGAGGTGGCGCTGGTGGTGAAGACACATCTTCACCTCTTAACTTCTTCATCAATTATCAAGAATATATCCTTGCTAAGCTATGTGTCTTTTCTTGAGTTTGCACTATGCCCCTCTCTTTAATGTGTTCAATCTGTTCAGTGTTCTAAAAGTCGGTTTCATTATTCGTGCAGTCCAATACTGAATAATGATTAATCGGGGATTAATTGGAGATTAATCATTTTTTAATATTTTAATATATTTAATTATATTTATACGCAGCTATATATGAATATATACAGTTAATTGTTGAAAATACCTATATATTATACAAGACAATATCTAAATGTGAAGTTATAAATCCTGATATGATGAACAAGACAATATGAATATATAGTAAAAAAAAAGTAAGAGAACTTATCTCTTCGCATTAGTAATCCAAGATTTTAAATTTTACAACATAAATATAAATCAAAGAATTTACCTGCAAAATAAGAAAAATAAAAATTTAGTCAATTTATCAATCAAAATAATGAGCCTTAAAGAATGATGAAAAAAGATTGCTAAATAAGTTAATTTGAAAAATAATCAAAAATAATAAAACATAAGTATCACTTTACGCAAAATGTACAATACTAAAATATCATAATTCATCTACTATTTAATAAATAATAGTTCATCTACTATTTAATAAAAGATCATTATCAAATCATCAACATCACAACATAAACTACTTAACGATCCAACACACACAAAGTGATGAGTTTTTCAAATAAAAAAATATGAAATGCCTAAATGATTAATCGGGGATTAATCGGATTAATCGGGCATTAAACGGGGATTAATCAGGGATTAATCGTTTTGGATCCGATTAATCGCCCGAGCGCATAATCAGAGTGATTAATGTAATATTAAGCGGGCTGCCACCGAATAGGATTAATCGGTTGATTAATCGGCCGATTAATCCGATTTTTAGAACAGTGAATCTGTTATATCTTGGATGTACATGCATGCTCTAGTGCTTATTTCATTATTTCTATGGCGTCTTGGACATTAAAGTATGTCTGGAGGTTTAAGGGTGTAGGAGTTGGCTATTTCGGGAAGAGACATAAGGGGATCACATCAGGAGTTAGCTCTACACTACCTTTGAGCTGGTGTCGGAGTTAAGCATTTGCCCCCAAAAACGTGGGTGGCAAAGTGCATTCCACACCCCCCCCCCCCCCCCAAAAAAAAAAAAAAAAAAAAAAAAAACAACCCACCCACCCAACCACCAAAAAAAAAAAAAAAGACCCAGGTTTGCACTTAGACCCCAAGTCGTGATTGACTTCTCTCTCGTTGAAACTTAGGTGTTTGGCAAGACTTGGCCATTCAGCTAACTCTTGTGGTCATACGGAGGCTAGAGTTTTAGATATAGATGTATGCACGTAGATATTCACACACACAATAAATGTAGGGATCCTCCGCTACTAGTAGGTAAGAGGAGGATGAGGAGAGACCTGTGAGAGAGAAATAAGCATGTTCGTGTTAGACATCAATGTTACGTCAAGTGGTTGCAAGCTAACGGCTCAATTTGGAGGTAGGCGAAGGAGGGAAGGAGACTTTTGGGAGAGAAATAAGCTGGTTCTTATCAGACATCAATGTTACTTCAAGTGGTTAGAAGCTAACGGCTCAATTTATAGATATCAATCAATCAATGTGCCTTCTTGACTTGGTTACGTGATCTTTGGACCATGCTGTGTTGGACTATGATCCAGTTAGAGAGGTATATGTCCTAAATTTCTTTTTCATTTATTTTTCTCCTACTATGATATCTACCAGATTGAAATAAGAATTAATGAAGTCCGTGTTGGGTGAAAGTTTGTGTAACTTGGATGGAATATAAACCTTTTTTTAACCTTTCCCACTATTTTTTCCAGTTGCTGTATGGAGGAGGAGATGGCAAAGGAGCAGATGAAGGCAGTGGAGCAAGCAAAATTGTGGGTTCCCCTCCGAAGAACTTATAGTCTTCATACTTAAAATTGCAGCTCTTGGAAAGAACTTTCCCCTCTTGCTGAGCACCACAACACTCCCAATGGAACTTGAGCATCAGCTGCAAACACAAGTAGCACGTACCAGCCGATAGATCCCTTGTGCACTGTACCAGCCCATATATTGCCCGCTGATCATCGGTCGTGTACGACAGCTTCCCTTTCGTGTCCCTTGCATTCTGCTCTTACGTAATTTGCATTGTCGAACGAGGAGAAGAAAGACATGTCGGAGTAGCAAAGCTCGCAAGTGTCGTACCAAACGGTGACTTGGTTAGAGGAGCAGACTTGGAGTACATCTTTGGAGGCAGTTTGAACGAGTTGCGACATTCGACAGAGCTGACATCGCCTCGGCAGAGGAAGAGGCTGTAGACGCAGTCAAGGGGAGAGAAGAGAGGAGTTTGAGATTTGATTCGAAAGGGCTGTTGGTGGTGGGGTCACTGTCACCGCAGAGGTTGTAGAGAAGGCCGGCAGCCACCACCGAACAGAGAAGTGGAAAGAGGAGAACAATGAAGTTAAGAGCCATAGTTGAGTTGAAGTAATGAATGGGGGGAGTCAAGGTAATTTTTGTTCTAGCTTCTTTTGGTGCAAGAATTTTCATTGCAGTTTCGTTTCCCTTTTTCTTCTACTGTTGTTGGTCACAGAACCGTCTCTTTCTCTCAACGACTGGCAAATTTTTCTTCTGGTTCTTAATTGCCTGCGCACATCAGTTCTGATTATTCAATTTCGAGCATTTTTTCCCCTCCTTTTTGTTCACACGCTAACAGCTGAGCTGTTACTAGACAAAGTGGAAGGCACCTTTCAATACGGTTCCACAACGAAAGGGACAGTTCTCGAGTGTCTTCTTTTGATTTTTCTCCTCTGTTTGGTTGGTGTTAGTAATAAAATACTAAAATTGAAAAAAATTTGGTTGACGAGGAATGATTTGCTAACATTTTTAGACTAGGATTTTATCAGTATTTAAATTATTCTAAGGGTGATGTTATTTTCTGATTACATTATCAGAGTGGATTTTTCAGAGAAAGGGCAGAGTTGCAGTATGACTCGTGTAGAGTTGGGGGCGCAGTTGCGGCACAAGGAGATGCTTGCGATGTACCCTCGGCGGAGGAAGACGCTCTAGGCTGTGAAGCACGGACACGTGCACGTGTCCGTGTCCGTGTTGCGTACGTGTTGGATAAGGACACGTACACGACACGGTCAATCTGCGTTTGAGACAAGTCAACTGTGTTGACTCTCCCGACATGATCAAACTTAGGGGGACACAACTCGGACACAAGTTTCGGGTTTGTGGGTTCGTGAGATCAAAAATGACCCGATACTATTTATTGTTGGAGATATACTAAAAGTCTTAATCTTTTTGTATTAAAACTCAATATATGATTTATTAATTAATAATATCATTTTAATTTTATGAGAATCTGCATAGGCAAATGATTATATTATATATATGTGTGTGTCTTGTGTTCTACATTATAGATGACCATGTGTGTGGAGTTCAGCTTACACAGAGAAGATCAGATCATCAGATCATTATAGAACATAAAATAGGTCTACAATCTTTGATGGAGTTGGACACACTATCTGTACGATTATAATGTAATCTTCTGAAATAATTTTGACTATAGGAAACTTTGATGTCTCGAACTATTACATTAGTACACTTTATGTGTATTGGACATGACCAATTTGAGATAATTTTCTATATATTGACTATATTATAAAATTAATATCTCATGGTTATTATGAGGGCTTAAACTCTTAATCTCGAAATTCTTAACGAACATGTGCATATTATACTTGTTACATTGATTCATTAAGAAGTGAAATTCTTTTATGAGTTAATAGCTTCAGTGAGTTGACTGTAATGTAATGTGTACGATGAACTTTATTCATTGATAAAATTCACGTCCCGGTATGAGGGAATGATGATGTCCTCTTAAGAAGCTTATAAATTTCGTGCATGACAACTCTGTAGGTGGATTTAATTATCTGACTCGACAAATAAGTTAAGTGGTAGGTATCAATAACAAGATATCGATTAAATAAAATTATAATAATTTAATTTAATCGACGGACATCGAAAATCTTAACGTGAGGAAATTTTAGACATATAATAATAAGGATCTCAAAAGTAATTTTGAGATAAGGACAGAAGTGCAATTACAATTCTTTATTGGACTGAATTGTAATTAATGAAATTAAGAATTCTAATTCGGGTTGCATTAGATTTTTTTTTTTTAATTTCATTAGAAGTCTGATCCTTATTTGATTCCTTGTGGTCTCTATCGAAACCTACATAAAGCCTCTTATAGCGCTTGGCTGAGGTATGTATCATACAGAAGAAATAAATGGAGAAAAATCTTAGTTTCTAAGAGGCGACAAAAATGAGCTGAAGGAGAGATGAAAAGTTCGGATCCCACCCTCCATCTGATCTGGTACTTTGGGAATACGATAGAAGATCGCGAGGTGTTCGAGTTGACATCCTAGTTCGCAAATAAAGATTATTAATGAGATCAATCCAACGAGATCTCGAAGGTATGATCTAAGTTTTCGTTAAATTTATAGGATTACATGTGCACAAATTTTCTTTTGTTCAGCCTATATTCACTCAAGACGATCTCAAGAATTTTTTGCACTTTTATTTACAACTCGAAATTCTTAATTTCCCCTCAGTTGATCCATCTCTCTCCAATTGATCCATCTCTCTCTCTCTCTCTCTCTCTCTCTCTCTCTCTCAAATCCCCAAAGTAGAAGAATCCTAGCTCGCTGCCTTCTCGTCGTCATCCTCTCGTCGTCGAAGGTGACCTCGAAGCTGCAACATCGTCGTTGCAATCAAAGCGATCTCGTCGAAGCTACAATCTCGTCCTCTCGCTGTCGTCCTCTCGCTGCAACCACGTCGAATCTGCAATCTCGTAGTGATCTCATCATCATCCTCTCGCAGTGATCTCGTCACCGTTCTACGCTCGTTGTCGTCCAGAGGTAATTTTACCCCGATCTCTATATCTCTGTCTCTCCATCGCTTTCTTTTTCTCTCTTTCCCCCAATGTCTTCATCTCTCTTTCGTTGCTTTCTCTCTCTCGATCTCTTTCATTTCTCCCTCAGAGAGAGGAAAGAGAGATCGAGGGAGTTAGATAGAAGAGAGGGAGAGAAAGCAGAGAGAGAACATCAGCAATCGAGAGAGAGAGAGAGAGAGAGAGAGAGAGAGAGAGAGAGAGAGTGTGTGTGTGTGTGTGTGTCTTCTCTCTGCTCTCTCTGCTCCTCTCTCTACTCTGGATCTTTCACTCTCTGCTCTCTCTCGATCTTTCAGAGAGATCGATAGAGAAAGTATAAAGAGAGAGCAGACCCGAGAGAACGATCCAGAGTTGAGAAAGAGGAGCAGAGCAGAGAAAGGAGCAAAGAAAGGAGGGGGAGAGAGGGAGAGAGAGAGAGATAAGTAGGACTAATTGTAGGATTGTGAAATAAGAGAATTGTGAAATTAAATATTGTAGGATTTTGAAATTAATCGATGTGTTATCTCAATAAATTGTTGTATGAATGATGATAGGAATGTGTGAAATGTTGTTTTTCTTCAAATAATATTGTTGCGTTGTTGTGTTTAAAGCAATATGACTTCAATATAATGTTTCTCAAATGGAATAGTGGATGATTATACATCTCTTTGGAACTATGTAACTAAAGTGGGAAAAATAGAAGCGAAGGAAGAAAATAGCGATGAAAGTGTAGTTATTATCTTGAAACATTCAATGGATCATACTCAAGAGTTAAGAACCATCTCATGCAGATAAGTGGAGAAGGAATAAAGATATATGTAATGATTAAACCCCATAACATAGTTTATTGATTGATATTTTATAAATTTATTTATATATAATAATAATAATAATAATAATAATAATAATAAAATATTGCTTGTCATATTCCTATATCCTAATTTTTTGAATTTTATCGTGTCATCTGTCCGTGTCGTGTCAGTATCCATACATCATAGGCTGTAGGCTCGATTCGAGGAAAGACTTTATCGTAGGTGGCAAATGTTGAGATGGTGATGGAAGAGAGAGGGAGGAGATGAGAGGGTTATGATTAGACTGGAAAATGTTATCGGGCAGTGTAAAACCATCTCCAAGGGTCCGAAAAATTTGGCCCCCTCCAACAAATTAAGGGACATTGAGGGAGGGGGGTTTGTTTTCCAAGGAGACAGAGTCCCCCCTCTCCCCCTCCTAATTCAAGTCCCTACAAATATTCCTTAATTTGAGGAGGCAAAAAAGTCCCTACAAATGTCCCTTAATTGTTAAATAATATTTAATATTTAAATAATATGAATTTAAATTTGAATAATACTTAATTAATAGGTTTTAGTAAATTTGATTAATATATAATGTAATATATAAATTAATTTAATATTAATATATTATTAAATACTGGATTAATATATGAAATTTAAAATTTAATAATTAATTAATACGAATTTAATATTTAATAATTAATTAATAACATAATATTTAATTAAGTTTACTCTTACAAATTTATTAAATAAATGAAAATTTTATTCAAAACATAAAATATTAAAATAAAGAGTGAAGGAGACATTTAAAAGAATATTATTAGAGACTAATGATCCTTTAATAATCTTTTGACCTCTTCCATCTTTTTAAATAAGGAATCTCTAGGGCCTGTTTGTTTCGTTGCAAAACGTCGCAAGTCGTAAGTCGTAAAATGAGAAGGGAAAAAGTGAACTGTAGCAGAGAAAATATATTGTGTTTTACGATGTTTGGTTGATAAAGTGAATTGTAAATGGAAAAATATATTGTGTTTTACGGTGTTTGGTTGATAAAGTGAAAATGTAAATGATAAAGTATATTGTGTTTTACGGTGTTTGGTTGGTAATGTAAAAGTGTAAGTGAAAAAGTTGACCACAAAATTAACTGTAGCAGTGATTTAAATATTATAAACACTATTAAATTAAATCTACTATTGCAAGTTAAATTGTATTAATAAATTTGAGATAAAAAATTAATAATCTTAATATTTTATTTATAACAATAATATTAATAAAATATTAGTATAAATAATAAAATATTACTAAAATATTAACTAAATAAATAATATAAAATTTTAAGAAAATCTAAAGAACATTAATAAAATTTTAAGAATACTAATAAAATATAAATATTAAAAAATCTTACAAAAATAATAAAATATAGTTATAATATTATAATATTAAAAATACTTGAAAATTATTATAATATAAATTTTATTATAATATATTATAATGTTTAGAAATATAAAATTAACAAAGTAAAATATAATTATAATTTAATAATAAATTATCATTATAGTATTATTATACTGAATTATTATTACAATATTAACATAATAAATATTAATATAATAATAAGATATATTGATATTAATAAAGTAATTTTTTATATTAAAAATAAATAATTAATATATAGTAATTTTATATTAAAGTATAATATTGTTATATTAATAAAATATTAACTCTAAATAAAATAATAAAAAATGGAATAAGTATTAACAAAATAATAAAGTATTAAATAAAAATAGTAAATTAAAATAGTAAAATATTAAATATTAAAACTATATTAAAAACAATAATAAAAATTAAAGATTAAAATATAAAATAATTAAATAATTAAATAAGAAATTGAACACTATTTAAAATATTAAATATTTAATAATATTAAATTATATATTGATTATCGAGTAACTATTTTGAACTGTAAGTGTACTACAAGTGAGAGTTACATGACCACAAAATTAACTGTAGTAACTACAAGTGGGAAAATATGAGTGTAAAAGTGAGATTTATATGACCACAAATTTAACTGTAGCAACTGCAAGTGGGAAAAGAAGAGTTGCATTTTATCACTTATTTTTCAGCAAAACAAATAGCAGAAAATGGAAAAGAGTTTTACGACTTGTGTTTTGCGACGTTTTGCGGCGAAACAAACACGCCCTTTTTTTTTTTAAGAGAACTTTTGAAGATGCTCGTCTTCCGCCCTCTCAATGCTTGTAGGGACACACCGTGGCCCGAGGTGATAAAGGAGGGAGGAGGAGAAAGTGAAGAAAGGCCATGATTGAAATTAAAGGAGTGGGAGTCTTGTGACATGGAGTCAGAGATTCATCGAATGGAGAGCCAAGAGATATTTTTCTTGATAGTTCTTCTCACTCTCTCTCTTCACGAGACTTTTTTTTATCGTTTTGCTATGATTTATTAATAACCTCAACCTCAGTCCTGTCACAATGAATTTCTTATCTCTTAAAGCAGTGTCACTGTCTCTTTTTATTCCGTGTGCTCCCGTTTTGGTGACTTAAAAATTAATAATCTCAGGCTCTATTATTGCAAGTCATGTTTTGTCATTTCTTCTGTATGACTCTCTCTCTCTCTCTCTCTCTCTGTGTGGGCAAAACCTTGCCGTGTCTATACTTTTGTAAATTATAAACCTTTTTAAGTTTATCCATCCTCATATTTGAGAGTTCCAACTGTGGACTAGTCGTGCTTAATTGGAAGTCCACGCGGTGTTTTTTTTGTGTTTGGGCCCAATTACTGTTTTTAGTCAAAGAGCAGGTGTTGTATTAGAGACAGGGACGGGTTAGCTCTTTCGTACCGTCTGATGTGAGAATAGGGAAAATAAAAGAATATGTTTTGTGATGGACCTCACAAAATACATTTTTTTTTTATTTTCTCTCTGTTCGCATCGGGCTGTCCATCTAGGGGTGTCATCGGATCGGATACAGATCGGATATTATTTCTATCATATCCATATCCGCACCCAACTTTCGGATACGGATACGGATACGAATACAGATATTAGCGGATGTGAAAAAATGATATCCGTATCCGTCAAAATCAGATATCAGAGATAAATCGGATATTAGCGGATCGGATGCGGATACTAATCGAATATGGTAAAAATAGATATGGTTAAAGATAAATTAAACAGAAATACTTATATTACTTTTTATCTCATCTACTACCAGGGGCGGAACCAGAAATTTTTTTGGGGTGGGCTGCAATTTTTTATAACATATACTTATGAATTATATGAATTTATCAAAAAAATAAACAGTATTTTTCACTAAATCAGGAGTGGAGCTAGGAATAAATTTGCTAAAACAAAAACCAATATAGAAAGGGGTCTAACACAATATATAAAAAAGAACAAAAATAAAAATTAGGTTTACGCCTATATATAAAAAATGGGCCGGGCTGTAGCCCGGCCCAGCCCACTAATGGGTCCGCCCATGTCTACTACAATATTAAATGTGATACATACTATGATATTATTGTGTACATATCAATATATTCATCGTATTTATTGTCATTTGACTTCTATAACAATAGATTACACGTCCTCCGGTACTAAATGCCGATTCGGATGCCATGGTTGATGTCGAAATACTCAAAATATCTTGTGGTGCTCTTGCAAGAATTGAATACTTTCCACTATTACTTTTTCACCAACTCAAAATATCAAAATTTAATGCCTTATTCCATTGAAGAATAGTCTTCTCCATACCGAAATCATTATGAAGCACGCAACATTCGGATATCAGATCGGATACGAATAAGATATTACTTTTACCATATCCGTATCCGCACCTACCTTTCGGATACGGATTCGGATACGAATATTGACGGATGTAAAAAAATGATATCCGTATCCGGATTGGAGGCGGATTTGGATGCGGATATCCGCGGATAATCCATATCCGGTGGCACCCCATGTCCATCAGTTCTGCTGGACGGCCCAGTGCGTGCGAAAGACCCTAATGGACGGCTTAGCGCATGTGAAATTCGGTCGACCAGTTGGTCGACCGAACACCAACAGAAACTTTGTCATGTCAGTCGGTTGACCGTTCCGGTCCACCGTTTCTTACTACGGTCCACCGAGCAGTCGACCGCGCTGCTCTTGTGCACGTTGTGCACTCCGGTCGACCGACCCTCTGTTCTGGCGGCATCTAAATTGCTTCTCGCTCCTTCTGGCCTACGATCTCTCTGATATTTCTTCCACTGAGTTAAACAGCTCTTGAGCTTTTATCTCCCCTCTCTCCCTGCACCAGCTCCATTAGAGAGTATTTGATTTTCCTTTCATTCTTTTTGGATTTTTTTTTTGTTTTTTTGGGTTTTTTCCTATGGGAATAGCGAATGTTTGGTTGTTGTATTGAGTGCAGGAATCATACTCGTCCAAAGTTGGTTTGACAATAACTTTGGCGAGGAATTTAATCATCATAGAAAAATTGCTAAAACAAATTGAGCTTACTTACCTTTCCCATTGTCTTCCTCGGTCGGAGCAGATGAAGGCGGACGAGAAAGAGGAAGAGCAGACGGCGGTGGAGGCAGCAGCCCAGAGACTGAAATTTTAGGACTCCCTTCAAAGAACTTCGAAACACCGTACCTAAAACTGCAGCTCTTCCCAAGAATTCCACCCTCCGTCTGCGAGTCGCAACACTGAAAGAACACAACTAACTGTCCTAAGCACTGACTGCACATATCCGCGGAGAGATCCCTCGTGCACTGCGCCAGCCCATATATTACCTGCTGCCCGCTGCTTCCGTTCACCGACACCTCACCCGTCGCAAACATGAGCGAGTCAGAATTATACGCGGCCTGATACGAGAGATTGCTCATCAGAGCCCTCTCGTTCTTGCTGAACAGATCAGGATTGCTTGCATTCGGCCCTTGGGGGTAGCGCTCAGTTTGATTATTGCCGAATGAGTTGAAGAAGGACTCGTCAGAGTAGCGGAGCTCGCAGGTGTCGTACCACAGGGTGGCTTGTTTGGATTTGGGGCAGATTTGGTGCGCATCTTCAATGGCGGTGTTCACGCAGGCGCTGCACTCGGACAGGCTGATGTCGCCTCGGCAGAGGAAGAGGCCATAGGCACGGTCCGGGGTGGATCCCTTGGTGAGGTTGGAGAAGGTGGAGTTGGTAGAAGAGAGGGAAAGCGAGGCGAGGAGGAGGTTGAGATTTGATCCAAAGGCGCTGTTCGCGGCGTAGGTGTCGCCTTCGCAGATCTTGGAGATGGGATCCGCGTCGGTGCTACTTAGAGAGAGGAGGAGGAGGAGGACCAGGAGGTGGAGAAAGAGGAGAGCCATGTCTAGCACTAGATATTTTCTCTGCATATTTTCTCTCTCTCTCTCTTTTTTTTTTTTTAAAATACTAATTTAAACCCAGCAGAAAACATTTTCTGTCTTACAAATGGCAGGTGGTGTTGTGGCTGATGTCAGCCACATTCTCAAAAGTCCACTGCGGAGTCATCTTCCTGTGTGTAATCCTCGGGTTTAGAGTGCGATTGGAATTTGGTTCCATATACAGTCTTAATAGTTAATAAGGCAAAACATGAAGTGTTTAATTTTTAGGATTTATAGTGCTATTTTTGAATTCATTATATAAGCAAGGCTACACGTATGGAATACTCCTACTTAATAGTAGTAGGCGATATAACATTTATAGAGTAACTGTAGATTTTCTCAAGTCAGGGCCTGTTTGGTATCGTAACTTATTCGTAAGTGATAATTAGTAAAGTTTTTTATACTTATAAATGAGTTACATGCATGTAAGTTTTACAGTGTTTGGTTGTTTGGTTGGTAATATAAAATTGTAAGTGAGAAAGTGTATTGTATCTTACGGTGTTTGGTTGTCGTAACGTGTAACTCATAAATGAAAAAATTGACCATAAAATTAACTATTTGGTGATTTAAAAAATTTTAATATTGCAAATAAATATTAAAAATGTTAAATATTAAAAAAATTTAATATTAACATAAAAAATTATAAAACATTTGCATGATCACAAAATTCACTGAACTGTAAGTGAGTGGTAGTTGAGTTACGTAAGTCTTTTACAAATTTAGTCTAAACAAACACCGTAGTTGTAATTAGGTTGCAAGTCATTTACGAATTACGGGCTTTTACACCTTTTACGGCGAAACAAACAGCCCATGTGATGATATTTTTCCGTGCGTGACAAGTGAGGCAAAGTTATGTACATGCTCCCAAGGGATATGAAATTCCAAAGTGGACCATTTGTGGTCTAATCTTGAGTCATGCCCCTCCTTTGATTGGCCCTGGCCTTAACAGATGAAGCCACAAAAGATGAGTTGACTTGTCGGGCGTTTGACAAGTATAGTTGGGAATTGGATTTAGTGCCGCAGGAGAAGAGAATAAGGAGTTTAGAAATTAGATTTTTTTTTTTTTTTTTTGGTTATTTGATTAAATTAGAATAGCTAAAGACTAAAGTTAGACATTGAGACAGAGGAAAGAGAGAGGAAGGTTAATTTTAACTTTTTGATGGAAGTAGTAATTCTTCAGTTTTGAAACATTTAGCCTATTTTGAAGTAATTTTACGGGTGATTTTGAACTAAATTCATTTTCATCACTAGTTGCCAACTCTTGTCAAAATTTGATCCTTTGACAAGAGTTAGTTAGAGTTAGCTCAATTTTTTAGCCAACTTCAATTGCTAAACAGTGTCTTAGGGAATTAAGCACAATTTGCCTCTAAGTTTGAAAAAATAAAGATAAAACATTTCTGAGAAAATGATTTTTTTCCCATCTATGCAACAGAGACAGATCATCGAATACATGGTCGTCTCTTGAGATTGAGATTGAAAAAAGGTAAGTCATAAACTAAGCCTCATAAACCTGTAGCAGGTTTTATTTTTCATGCCGAGATCTCTCAGAGCCCTAGTGGTTTTACTGGAAAAGGAAATCAAATAACTTCATATACACTATCCCTTTCATATCGCACAGCTGTGCTTCCGGTTCCATAGTCCATCTCATTTTACAAGGAATGCATTGATTCTTAACTTATAACAATAATAAGATGATCGTCATTCTATATTGTGGCATAGAGATGATGCATTGAGATACACAAACTCAAGCATCAAAATAATACACGAGTCTTCTCCAACATCTGAATAAACTTCTTAGAGTCCGAGCTCTACCTTGGGTGCAGTTCTGTAATCGGAGCATCATCGACCGATACCTCATTCACAGAAATCCGTGGTGACCTGCTCGCGCTCTCCTCACCAGAAACCAAATCCGTTGGCTTAGGTAACATGTCAGATGATACAGCCATCCTATAAAACAACCTGGGTTGCTGAGGAGTCTGCAGGGGCACTGAGGGGCTATGAAGCATGACGACTACTGAGGACATTGGAGGTCTCTCAGCTGGAACTTCTTGAACACATAACAGGGCTATATGAATGCATCTCAAGACTTCATTCTTTGAACAATTTTCCAAAGATTGGTCAACAATCTCCAAAATTGTGCCATTGCTCCAATACTCCCATACCTGTAACCAGAGAATACATTTATACAGATTGGTTTGCAAGAAAGTTATACAAAAGATATCAAATTAGAAATGATTTTTGGTAAATCAGAATCCAAACATGATGAATTTAACTGTTTTGGATTAGATTTCAGTGTCATTCGTCAAATTTGTATCCATAACTGGAACATATATAAATTGATCATGTTTAAACTACTAGTTTTCAGAAACATGTAATTCAGTAAGCAGACTAAAACCCATACTCACATAGTTTAGAAAGTCGGTACTTTCAGAATCGTAAAAGCTGCTACTCTGTTTTCCAGTGACGATCTCTAAAGCAAGCACTCCATAGCTGTAAACGTCAATCTTGGTAGAGAAATGCCCACGCAGTGCATACTCTGGCGCCATATAACAGCTACAAGATACACAATGATACTTTTCAAAAAAAAAAATCTCAATTTTATTCCATCACTTGCCAAGTAAAGCAATTAGAGGATCGAACTTACAAAGTTCCAACCACTCGACTTGTTGCCCCCTGTGTTTCATCTCCGCCAAAAAGCCTAGCCAGACCAAAGTCTGAAATTTTCGGATTCATGTCCGCATCTAACAAAATGTTGCTTGCTTTCAAGTCTCGGTGTATAACCATCAGGTGAGATTCTTCATGTAGGTAGAATAGACCCCGTGCAATTCCGCTTATGATGTTAAATCTTCGTTCCCAAGTTAGTTCTTTGCATTTGATAGGATCTGCTCCATGCAAGCCAACAATTAATAATATATGAGGGTGTTATAAACTTAAACAGGAATTTTACAGAGAAAAACAGAAGATAAATAAATGGAATTAACATATGCTACCACAATTAGTTTTTATTGAACAGAAAAATTAGATTGAAAACAATAACCCAATAGACAATAGAGAGAACTAGAGAAACCTAATATGGATCAAAAATTAAGAGAGAACACACACTGTGGAATGATAAATTTCCTTGGAAAGTTAACAAGTCAAGAAAGGCAAATACCGAACAAAAAGTTGTCTAAGCTTTTATTTGGCACATATTCATAAACCAGCAACTTCTCTTCTTCTTGTAAGCAGATGCCAAGTAGCTTGACAAGGTTTCTATGCTGAAGTTTCGCAACCAAGAGGAACTCATTTTTCAACTCTTCTACTCCTTGTGTTGAACTTGTGGAAAGCCTCTTCACCGCTATCTCTTGTCCGTCTGTCAGTTTTCCCTATACAATGTAATAAAATTTCCTAGGTAACAAAATTCCTCAATTTTCTATAACGATCATAAAGCATAAGCAGACTAACTAGCATAGTTTTAATGTTTATCAGAAGCAGATCTACATTACAAAAAAATAAAAATAAATAAATACCTTATAAACTGAACCAAATCCACCTTCTCCAAGCTTGTTCTCCTCTGAGAAGTTACTCGTTGCAACAATTAGAGTAGAAAGATCAAATGATAGCGACTCAACAGTTGAGATCTCCTCCAGATTAGCCGTACCTAGAAATGGAGAACAATTTCAAATGACTATAGTATCCCCCGATGAATGAAGTCATAGAGTACCAACTATCAAGCCATCTAATCAATTACAAAACCTCAACTGTGACTAAATTTTGAAAGCTTGAGATATAATTTGGAACTACTATCCTCGAATCAATTATATGGTCAAAATTTTCGGACTACTTTGAGTTTCAGTCTGTGCATATATATAATGATTCTATAAAAAATTCTGTGCATCATCGAGCACTCTTATGAGTACTTAGTTTATTGTATTGAATTACTTGCTCTCTGTCTAGAAAATAAAAAAAAAACTCTTCTATTGCTAATTTATCATCAGTAGCTACTATTTTGATCAAGTTACTTTATGCTTATTCTTAGCATAAACAGAAGCATCAAGTTTCATTCTCAAGATTATCCTTGTTGCAAACAGGGCGAATAAAAATATACCCTTTGAGATGGTTCATACTTACTGCGGGTATGTTTTGTTGCTCTCTTCCTCCAGAGGAAAATGCATATGGCTATCAAAAGCATCAGAACAACTACAATTGGGATCACGATACTTAAGACCAGCTTGCCGTCATCCTTGCTTCCTACATCCAGAAAACGAACAAATTTAACATTACTAGGGTCATAGACTCGTGCACCAAGTCCAAATGGTTGAAAATCAGATTGAGTTTTTTGTGTGTATTTTCTGTAATATAATCTGATGTATCTTTTATGACAAAATCTTGTACTATTATTTTTAAAATCTTCAAATTTTGACTTCTTCTCTACCTTATAATTTAAATGATTATTATTCTAGTAATTTATAGAAATTTTAGAGCAACGAGTTAACTACTACAGGAACCCAACTGTTTAATTATAGCTGAAAATCATTGCAAATCATATTAGTCTCTCCTTTCTACTACAACCAAGAAGCTTACCTGTCCAGATATGATTAACAATTCAAAACAATATTTTCAATTCTGGAAAAACTAGTATGAATTTTTGGTGCAGTACCTGTTATGACTCGGACTAGATTCAATTATGATAAGTAATAAATCAAAGCAATAGCTATAAATTTAAATTAAATTTACAGGTATAATTGTAGATTGTCATACCTGTGGACAGAGCCGGCGGAGGAGGTATCGCTAATGGAGACGGAGCGGGCGGTGGCGTGAGATTTAACAAAATGGTTGGGTTCCCTTGATAGAAAGGATATATCTCGTACCTAAAATTACAACTCTTGCCAAGAACTCTTCCTCCTTGCTGCTTCTCGAAACCCGTGTACACATCACGGATCTGCCGCAAACACTGGCTGCAACTGTCGTTCGATAGATCCCTCGTGCACTGCGCCAAACCGTTCACCTTCAGATCGCCTCCGTTCACCGCAGTCCCTGTAGCAAAGAAGAGGGAAGAATTGTACGCGGCTTGGGACGTGATCTTGTCCAACAATTTCCTCTGCAGCTGGATAAAGCTCTCAGGGCGGTCAGTCACATTCTGAACGTTGTAGAGTATTGGGGGATTGGAAACATCAACGAGAGAGAAGAATCGGAAATTGGAGTAACGGAGCTCGCAGTTGTCGTACCAAACAGTGGCTTGTTTGGAAGTGGGGCAGAGGGAGAGCACATCCACTGCGGCGTTCTGGACGCAGACGCGGCAGTCGGAGGGGCTGATGTCGCCTCGGCAGAGGGTGAGGCCGTAGGCGGTGTCGGGACTCGACCCGTTGGCATGAGTGCTGAAGCTGGAGTTGAGAGAGGTGAAGAAACTAAGGAGTTGGTTGAGGTTGGACTGGTAGGTGCTTTTGGCTGTGTAGTTACCCCCGCCGCAACTCTTGAAGAGCGGGTCGGCCGAACTGAAACTGAAATGGAGGAGGAGGAGCAGAAGATGCAAGAGAAAGGCCATCCTCTTTGTTAATTTCGCTGAATTCGAGCTAAGTTCAATTGATATATAGTGGTTGATAGTAGTCTTCAGAGATTAATTTCTCTTCTTCCTTGCTCGTTCCAAGTCAAGCATCACCTCAAGTCAAGAGGCGGTCGATTCTTTCTTTCTCAAAAGTCATTAGAGTTGTATTAATGTTTGTTTTGTCACTGTTATGGTGAAGACGGTCGCAGTTGACCGTCATCGTCGTCAACTGTCCTTTCTTCATTTGCGTGGCACGTGATTATCCTTACCTGGGAGAAAGGTATTGGCTGATCTGTTTGTTGTCACGTGTCGTGTGAGTCCTGTCAATGACTTTTCTAGACAAATTACCATCGTTTGGGGGAATAGAAAGCAGAGACACTTGCTTGGTTTTGAATGAGATGTTCGGGCCTGTTTGGTTTATGTATTTGGGCTGCATTTCGTAATCAATATTGCAGCCCAATTACACCCAAGTGTTTGGTCCATTGCATTTCACTTCGCTGCAGTGCGGCCCATGCATTTGGGCTTGCGTGTGCGGAGAAAGGAATCTCGTGGGTGATGGGATTTATGCATTTGCTTTTGCAACGACCGCTGACACCCTACTTTGCTTTTGCATCTCCTCCAACGCCTCGATCACTCCATCCAGATCTCGATCTCTCTCTCTCTCTCTCTCTCTCTCTCTCTCTCTCTCTCTGTCTCTGTCTCTCAACCAGCCGAGGCCGCCGCCGCCTCCTCCAGCCAGATCGGGCTGAGATCTAGCCCTAGATTGATCCCTCCCGTCTCGAATCTGTCCCTTTGTGCCCTCGAGCTTTTCCCTTGGCCTGCATCGCCGTTTCTCACGGTCAAAAAGGGGCCTGTGATCCTGTCGCTTCTTCTCGATTTGGGGCTAAGGCTCGGATTCCCGACACACTCAGAGACTCGCTTTCTCTGTCACGAGTCTACAGTTCAGATTCCCTGTTGACTCCTTGAAGATGAGGCAACAGAGGAAGCTCAAATCCCCCCTCAAGCCATCAATGGCGAGCACATCTTCTCCCTCGTGCTGCTTCTGTGGGAAAGGCAAGAAACGTAGGCTTTCTTACATCTCCGATCACGAATCCTGTTCCGATAATCTGAATTTTAAGGTAGTCTGCTCTACTTCCATTTTCAGGTAGTATTCTCTTTGTGTTTCATTACCAATCTCCTTTCATTATTAGTTGTGAATGTGATTTTCATTGAATTGTGCTCTAATACATTTGATGTATCTTTCCTGTACCACTGCCATTGAATTGTGCTCTCTTGATATGCTGCTTTCTGTAAACAAAGCAGAAAACAAATATATTTGTCTTGTAATGTAAAAAAATTGTTCCTGATTGAACTGATGCAAAAAATGTTTCCCATCAATGTTGGTGACAAGCCCCGAACAATTGCAGTTTCAAAACTTATATTATGGTTTAAAGCTTTGAGTTTGAAGATTGATTATTTAAGTTAGTTAGGATTGGCAACCATGTTTTTTAATTACATGAGTTGCTTTCTTATTTTTTTTTTGTGGGTATCTTATTAGGGCTTCCTTCATAGATATTAAAAGAAGCAAGCTTATGTTTTTATAATTCTTAATGTTTCATATTTTCAGATGCTTAAGTCAACAAATGTACTATTTTTTTTATTGTTTAATCCTTGGATCAGTTGTTTTTCTTGTTAAATGTGCTAGAATTGAGAGTTATACACTAAAAAACTGATTTTTCCCATATGAAATTATATATATTTGATTGTAGAGGTTGTAAAAATCAACTTTTTACCCTATAATTGATGTCTTTATTGTAAAGTTGTCTTCTTTATATAGTTGCACTCATAAAAAGTGATCTTGTCTTCAATTCACTCTCACTGTTGTCCTCAAGTTGATGAAATTGATGAATAATATTTTCAGTGGTCCCCTATTTCCTCAATCATGTAGTTTAGAGCTCATTGTGTTTGTGTTTGGGATAATTTCTGTTTGTGTTTTAATCATGAGTGGTCCTCTATACGATCTGTTTTTTATGCTTCTGTTGTATAAAATTAGTTGATTATAGTTTCATTAGTGATTAATCACCTGTTAAGATTTTTATTTATTGGCTGGTCCTCATATGTGGTCCTTGTGTTTATATTTCTCTTGGATCAAATTGATGAATAATCCTTAAAGTATTTATATCCCCTTATGTTTCTTTTGGATATAAGTGGTTGATTAGAGTTTCATTAGTGACTAATAACATGTTAAGATGTCCTTATTGACTAGTCCCCCTATGTGTTGAATGTGTTTATTTCACTTAGATCAAATTGGTTTAGAGCTCATTGTGTTTGTGTTTGGGATAATTTCTGTTTGTGTTTTATTCATGAGTGGTCCTCTATACGATCTGTTTTTTATGCTTCTGTTGTATAAAATTGGTTGATTAGAGTTTCATTAGTGACTAATCACCTGTTAAGATTTTTTTCAATTGCCTGGTCCTCATATGTGGTCCTTGTGTTTATATTTCTCTTGGATCAAATTGATGAATAATCCTTAAAGTATTTATATCCCCTTATGTTTCTTTTGGATATAAGTGGTTGATTAGAGTTTCATTAGTGACTAATAACATGTTAAGATGTCTTTATTGACTAGTCCCCCTATGTGTTGAATGTGTTTATTTCACTTAGATCAAATTGGTTGATTAGTAGTTGACTAGTGGTTGATTACTCTATACCTTGACCTTGTCTGTGCACTTGCACACAGTATACGCGTAAGTTCAGATTGACCCTGAGCAAACTTTGATCAAGTCTATCACTATACAAAATGTCCTCGATGATCATATCAATCTGTGCTCAAAGGTTGTGCCTCAAAATACCTTTTAATTAACTATCAATATTGTTGTCTAGACTTCCAATTGAAAAAAAGAAAAAATAAATTCTCTTTTGCATGCTAAGATGCTAAGGTTGTGCTCAAAGGTTGCTGACAAACAACCTTTTTAATCACCAAATGTTTGTTATTAAAGAAGTTGGCTTTTGATTACATTTTTTTTTTAATAATGACTGGTGGGTTTGACGAGATATTTTTACTGTTCTCAAAGACCAAATTGGCCCACTGATAGTTCTAGGAATTGCACTAATTTGATAGAATTGTAACATATGTTGGTAATCCTGTGTAGGTTATGTTTAGAACAAAGAAGATCCCTTAAAGTAAGCTATATGCGAGTTTAACTTTTTTTTTAAATCAGACTGTCATGTTTAGATCTTTATTGCTCCATATATACAAATAGTAGGAAATGAGATTTATATGTCCTACGATTCATATCATACCCTTTTATGTTGAGCCTACAGTTGAATATATGAAGGGCAAAATTCTTTGACGCTTAGAATAATTATGGCCTTACTCATAATTTGTGGAGTATTCACTAGGACAATCTAAGGTAATAAACATGATACATGCATTTTCAGGTTTAATGTAAGAAGGAAAAAAATCAGCATGCTTAGAATAATTATGCACATATTCATAATTCTTGAAATAATCACTGCAATATTTATTACTTTCCCTGTTAGTAATGAATATTAATCTTATCAAATTTCTACTCGACTATACTCCTATGTTATGACAACTATACTCCTAGGTTATGACTATAGACTGTTATATTCATGTTAATTTAATTACAATCATTTCTTCCCCGTTATGTAGTGAATGGATAGGTTTTTGGATTTGGGCTTGGATGGTGCCGACCAGGAGATGGGCATCATTATACTTTGTGCTTGCGCGTATGTCATAATGATGTGGATGACCGGCCGCAATGACATCACAGAACCAATCCCGAGAGAGATAAGGAATATGGAAAGAGGGCTTTATTTGAGAAGGGTGATGGAGTACAGTGACACCAATTGCATCAATATGTTTAGGATGGATAGAGAATTATTTTTCAATCTGTCTGGAATGCTTAGGAATAGGGGACTCTTACAAGATTCTGATCAGGTGACCGTTGAAGAGCAACTAGGTATATTCTTGCACACCATAGGTCACAACGTTCGTAACAGAGTCGTGGGTATGAACTTCTTACGTTCTGGTGAAACTGTGAGTCGATATTTTCAACGTACCTTACGAGCAATTGGTGAACTAAGATGGGAGTATTTATGTGGTCCTAGCAACCAAACTCATGAGAAGATCTCTGGAGACCCTAGGTTCTGTAATTATTTTCAGGTACCAATTCCTAAAACATTGCAAACTTAGATGAGTACTGTGTTTTAAGTGTTGATTTGAAATCAACTTAATTTTATTGTGTATAGGATTGTATCGGAGCAATCGATGGGACACACATCCATGCTACCCTACCAGCTAATGAGGTTGGACCTTTCTATGGAAGGAAATCATATCCCACTCAAAATGTCTTGGCAGCTGTGGACTTCGATTTGAAGTTCACTTATGTCTTAGCGGGATGGGAAGGATCAGCTCATGACGCCACTGTACTACGTGATGCACTCACACGTCCAAATGGTCTTAGAGTCCCAGAAGGTAGTTCATTAACAATTGCAACATTTACCGTATTGCAAATTTGTTATGTTCGTTTCTAAGTCTCCATCGTATCTAATGACTTAACATCTTTTAGGGAAATATTATTTGTGTGATGCCGGTTACAATACCAGGCCGGGATTCTTAGCACCGTATCGTGGCACTCGGTACCATTTAAGTGATTATCGTGTGATACAGCCGTCAAACTACAAGGAGCTTTACAATTACCGTCATTCTTCCCTCCGGACAACTGTGGAGAGGGCATTTGGAGCCTTGAAAGGAAGGTTTAAGATTCTAGCATCAAGACCTTTCTTTCCTTTTAGCACTCAAGTGGACATTGTAATAGCATGCTGCATTCTTCACAATTATATCATTGGCCATGGGCCAGATGAGTTTGTCATAAGTGAGGAGGATTTCAATTTGCAAGATGTCTCCCAATCTGGACTATCTCGTAGAGAGATTAGAGAGGAGTCCAATTATTGGATTCAACTTAGGGAAGAAATTGCACTAAGAATGTGGCACGATAACGAGAATTGATGTAGTAGGCGTGTTTTGATTTCATATGTAATATTTTGAAACTACCACTACATACCATGTACTCTGTATTATTTATCTTTAAATTTACTGTTTTATTATGCCTTTAGAATTTGACTAGACTCTATTGGTTTGTAAAGGAATCTCTTTGTACTACTCATTATTATTGGCAAACATCTAAAATATTTTTTGCAACAATATATAACGCTTTTGCTGTAGGGGATGTCGGGAGAGACTCGTCCCAGTGACACTGATATTGGGCCCTCTGAAGAGGGAAGGAAGAGGAGGAAACAGGTCTCCCATACTTTCAGGTGGTCAGAGGAGATGGGAGACTTCCTGATTCAGTTTATGGCAGACCAAATCTCCTCGGGTCTAAGGGGCCATAATTATGCGGCCGCAGCGAAAGCGGTGAATGAAAAGTTTGAAGAACACGTCTCTGAATCCCAAGTTTACAATCATTTGCGAACATGGAGGGCCAAGTGGAACAGGATTTTAAATGTTCGGAAATTGTCAGGATGTGTTATTTGGGATGCAGAGACCCGAACATTAAGGATGCCAGACGAGGAGTATAAAGTCTATATCAAGGTAACATCTTTTCCATAGAATAATCAATTCTTTATATCCCATGTCTGCTGTTTATTTCATGTGCAATGCTAACCCCTTGTATGTAGGCTAATAGGCTTGATAAGCCGTATTTGAACAAGCCCATACATATGTATGATGAGATGGCTATTGTGTTTGGAGATGAGGTGGCTACTGGGAAGCGTGCAAAGGATGGACGTGGCCCTGGAGGTTTGGGAAATGAGGCAGATGTGGAGGAGTTTGTTGATGAAGGTGATGGTAATGATGTGGATTCAGTTGGCCAAGGGAGGAGGTCCGGAGACCAGGCCCAAAGCATGTCCATCTCCCAAGGATCAAGGGGGAAAGGGAAAAGGACAAACCCTCATTTGCAGATAATGGAGAACTTCGCCGGCTCCTTAGGTAGTATCGCCAGTCACCTTAGGGAGGTTAAGGCTGACGAAGAAAAGCTTCTTGACAATTGCTTGGAAGCTCTACAAGGAATGATTGACACTGAATTTGAGGGTGTCATATTTACTACCAAGGTGGTAAACACCGCCTATGATTTCCTTGTGGAGCACCCAAATATAGCAAGAGGGTTTTTGAAGAGGAAGAACGAGATGAGGGCCTGCTGGTTGTTCCAATTTGTGCAGAGTAAACAGATGGGGTGAAAAGTTTGAGTGGTAGCTATCTTTCTGGGCCAGAATAAGAACATTGCATTATTTTTATCGCTTTTATTTATCGATTGATACATTTATGATATGTAATATTAAGATTGCTGCATGCAATCAGAGTACAATGGTGGACAGAAACCGGACTGTTAGGTTTGTTGTTGCTTTATTAGTTGTATGAACTAACCTATTCTTAGTTGTAACTTGTTTTGTTCTAATCGATTTGTGATGACGTTTGATTCAGGTAAGTGGTTAAGGTTGAAGCATTACTAGGTACACTTTTGTCACACTAATCTAATTTCATTATTTTTTGTATCAATCATTCAATATTGAGCCATGATTTTGTTCCTCTTACTATGACTGCAGGTAACAGCTGCAGGGGATAATACAAAGTGTCATGCAACAAGTTTTTTAACTTGGGGATGAGGTGGCGATCAAATCGCAGCTCTCCTTCAAGCTTGAGCCATGATGATAAACTGAGCTCACTCCTTCCCCTTTGCTGGGTTTGTAATGGCTGTGATGAAACTCTGAGCCATCTTCTTCTTATTTGCTTGGATTGTAACGGGTCGGGTTTGGGTTAAGAGCTGTGATGAATACTGAGCTCTTTCATTTTTTGACATTAGCCTTTACGTCTCTTTACAGTTCCTGTTTGGTTTCTGTAATTGGGCAGCAGTTCGTTACACACTGACACCCTCCTGAGCTCCCTGTTGTCTTTTGAGCTCCTGCTGCTTCCAGGTGAGTTGTCTGTTCTATTGGTTTGCTTCCAGTTGAGTTGTCTGTTCTTCAGGCCTGCTCCCAGGTGACTTGTCTGTTCTTCAGGCCTGCTTCCAGGTGAGTTGTCTGTTCTTCATGCCTGCTTCCAGTTGAGTTGTCTGTTCTTTCTTCTTTGTGACACTGTGGGCTGGATTGGGATCAATATTGAGCCATGAGCTTTTTTCCTCTTACAGGAATTTGTGTTTCCTGTTAATGTGGTGGAGTTTGTCTATGAGTTTTCAGTGGTGGAGTTTAATTTGGTGGAGTTTCTCTGGCCTGTTTTCAGTGTTGGAGATTTTGTCACCTGTTTTTTGACCTTTACTGAAAAACTGTTCTGTTAGTTGTCACTTTTTTTCTCCAATTCCCGGGCCTTTTGGTCTACTGAAAGTATATATAAATATGAGAATTTGGGTTACAGTTATCATACTACGGGATGAGGTGGCGATCAAATCGCAGCTCTCCTTCAAGCTTGAGCCATGATGATAAACTGAGCTCACTCCTTCCCCTTTGCTGGGTTTGTAATGGCTGTGTTGAAACTCTGAGCCATCTTCTTCTTATTTGCTTGGATTGTAACGGATCGGGTTTGGGTTAAGAGCTGTGATGAATCCTGAGCTCTTTCATTTTTTGACATTAGTCTTCAATATCCTACGTCTCTTTACAGTTCCCGTTTGGTTTCTGTAATTGGGCAGCAGTTCGTTACACACTATCATGGCTCAATATTGATCCCAATCCAGCCCACAGTGTCACAAAGAAGAAAGAACAGACAACTCACCTGGAAGCAGGCCTGAAGAACAGACAACTCACCTGGAAGCAGGCCTGAAGAACACTCCTTCCCCTTTGCTGGGTTTGTAATGGCTGTGATGAAAATCTGAGCTATCTTCTTCTTCTTTGCTTGGATTGTAACGGTTGGGATTTGGGTTAAGAGCTGTGAAGAATCCTGAGCTCTTTCTTTTTTTCTTTCATTGAATTGTAATGGGCCGAGTTTGGGTTTTTCCTCTTACTGGCTGCACTCAACATGAGGGTCAGCAAGATTGTGGACAGACCATACAGGTATGTCATTGCTCGTGCATTGTTGGCCCCTTCTGCCTACTTCCTTGATTGGTAAGCAAGCTTCTAAACTCTGTATTCTCCTTTTGAATTCAAAATTTATGTATGAAGTAGTTACTTTCTATAAATTTGTTTTCTTGGTTCATTTGTTTTCAGGAAGGACAGGCTACCTCTCACCTTCTCTTTGCTGGTTCAGTTCTTTCTTCTCGCGTTGTGTGGGTAAGCCCCTCTTTTGTCTCGTTGTGTGGGTAAGCCTTCTCTTTGCTGGTTCAGTTAGTTTTTTGATGCTTGATTACTTGCTCTATTAAAGCATTGGTTATCACTTATATACTATATCAATCAATATCAGAAAAGTAACGAGAAGAACGACTTTCTTTTGCATCTTATTTGACGCATTTTTAACCAGAATACTTTTGTAACTATCACGTGGAACAACATTATCTTGCTGCATGCAATGGTATCTATGAATTCTATGATCTGTTGATTACTGGTGGATTCTCAAAATTGGAGCGCTTTTTCCTCTGTGAAAGTAATGAGCGGTTTTTTGATGGTTGCCTATTTTGAGTATTCTTTATTCTAAGGCTGTTTAAAGTTCAATTGGTATTTTTACAAAAACATTCATGGGAACATATATAGCCCAAAAGTAAGAAGCTACATTGATAGAAACATCTTTTGTGTTTTCTCTATCATCTTGATCTTTATACGTTAAAATGCAGTGATCCATCGAGAACTTAGTCACTGCAGAGGAGTTCTCTCACAGAGTGCATGGGGAGAGGATGAGTCTTTCTTTCATCTCTGCTCATTTTAATCCGTTGTTCTTAATTGTAACAGGGAAACCCAGAAATTAACAGAGGTGTCAGTTAGTGATAAATTAGAAGGCTTCCGTGCCAAGCAAGAGGTATGCTTTGTTATACTTCTAATAGCTGTTTCATAAAATATTTCTGTGATTGATGATATACAAAATTCAGATATTTAATTTTAAGTATTAATATTGAGTTATATCTGGTAGTTCTTGATTATGACCATCATTTAAACTAGTTTAAGTGTTAAGTTAGCTCGATATAGATTTTTTTCCTGAAACTTGTGAGCAAGCTTTTGGGTAAAGTGGTTTTGACATGGTACTAGAGCAGGTTTCAAGATGTCCTAGGTTCAACCCTCTTCATTAACAATTTAGAAATATATTTATTTACCCAAAGTTATTCTGCCTTTTCAATTGAGTTATGTTTATGGTTTATGGAGAAAGTGGTTATCATATAAACCATATTAACACACATCTTTGCATCTTTGATTTCTTACTTGTCCTTCGTATCATATAATATGCTTGATGTTTATCATTCACCAGACATTCATAACTCTCATAAACCCATCCCACCTTATTGTTTGCATTTGGGTATTTTCTTAATTTGTTCCTGTATTTTTTTGTTTATATATGTATCTTGAACCTTTCTTTGGGGGGTTACTTAAAAGTTGCAGCCTTGTGTTATGACTTATAAGTTACAGTAGAATAGGAAATTAGACCTCTTCACAACTGATATTGGCTAGAATAGAGATCTCTCTGTTCTCTTATCCTGGGATCTGTAGACTCAGGATCTGAGTATTGCTACTCCTGATTGAATAATTGTGCTAGCTCAAATGCTCATTGGGTTTTTTTTCACCTTTTCTTAGCTTTAGTTTGTGTTGATTTTATATTCTTGAATTTCTTGCACGATCACAAGAGGCTTTACCAGTGAGAACATGTTCGTGATGTTCGCCTTATCTTGCTTCATTTGGGAATATTTACTAGAATCAAGAAATGTTGTTAGGAAATTTTTGCAGGCTTCTTCAATCCATGAAGGGAGAACAGTGAGTATAATCTCTGAGAAACTAGACCTTTACCTATGTATACTTTTTTTTATCACCATTATTGCTTACATGTATTGATGGATGATCAATATACAATGCCAGATACTTGGACATGAGAGGAGTTATAGACACAGGCCACTGTTGTTACTGAACCCAGCCAGCTACATCATGTCTTTGTGACTCCGGCTTACTTCCTGTTCTCGTCATTGATGCACTCATTTTCTGAAATCCCAAACTGATACAGCGCAATGAAAGAAAGGGTGGAGGTGTTGTGACCTGACAACTGGGTGATGCTATCCATTAAGAAATGTAGTGTTCAATGAATCATTTAAGAGGTATGGGGTGGCAAAGGTGGTTGGGAATGTGGGCAGCAGCAGGCAACAGCTGCCAGGTGAGTTGTCTGTTATTCAGAGCTCCGGGTTTTTCAAACTTCTTTCTTCTTTGTGATTTACGGTGGGCTGGATTGGGATGAAGATTGAGCCATGATGATACACTGAGCTCACTCCTTCCCCTTTGTTGGGTTTGTAATGGCTGTGATGAAACTCTGAGCTATCTTCTTCTTCTTTGCTTGGATTGTGACGGATCGGGTTTGGGTAAAGAGCTGTGATGAATCCTGAGCTCTTTCATTTTTTCTTTCATTGAATTGTAATGGGCCGGGTTTTAGTTAACCATGTAACCCAAGGAAATGAGATCTTTCATTTTTTCTTTCATTGAATTGATGGCTAGTTATTTAACTGACAATTTTTTAAGAGCTTGCTTCCTTTACAGTTGGGCATATAACAAGTCTCAAGTCAATATTTTCAGGTAATAAAAATGTTTTGCCATACTCCCCTTCTTACATATTGCTAGTCAACTCTTGTTTTTTGCTTTGTTTTGTATGTTAACATGTATCAATACTTAAAAAGAAGGCTCCAGGAGAGAAATGACTGAACTTGTATGCTGATCCATCAGTAAGTATGTGGGAATAATTCGAATTTGGTGGAATAAGTATGCGCATATCAGTCCTCTTTAGGGCTTTTCAAGTATATTTGTGTTTTTCCCAGCCATGTGTTTGAATCGGTTGAGTTTATGTCTCTGCTGTATGAATTTTAATCAAATATATGATCTTTTCTCTGTCAATTAATTTCTCCAATTTCAGGTCATTTTCGGCGGCTGAGATATATGCCATTTTGGTGGACATGAGCTACCTAACACATTGCAACTATCCTTCCAGTTATGGGTATTGAAACTGACCAATTTTCAATTATTACTTTCCTATGCATTATTATGTCTCATTATTTTTATATTGGGTACATTACTCTCAGATGACAAGTGAGGAGATACTGTAAAATGAAGGTTTCTGATTGGAGATTCATGAATGGTTTGGTCCATACACTTTACTTTGCACTTTAAATAATTTTCAGCGCTTTTTTTAAGCATCTCATCCTCTTTATCATATATATATATATATATATATATATATATATATATATATATATATATATATATATATATATATATATATATATATACCTATTTGAGACGATTCTTAATTTTGACAGCTAGGTTCGGAGGATGAACGAGTTGGGATCATCAGGGGAAGAGAGACGGGCGTTACTGGGCCTAACATGGTCGTAGGCTAAGGGTCAGATATGTGGATGGAGGTCGCACCGGCTTGCACTTTTGCATGTTCGAGCAGATATTGTACGCGAAGCAATAGGAGTTTTTTATGGATTTATTTAAGAAACAGAGAGTGTACTTTATACTCATGTTAGCACATTTGAATATGAGCTTATTGTTTGTCTGCCAAGTTTCTGAAATTAATAGATCGGATGTTCTGAATTGTGTTATGTATGTATTCTATTGTAAATTTCAATTCAGATATCTAACTACCTACTGCATATACGTTCTAACATATTTGAGTTACAATTGGCTCATTTTAAGCTAAAATTTTTATGAATGCAGGACTGTTTTGCAGAGAATTATTTGACGCTAGATTCATTTTTCTAATAATTAATGTAATTAATTTATTCAATTAATCTTTTTTTATACTTTATTTAATAAAAATTAACCTTTATTTTAAAATATAGATAAAAAGATCGTTTGAAATTTACTACAATTAATATTTAATATTTTCCAGTGGAACATTAGATTTCTAAATAATCGTTAAAAAATTATTATACTAATTATTATATTGCAATTCGCAATCTACCAATTTTTTTTTTTTGGTTTATTATTTTTTGTCTTTTATACAATTTTATATTATAAATTAAATAGTATTTTACCTAATTTATCCGTTTCTTATTAACTATTATGGATTTGTTAATTATTTATTGTATTTATTGACTTATTATTAAAAAATAAAAAAATCAGCAAACAGTTATTTTTTGGGTCAACTGAGACACTTACGACTTACGCACTCATAACCAAACACTGTAAAACACAATACTGTAGCTCAATTACAATTTCACTTTACCAACCAAACACCGTAAAATACAATACGCATTGTTACATACAACTTTATTTTACCAACCAAACACCGTAAAACTATCATTGATGCAACTTATTTACAATTGAAAAAGACTTTACCAATTACAACTACGAATTACGGCCAATTACGCCAACCAAACATACCCGAAAGGGGAAGATACTACACTTTTGCAACAGCCTTGGACAAATGTGACGAGCATTAAAAAGTTTTTTTTTTTTCCCCCCGAGTAGCTGTGATTGTTGGGGTTTGGATCGTACAAATAGTTCCATATCGACTAGATACGAGGATACTCTTGAGTATATAAGGATTTGGATAACTTTATCTAAAATGTTAGTTTTTTGGAGGATACTCCAAGTCCTTCAATTGATATCAGAAGCGTGCCCTCTTCCCACGCAATGAAGGAATTCCTTGATGATTATAATGATAATATGATCATCATGCTTACATATACGTAGAGATGATGTATTGAGTATTCACATACACGAGCATCAAATAATATCTTCTCCAAGATGCGAAGCTTATGTCAGCCACATACTTGCAAAGCTTATGTCAGCCACATCCAAGAGATTAGATTAGGATTTACTATTGGAATTTAGGTCCATGTGCAGCCTTCACGGTTATTGGCTGGGTGAATTTTGAATTCAGATATTTTTTGCACTATCTAATTTAAAAAAAAAAATTCCATTCCTGCCATAATGCAGATCAGTGTTGAGTTTAGTCCTGGGTTAATTTGTTTACTGTAACGCCCCGATCCCGGCGATACGGGGACGTCACTGCAACGTATATACGTAGGTCAGAACTACCCTCCCGTATATACGTTGCAGTGACGTCCCCGTATCGCCGGGATCGGGGCGTTACAGGTTGGTATCAGAGCTTAGGCTCTAAACCTCTTCAGTACGTCCAGAAGGCAAATCAATGGTAAAGAGATTTGCAACTAGAATACATGAGTCTTGGTTATACATTCCAACTACAAGTGCAGAGTTATCTATTTCTTGACTATCTTTCCTTTGATTCCTAGTCCCTTCCTTTGATTCCTAAATCCTTTCCATATCCCTTCCATGTTTTGGTTTTATGAAGCCTTATGCCAACTTAAGATATGACTAGACTAGAGAGGTAGTGGCTAGTTCTGGATGATGCTAGTATGTGATCTCTTCGGCCAATTCTATGAAGCTTGGTATTCTCCAGATCGATCTTGATCTGGCTATCTTTTAGAAGGCAGCAGTTGGGATTCTCTACGGATACTCTACATTCTCTACTATATCATTCAGAGCGATTGATGCCTGGTAATCGGGATTCTTAATTATCGGTCTTCTTTATTATTATGCTCAGGACTATCAGGGTTTTCTTTATCTTCGGTATTCTGGCTCATTTATTGCACAGCCACGACATCATCAGTATTATTCTGCATTATTCGAAGATTTATACAGCCGGAAGTACGGAGGATGATTATTATTCGGCCAGCTTGAGAGCCCTACCTTTAGTACTACATATCTTAATTGGTATAAATTCCACCGCTGTCCCCTTTGTATTCAATTTACCCCTTAACGAAATTGCGAGGACGCAATTTTTGTAAGGTGGGTGGATTGTAATACCCCGTTCCCGGAATACGTACTTAGTTGCGTATTCAGATTTTCCGATCGTATTTTTTCGATTTGTTTCCTGTATTTGTTTTGCTTTATAAATTCCTTATATGATTGTTTTGTCTTGGATTTGGATTCGTGGACTCGGAGTCAGTCCCAGTCCGAACCAGGAACTCGATTATAGTATATTATTCGATTTGGTCTTTCCGGTGATTAGATTTGACCGATTTTAGTTTTAAATATCATTTTCCAATATTATATATTTTCTATGATTTTCTAGATTTTTCTGGAATTAAAATGAAAGTCTTCAAAACCGGTGTCGGCCAGTGCCGCTGACCGATTCCTAGATTTTTAATTCTTAAACGGTTTGGAATTTCTAAATGATTCTTTAGACATTATTCCTTAGAATCATATTTTCTACCTACATTCTTTTTCTGAGGATTTTTGGATTTTATGAAAATTCCAATGGAGTCGGTAAATTATTGATTCCAGGATTTTTAGTTTTAAAACTATAAAGTATTTCTTCAAACGGATTTCACTATTGGTCTTTATATATTATTATTGATTTTTGATAATTATTTCGAGTCGTTCCAAGATACTTGAAATTCGGACGATTCTGGTATTTTCCCGGAAGATTTCCGCATCCGCAACCGAATCCCGGGAATCCGCCACTTCCATTATTTTCATTTCCCATTCCAAGAGTATTCCTTCCCTTTTCCATTTTCTTTCCCATTTCCTATTTTCTTTCTTTCCTTTCCTTTAACTTCCACCACACACTTTTCCTATTTTCCAAAATTCTAAATTCCTTTTTCTTATTCCACCAACTCCCACCTACCCCCATTAAATGCATTTCTCTCTCCCTCATCCCATGGCCGGCCAAGTGGCCAAGAGAGGGACACTCACCTCACCCCCCTTTTTGCAATTAAGCCCCTCTCTTCTATCTAAATTGCTCCCCCTTCACAAAATCCCAATACTATATATATCATTCCTTTACATTTCATTTCTTTTTTTCATTCTCTTCATCAAGAGCCAAAGCCCTAGCCTTCACCATCTCCAATTCCTCTTCATCTCCACCACCTCAACAACTACTCCAACACTTTAGCTTCATCTTCTTCCTCCTTCATCACCATGGAAGCAACCACAAGGGCATCAACAACACCAAAGGACTCCACCTTCTTCTTCATCATCAACTTCCATCACTACCACCATCACTCCATCACCTTGTGCTTCTCTTAGGTAAGTGTTCTTCATCACCAAGACTTGATTTATTTCCTAGTATACCTAAGTTTACATATCATGTTCACTTGTGTCTTCAATTTATGATTTTTGGATCATCAAACACAAACCCTAGAAAATCTGTTCTGTTTACTGTTTACTGTTTCCAGTCGATTAGTCGACTAGACCTAGACATTAGTCGACTAACTTATTCTGTCCTGTGAAACACAATTCTAGGAAACACAGTATTAGTCGACTTACCTTAGTTCCTAGTCGACTAGAGACCCTTAGTCGACTACACCCTTGACCCTAGTCGACTAACTTTTCCTGAACCAAAACCTTAACTCTCTGTATCACAGTATTAGTCGACTTAGCCTAACTATCAGTCGACTTGTCATGTCTGTTAGTCGACTACCCCTATGACCCTAGTCGACTAACTTTTCCTGAATCAGAATATCAACTCTCTGGAACCCAGTATTAGTCGACTATACCAGACTGTTAGTCGACTAACCCCTTTATTAGTCGACTACTCATCCTACCCTAGTCGACTAATTCTGTCTGTTTGTTACAGTTATTTACCTTCTCAAACTTGGATCTTATACTTGGTTTATATGTTGTACATTATACTTCTTGACTTGTATCTTGACTAACATCATCTTCACTTCTCTCTTTCTCTCTCCTCTTCACTCTACATATATATATCATAGTTTATGGCGTGCCCCGGATTTCGTGGACTTCGGATCTTTCGGCGCTTTGAGGTTTAGGCGAGTATTCTCACTCGCTACTTTCTTGTATGCGAGTAGTCTCGCTCTTCTCTTATCTCTATTTGAGTTTCCAGTTTCGTCGGAACGATAAGTATTTCATTTCCTATTTTCATGTATTTGATTCCATGTCTATATATATCTTTTGATGCTTTTATACCATGCGTGGCCGACCCTTCGTGGTCGTTGACTTCTAGATTTCTGCTATGTTATCATTGCCATGTTATTGCCTCAGACATATCAGTTGCATGCTTACTTTTAACACATGTATATCACCTGACATCTAGTATGTTCTCACCTGACCACCTGACATGCCACTATCTGGCAAGGCCATCTTGTTATGTCATGACTTACCCAGACTTATTATCAATCCATTGTTATGCATGTTACTTGATATACATCACCATTTATCATGCTATCTCTTGACACCAAGCATGATACACCGATTCTTATAATTATCACGATAAAGGGAATGTAGTACCTGATTACTGTTATGTACTGATCACTGTTATGTATCCCTGTTATGATATTGCTCATTCCCGAAATCCGATAATTATGTTCATAAGCTATAAAAAGGACAACTTGTATGGGTATGGGAGGAAGTGATGGATGCCGGAATGATATCTTGCTTATAGTGGTGGGGTATAAAGTATGTATATACATAATATATATGTACTGGCGGTAGTGAATCTGAAATTACTGAATAGGGGGACTTTGGGCCTCCAAAGCTGGTTCCAGGTGTATGGAAACCACTATAAGAAGTTCTATCAGTTCTCCATCTACTTTCGTTAACAACCCTCGACTTGCTTATATATGGATGTATGTGGGTTGGCCGTACACCAGGTCACATACCGAGATATATGGGTCAGACGAGTAATAATAATAATAGGTGTTTCCTGTGACCCCAGTTATGATCACTGTTATGATTCCTGTTGCACTTGCTATACATGTTATGATTTCCGTGTTGTATTCCTGTTTGGCTTTCATATGATTTGCAACTCTGATTCTATACGCTTGGATTTCTGTGGCATGAGATAAAGGTATATAGATGAGGGTTTCCTTGTTTGGATTATTCCTTCGATGTACTAGTCTCATGGGACCGTAACCTAAGCGTATACAATCAATTTTGCTTGTGATCAGTTTTACTTCGGATTTCCTGTTTTACGATCGTTACGTTATACCCGTTCTTATATATACTTCATTTGTGTTCTAACCCTCCTGTCTTCTGTACTTGACACTTGTACTCACCCTTGGCTCGCCACCTGGCTTTGTATCATACTCGCCTGGGGAGTTTCACTGACTCCCTGGATTCTCATGTCCAGGTCCTGGAGTCCGGAGCGTGTGGATTTCTCCCTGTGGCTGCTCAGAGTAGCGCAGCGGTAGCGTGGATCCCCAGCCGACCTTCAGGGCCATATCCTTCCAGGCCCCCTGCATGTCTCTCGAGTTTTCCTTTTTAAACTCGTGAGTACCTTTATGCTGTTTTACTCTTGTACAATCTGCTTGTATTCCCGCATTTGCGCATATTAGTGATATGATATTCATGTAATATTAGATCACTACTGGTGATAATTCTGTGATTGTATATATGTGTTGGAATGTATAATGCACCATTTGCTTCCGTACTCTGATTCTTGTCTGTACTGATGCTTAGCGTATATACGGGAAGGTACTTCGGACTTACGTATATACGTTGCAGTGACGTCCCCGTATCCGTGGAATCGGGGCGTTACATTTACGGTGCAATGCACAGTCATTACAGTTGAATGTGTAATTAATGCAATAGAAGGGAAGCAAATTGGATTTTTTTTTTAAATGAAATATTTTTTCTACACAATTATAATATACTTATTTCTCTAAGAAAAAGTAATACATGTGGGTTCTTATTATTAGAAAAAAATTGAATATAATTCAGGAAAACCGCTAGACGTTAGTCTTGTATAGATATGTGTGTAGCTTGAAAAATACAGGGGGAAATTATTTTTTAAATGATTTGAAATATATAGTTTATAAAATAATATGTCACACACATATATTGAGACACATAATTTCTGTTTATGTTTACATAGCTTGGGAAGAAGAAAATGGTATTTTATTTTTTGGGAGTATCTCTGTATTTAAGGAGTTTGAAAATATATTATTCATGATGACATGACCTACTAAGGAATATATCTAGGTTGGTAATGGGCCCAGGCCCTCCCAAGGCACTATAGGCTGGCCCAAAAAATTATTAAACTGTCGGCTCAACGGCTCCGGACCTTGCCTGAGTCCTAATTTTACAGTGCATTAAACTTTCAGGCCGTATTTGGGCCGGCCACGGCCCAACATTCTCGACCCAATGAAGGTAGCATTGAACTCAACTGAGAGGACTCGATAGGTCAGCCCAATCAACACTGAATTCAGTCAATCTTTTCAACTTCATTTAAGTTTATATGTAATTTGATTTCATCTATTGTTTTGATATAATATCAATCATTGATCTATACCTAATTTAAGTGTCAAAACTCGAAATTGAAAAGTCTAAACTCTTAACAACCAGCTTCCAGCACTCAAAGTATGATTTGAAACTTTCTTTAGAATAATTGTCACAAATGTGTCATTGTTCTATTCTCAATTGATATTTTAAAAGATAAAACAGTTGACTTTTGAACTTGTTGCTCCTAAAACCAAAATAGATGAGAAATAGACATGAAATAGACATAAAATAATAGGCTAAACTTCGGCATGAATGAGCTGACACAATACAAACACGAATGGTACATTAGCTTAGAGGTAGGGTTCATACAAACATTGGGACATGTCTGAGCCTAAGTGTTTTCATGTGGGCTGAGTCCGGGCTTAACTAGACACGGCCCGTTACCAACCCTAGACATATCCACATATATCCTGTACTTGAACAATTGCACTAATAGTTAAGTGTAAAGCAATAGTTCATATAAATTTTTTTCTAGGTAACATTTTTTTAAGACAATGACCGTCGGACACCTTTTTTTATCTAATAATGTTCTATAAGGAAATAGGTACTTGATACCTTTTTTTAGTAATATTATATAAGAGAATAATTATCAAATATTTAAGGGGCAATATAACATTTATAGGATTACTTTAAATTTTAAGTCATATAATGATAAATTCTCATACATGACGAGTGAGGCAAAGTGCATGTATCTATTGGATATAAAATGTCAAAGTGACCCACGTCTCCGGCCCGACCCTCTAAGACGGAGCTATGGGGGCCATGGGGCATGCAAAAACCACACCCCCCCTTCCACACCCAAAAAAAAAAAAAAAAAAAAATACACACACACACACACAAAACATAGTGACCCTTTTATATATTTTTATATAGTGTACCCCTCAATTAAGTCGTAGCTCAGGGGTTGTTTAGCGCATTAGAACAACCGGTGCTTTCTCGCGTAAACGAGCGCGATGTGATGACGAGTGTCAGAAATCTCTGATAGTTTCAGCTCTCTTTCGCTACAAAACTGGAGAAATGGAGATTGAGGAGGGTTAGTCAGATTTTTGTAGCACCCCTGCAGTCATTATTTTTTTGAAAACTTTGCAAAACAAACAACAACGGGGAAGTCCCTAACGTGACGGGGCTGCTCAGATTTCCGCGGGGACAAATAACGCAACCAAATGTGCCCAATCTTCGACTGCCCAAGTGAGTTAGGGAATATAGCACAAATTGGCTCCTTAGGTTTGAAAACATGGAATGAGTAAGCGTTTCTGAAAAAAATGAATTTTTCTGTCTATGCATTAAAGAGATCAGCAAATACATAGTCTTGCCTTGAGACTGAGATTGAACAAAAATGTAATTAGTAATAAAGCAAGCCTAACAAACCTATATCAGGTTTTATTTTTCACGCCGAGCTCTCCCCCAAGTGGTTTCATTGGGAAAAAAAAAAAAAAAAATCAAATAAATCATATGCACAATTCCTTTCAAAGAGCTCAACCCATGGATGCAATGAGTAAGCTCGAGCATATAATAACAGTGTCTTCTCCAACATGTGAATAAAGTTTCCAAACACTGAAATCTACCTTGGGTGTAGTTCTGTAATCGAGACATCCTCCACAGAAGCCTCATTCACAGAAATCGGTAGTGACCTGCTCGCACTCCCATCACCAGAAACCATATCTGTTGGCTTCAATGACATGTTAGATGCACCCATCCTATAAAACAACCTGGGTTGCTGAGGAGTCTGCAGGGGCACTGAGGGACTATGAAGCATGATGACTACTGATGACATTGGAGGTCTTTCGTCTGGAACTTCTTGGACGCATAATAGTGCCACATGAATGCATCTCAATACCTCATTTTTTGAACAGTTTTCCAAATTTTTGTCGACAATCTCTAAGATCGTGCCATTGCTCCAGTATCCCCACACCTGTAACCAGAGGACACATTTATTCTGACTAGTTTTCGAGAAAGTTATAACCGAAGAAGTCCAATTATGTATGATCCTATGGTATGATTGTAAGACAGAATCCAAACATGATTAACTTATTGGATTTGGGTTAGATTTTAGCACTACTTGTCAAATTCAAATCCATGATTTGAACAATATAGAAATCAATCTTGCTTAATTTTTTCAGAAACATATAATTCAATAAGAAGACTTGATGCCATACTCACATAGCTTAGGAAGTCCTCGGCACAGTCAGAATCATAAAAGCTGCTGCTACTTCTTCCAGTAACAATCTCTAATGCAAGCACTCCATAGCTGAAAACATCAACCTTGGTAGAGAAAAGCCCATGAAGTGCATACTCTGGTGCAATATAACCACTACAAAATTGCAATGAAATACTTTTTCAAAAAAGGATCTAAATTTTATTCCATCACTAGCGAAGTAAAGAAATTGAATGATTGAACTTACAAAGTTCCAACAACTCGACTTGTTGTTCCCTGTGTTTCATCCCCGCAAAATAGCCTAGCTAAACCAAAATCTGAAATTTTCGGATTCATGTCCGCATCTAACAAAATGTTGCTTGCTTTCAAGTCTCGATGTATAACTTTTAGGTGAGATTGTTCATGTAAATAGAGTAGACCCCTTGCAATTCCCCCTATGATGTTAAACCTTTGCTCCCAATTTAGGTGTTTGCTTTTGAGAGGATCTGTTTTATGCAATAAACAATTAACAAAATATGACGTGTTAATAGGATTTTATAGGAGGAAAACACAAGTACATGAAAACTGAAGTAATAATGAGAAATAGAGAAAGCCTAACATGGATTAAAAAATTATAGAAAACAGATTGTGAAAAGATAAATTCCTCGCAAATTTAACAAGTTCAGAAAGGCAAATACCAAACAGAAGGTTGTCCAAGCTTCTATTAGGCACGTATTCATAACCAACAACTTCTCCTCTTCTTCTAAGCAAATGCCAAGTAGCTTCACAAGGTTTCTGTGCTGAAGTTTAGCAACCAAGAGGAATTCATTTTTCAACTCTTCTACTCCTTGTGTTGAGCTCGTGGAAAGCCTCTTCACCGCTATCTCTTTCCCATCTGTCAGTTTTCCCTATACAATGTAATGAAATTTACTCGCTTACAGAATTCCTTAATTTTCTAAAACAATCATAAAAAAGACTAACTTGCTTTGCGTAGTTTTAAGGTATATTAGAATCAAATCTACAATACACAAACAATTACCTTATAAACAGAACCAAATCCACCTTCTCCAAGCTTATTCTCTTCTGAGAAGTTATTTGTTGCAGCTCTTAGAGTAGACAGATCAAACGATAACGACTCACTAGTTGAGATCTCCTCCAGATTAGCCGCACCTAGAAATGGAGCACAAGTTCAAGTGACTAATACCCCCAGCTGATGAATGAAAAGCCATAAAGCACCAAACTATCTAACCAATTAAAAATATCCTTAACTATGAATAAATTGTGAAAGTTTGAGGATATAATTTGGATCTGACATCCTTGAACCAATTATAAACTCAATTTCAACACTCCTTTAAGTTTCAGTATGTGAATATAGCGTGATTCAATTGAAAATTTTGCTCATCCACTAGAGTAATCTTATGACTCTTTCGTTAATTGTATTAATTTAACTTTCTACCTAGAAAACAAAAAGGTCTTCTGTTGCAATGTGTGTTTGAAATTAATGTAGCTTCAGCAGCTAATTTAGCTAACTAGTTGAATTAAGTTACTTGATATATGTTCTTAGCATGAATAGAAGCTTCAATTTTGATTCTTATGATTATCTTTATCACAACTAGAACGAATAAACATCTTTGAAGATGGATTTATGGATAGCTTATACTTACTGCGAGCATGTTTTGTTGCCCTCTTCCTCCAGAAGAAAATACAAATAGCAATCAGAAGAATCATAACAACTACAATTGGGATCGCGATACTTAAAACCTTCTTGGTGTCATCCTTGCTGCCTACATCCAAAACAAAAATATGATAAACCGAATAAGCCAAATGAACAAATCTGATATCACTAGTTAGAGACATGAGTACCAAGTAAACATTGTTGAAAATCAAATTGAGTCAAAACTGGCGTCGAATTTGGTCAGTTTAGAGTTGGAACTCAAATTGGTATCTTCTTTAAAAATTAAGTCTGTAATCATAAGAAGTGAATTCTATTCAACCAAAGACTAAGATATGCCCTGGACTAAAGATATGATGCATATTCCCCGCATATAACGTACCAAATCATATGATGATCATGACTCGTTGGTGTCAACACAATTGTGCTGCTGCCTAATTAAAGTCCTCTGTAGACATCTTCGTTTAAGATATTGGCGTATACATACATAAGAAAAATTATAGTCTACTCTTGATTCATTAATTTTCTTTCTTTAAATTCTAGACTCTAATTCTAACTACAACACATAATTTTTCACAAAATCATCACCAGCAAGATCAAGAAGTTCAAGCTCCTACCTGTGGACGGAGCCGGCAGCGGCGGAGGTATCGCCACCGGAGACAGAGGCGGCGCCGGCGGTGGGGGAGGCGTGAAATTGAGCAAAACAGTTGGTTTCCCTTGAAAAAAAGGGGTATATCTCGTACCTGAATGTACAGCTCCTTCCAAGAACCCTTCCTCCTTGGCTCATCTCTAAATCGACGTAATCAAACCTGTACACGTCACGGATCTGCTGCAAGCACCGGCTGCAATTCTCCCTCGAGAGATCCCTCGTGCACTGCGCCAAACCATTCACCTTCAGATCGCTCCCATTCACTGCGGTCCCAGTAGCAAACATGAGGGAAGAGTTAAACGCCGCCTGGGACGTGATCTTGTCGAGCAATTTCCTCTGCAGCTGGATAAAGGTCTCGGTGCGGTCCGTCACGTTCTGGACGTTGATGAGCACTCTGGGATTGGATTCGTTGAAGCGGGAGAAGAACCGGACATTGGAGTAGCGGAGCTCGCAGTTGTCGAACCAAACGGTGGCTCTTTCGGAAGTGGGGCAGACGGAGAGCACGTCTTGCGCCGCATTCTGGATGCAGAGGTGGCAGTCGGAGGGGCTGACGTCGCCTCGGCAGAGGGTGAGGCCGTAGGCGGTGTCGGCATTGGATCCGGTGGTGTGAGTGCTGAAGCTGGAGTTTAGGGAGGTGAGGTGATCGAGGAGCTGGCTGAGGTTGGACTGGTAGCTGCTGTTGGCGGTGAAGTTACTCCGGCCGCACGATTCGTCGATTGTGTCGGCCGAACAGGAACTGAAATGGAGGAGGAGGAAGAACAGGAGATGCAAGAGAAGAGCCGCCATACCTTTCAAATCGGCAGATGTGATTTCTATTCAAAATAAGGCTGAGGATTTGTTCTGGACAGAAGCTTTAAGGCGGCTTAGCGAAGATCCGGAGTTGTTGAGGTCAACAAAACTGTGCTGCCAAGTTCACACTGTACACATCTTATTTAGATATTTTCTTAAGCATATAATTTTTTGAACCTGGGACCTCTCATCATCTTCTTGATCCCTGTGAGTTGTGTCCATACACAAGCAAGAAAAAATGAGTAAATTATTGTAAGTTATAACTATAGTACTATAAATCAATAGACTAACTTATCAAGTTGGCCTTAGGCAAAAACTGCACCAACAACGCCAAAAAACTATTCAGCATCAATTCACAGGATTAATATGCAATAATTGAGAATCGAATCATCTTTCATAATACATCAATAACATAGTTACGTCGGCTAGAAATCTGACACTAATTTAGAGAAGATTGACATCAGGATGCAGCTGGTCATAAAACTTCATGAGACGTTGACAAATATTCCAGAGAGCTTTTTTTCAATAATCGAATTTATTTTGATGGAAAGAAGACTGAGATGATGGTGACAATAATAACCTTTTATGACCTTTGTCATTAGTATTCATTCAATTTTAATTTGAATGGACTGAATTGGATTAGGTCTGCATCATCAGCTTATCAATAACAAAAATAATAATAATAATAATTTGCTCACCGCCTTTTGCTCACCGCGCTCACGCTCGCGGTGAGCCGTTGGAGGAGGTAACTTGAACAGAGAGACCATATGCTCATTCTTGAAGGAGTATGATTGACTTGTTGGAATTGAAGAATATGAAGGTGAATCTTCGAGATGAATTATGGCGAGATCCGTTGATCGAATCAACAGGATGATGGTCGGAGTGTGTTCTCCTTCCATAGATGATGAACGTGGTATATTCACATGTTCAATTCCGACTTCGAATGAATGAGATATTCAAGTCCAAAGTTTGCCTAATTCAAAGCCAAATGGGACTAAAGTTAGCTACAAGCATTTAGTCCCACATTGGCCATGGGATGGAAGCCTATGGTGTATAAATAGAGAAAATTAAGAACAAAGGGCGTGACCTTTGGGTACTTGGAGTTTTCCGCGCGCGAAAAGGAGGGAACTATGCTCGCACGTGCGCGTGCGCGCGCGCCGCCGCTGGCGGCGGCCGGCGCCGGGGTCGGGTCGGGCACGGGCGTGGGCTTGGGCTTGGTCGGGTTCGGGTTCCCTACCTGGCCTGGTGCTTTTTGAATCGGTCTCAGGGTATGGGCCGAACAGATCCGCTCCACTCCACTACCCAATCCGCTCCAGCCCGCCAACGGGTGTCCGCGCGAACAGATCCGAGCCGCCCGCCAACGGGTGTCTGCGAGCTGATCCGAACCGTTCGCCAACCGCTGTCGGAAAACCGACCGTGCGGTTGGGCAGTTGAACGGTTGCGACGGTTCTGTCCGAACCGTCGCAACTGTTGACTTTTGGCGGACGAGAATACCCTTCCGGAGCGCTAAAAATAGTGCTCCAGAGGTTCATTCTCAGACACACCAAACCAGAAAGATCCTCTCTCTCTAAAGTTAAGTTCTGAAGTGAATTTCTGAACTGGGCTTCCAGCGTGAAAGCGGCTTCCAGCGTGAAGTGGGAATCCGAAGCGACTTCAAAAAGGAGATTCTGCAAAATTGTTCTGAAAGAGGAATCAAAAAATTCAACAGATTCTTTTATAAGAATTGTTGTCTGAATCTGGTACTTCTGAAGAAATAATATTCTTCAACCTTCCTTCGTCCTCAACAGTGGGTGCTCCTCCAGAGAGTAAAGGCAAATATTCATTTGAAATTTGTTCTTGTACCGCTGCTTCAAAGATCCTGTGAAGGTACTGGTTGATTACGGTTCGACCGTACGGTGATTTGGTAGTGCTATCCAAATACCGTGAAAGAGTGTTGTATCTTGGGAGGCCAGCGTCCATTATCCCGTTAGCACCGGTGCGGGGGACGTAATTGTCTTAAAGAGATTCGCTTTAAGCGTACCTCACTCTAAATACTGTATAAGTGGATTAAGTCCTTTATACAGGGGATATACTTTACAGTATATCGAGACTGATTTAGATTCAGTCTAATTGGTGCTTTAACCAAGGAAGGAAATTGAAAGGTGGTTCTTAAATTAAGGAACGTTCAATTGAACAGAAAACCTCCCACCTGATATTTGCCGACCTGGCCAATTAGATTGTTGATATCTCAGTGATCTTGATTAGTTGTCAGATTGATTCTTGTTAAGCAGAATACCCAACAATTTTAAGACAATTATTGTTTCTTACTTCTGTTCTGCTTGAACTTGCAGAAAAATGTCTGAGACAAATCAAGATAGCTCCAGCAAGGCAACAAACATACCGCTCCAAGGTTTGATGCCTACTCCACTTCCTAACTCGAAGCCGGAGAAGCCAGGAAAATTTGATGGCACAGAATTTAAGAGGTGGCAACAGAAGATGCTCTTCTACTTGACCACTCTTCATCTAGCCAAATTCCTGCAGGAGGATCTACCAGAACCCGGAACTGATCGGGACTCAGTCCTTGCAGTCGATGCTTGGACACAAGGTGACTTCCTTTGCCGAAATTATGTTCTTAATGGACTGGATGACTCTATTTATAATGTCTACAGTCCTATCACTACGGCAAAGAAGTTATGGGCCAGTCTTGACAAGAAGTACAAGACTGAAGATGCTGGTACCAAGAAGTTCGTCGTTGGACAATTTCTGGAGTACAAAATGGTGGATAGCAAGACTGTCATCAGTCAGGTACAAGAGTTCCAACTTATCTTGCACGAAATAGAGGCCGAAGGTATGATTCTTCCTGAAACTTTTCAGGTTGCAACAATCGTGGAGAAGCTTCCACCTGCGTGAAGAGACTTCAAGAATTACCTGAAGCACAAGAGAAAGGAGCTAAAGTTGAAGGATCTCATTGTGAGGCTTCGTATAGAGGAGGACAACCGCAAGTCCGAGAAAAGGAGCAGCAAGAACTCATACGAAGCAAAAGTAAATGTGATCGAGGACTCAAAGGGGAAAGCGTCTTCTTCCAAAAGCTTGAAGAGGAAGAAGCCTTCCCAGGGGAACAAAGGCAAGGCTCAAGACGGCAGAAACATGCGCTTCAAAGGGACCTGTTACATCCGCAACAAAGAAGGTCACAAAGCAAATGAATGTCGCAGCCGTCTTAAGAAGAACAAGAAGAGCCAACCACAGGCGAACATGACCAACCATGAATCTCCAAGCCTTTCTGCTGTGGTGTTAGAAGTGAATTTGACAACCAACAACAAGGATTGGTGGGTAGACACTGGAGCTACCCGACACATCTGCTCGGAGAAATTGTTATTCTCAGAATATCAAAGGCTAGAGCAAGATGAGCAGCTATTCATGGGTAATTCAGCTTCCTCAAAGGTTGAAGGAAAGGGCAAGATCATCCTGAAGTGGACATCGGGGAAAGAGCTTACTCTTAACGATGTGCTTCATGTTCCAGACATCCGCAAGAATTTGATCTCCGGATCAATACTTAGTAAGAAAGGATTTAGAATTGTTTTTGAATCTGACAAATTTGTACTTACTAAGGGAGGGATGTATGTGGGAAAGGGTTATCTTGTTGATGGACTTTTTAAAGCCAATTTGCAGTGGTAGATAAAAAGTCCGTGTATTTGTACCCGAAGCTAATAAATAAAGGAAATTCTTCTGTTTATTTGCTTGAGTCTTCTAATTTGTGGCATGCTAGATTAGGGCATGTAATTACAAGTCTTTGAAGAACTTGTCTAATCTGGGATATATTCCTAAACTCAACTTGGAAGAAATTCGCAAGTGTGAGGTTTGTGTTGAGGCCAAGTTGGCGAAAAATTCATTTCACTCAATAGATCGAAATACAGAACCTTTAGAGTTAATTCATAGCGATCTGTGTGACTTGAAGTTTATGCCAACTAGAGGCGGTAAAAGTATTTCAATACTTTTATTGATGACTGTACAAGATACTGTTATGTGTATCTTTTGAACAGTAAGGATGATGCAATAAATATGTTTATAACATATAAAGCCGAAGTTGAAAATCAACTCAATAAGAAAATCAAGATTCTAAAATCCGATAGAGGCGGAGAATATGAATCAAATGATTTTAGTGAGTTATGTGCTAGTTTTGGTATGATCCATCAAACTACAGCACCATACACTCCTCAGCAGAATGGAATTGCTGAACGGAAGAACAGAACTTTGAAGGAGATGGTTAATTCCATGCTTGTAAGTTCTGGAGCTCCGCAGAACTTGTGGGGGGAAGCTCTATTAACTGCAAATTATATTCTAAATAGAGTACCCCACAAGAAACTTGGTCTTATACCATTTGAGTTATGGCATGGAAGGACACCTTCCTACCATTACCTCAAAATGTGGGGGTGCCTTGCAAAGGTGCTGGCACCATTACCTAAAAAGACTAAGTTGGGAGCAAAAACTATGGACTGCATATTCATAGGCTATGCCTTGAATAGCAGTGCCTACAGATTTCTGGTTCATAAATCAGAAATACCTGATATTCATGTAAACATGATTATCGAATCTCGAGATGCTGTATTCTTTGAAGATATCTTTCCATACAAACGGGAAGCAGATAAGACTTCTGGGAAAAGAACACACGAGATGGCGTTCAGGGACGAAAGTTTCGAGGAACCGAATGTTAATGCGAAAACTGAACCAAGAAGAGGTCAGAGATCTAGAATCTCAAAATCTTTTGGTCCAGATTTCATAGCATACGCTATTGAGAGCGAACCTCAAACATTTAAAGAGGCTATGTCAAACCCAGAAGCACAAATGTAGAAAGAAGCTATAAATAGAGAAATAGAATCCATACTAAGTAATCATACTTGGGAATTGGTAAACTTGCCTCCTGGCAGTAAACCAATTGGGTGTAAGTGGATTTTCAAACGAAAATTAAAACCCGATGGATCTATCGATAAGTACAAGGCTAGATTAGTAGCCAAGGGTTATCGGCAAAAAGAAGGACTTGACTACTTCGATACTTATTCACCAGTAACAAGAATAACGTCCATTCGGATGTTAATCGCAATTGCAGTATTGCACAACTTAGATATCCATCAAATGGATGTCAAGACTGCATTCTTAAATGGTGAATTAAATGAAGAGATATATATGGAGCAACCAGAAGGATTTATAGTCAAGGGCCAAGAACACAAGGTGTGTAAATTGGTAAAATCCTTATATGGTTTAAAGCAGGCTCCAAAACAATGGCATGAGAAATTTGATAGTGTCATGATCAAAGATGGATTCACTATCAATGAATGCGATAAGTGTGTTTACACGAAAACAGTTGGAAACGTATTTATCATTGTTTGTCTTTATGTAGACGACATGTTGATACTTGGGACTAATATTGAAATTATTAAGTCCATTAAAAGAATGTTATCCAACAGTTTTGACATGAAGGATCTGGGGGTTGCTGATGTAATTTTAGGAATTAAAATTACTAGAACACCAGATGGAATCAGTCTATCTCAATCTCACTATGTGGATAAGATGATAGAAAGATTCAAGGATCATGGGATAAAAGAGAATACAAATCTTTTCTCCCACATGTCCATCTTCATAAGAATATAGGAACTGGAATACGCCAGTTGGAGTATTCTCAGATTATCGGAAGTCTAATATATTTGATGAATTGCACTAGACCCGATATTGCTTACGCTGTAAGCAAGTTAAGTAGATACACTAGTAATCCTAGTGATCTACATTGGACCGCTCTACTACGAGTATTGGGTTACGTATAACATACCAAGGAATATGCCTTGAGATATGGACAGTATCCACCTGTACTGGAAGGATACAGTGATGCTAATTGGATTGCAGATCCTGAGGAATCAAAATCAACTAGCGGATACGTATTTACTCTAGCAGGAACAGCGGTATCATGGAAATCTTCTAAGCAAACATGTATTGCCCGTTCCACTATGGAATCGGAATTCATAGCCTTAGATAAGGCTGGAGAAGAAGCAGAATGGCTTCGACAATTCTTAGAAGATATACCATTGTGGCAAAAGCCAGTGCCCGCTATATGTATACACTGCGATATTCAAGCAGCTATATCTAGGGCACAAAATGTTATATACAATGGTAAGTCTAGACATATTCGTCGTAGACATAATACCGTGAAGCAGTTGCTCTCAAATGGAATTATTTCTATTGACTTTGTATCGTCAAAGGATAATTTAGCGGATCCGCTTACTAAAGGTTTAAGTGGAGAGCGTATAAACTGCGCATCGAGAGGAATGGGTCTAAAAGGCTAACCTTACCGAGTCAGCTTAATGGAAACCTCACTTAGCGACTGGAGATCCCACGAACTAAGTTCAAGAGAAAAAACTAGTTATGATTGACTCAACAAGTAAGCACTTGGGAGCTTGACTCCAATCCATTCCTAAGGTGCACATAAGTGCTTTTCTATAAGTGGATTAAGGATAAGCTTAACGCTTTTAATGATGCATATATCTTGTTACTAAACAAGTGGAGTAGAGTAGACTACTCTTAATAGGTCCATCCCTATGTGAGTATAGAGTTGGGTCGGCTCTTTGGGAATTTCTATGGAGGCTGTTATTCCCTAAAGATACTCTCTGAAACCAAGAATGTCCAGGGCCAAAACGGACACAACCGAGAACCAAAGTTGATTTGGAAAGTTACTGTGTGAAGCTTGTTGACTTGGCTTACACTAACGGCTAACAGTTCAAGACCTAGTTCACTGATTAGCCAGTAAGTCCGATAAAGCTTTCGCTATGGAAGGTTCAAGACCTAGTTCACCTATCCTTATGCAGTTTCTTTTCTCAAGTATCTTTCACAATAGAGTCAGTCTCTTTGTGTGTCATTCCTTGAATTCTCCATTCATTGTGGGGGATTGTTGGAATTGAAGAATATGAAGGTGAATCTTCGAGATGAATTATGGCGAGATCCGTTGATGAATCAACAGGATGATGGTCGGAGTGTGTTCTCCTTCCATAGATGATGAACGTGGTATATTCACATGTTCAATTCCGACTTCGAATGAATGAGATATTCAAGTCCAAAGTTTGCCTAATTCAAAGCCAAATGGGACTAAAGTTAGCTACAAGCATTTAGTCCCACATTGGCCATGGGATGAAGCCTATGGTGTATAAATAGAGAAAATTGAGAATAAAGGGCGTGCCCTTTGGGTACTTGGAGTTTTCGCGCGCGAAAAGGAGGGAACTATGCTCGCACGTGCGCGTGCGCGCGCCGCCGCTGGCTGCGGCCGGCCGGCCGGCGCCGGCGCCGGTGCCGGGCCCGGGCTTGGGCTTGGTCGGGTTCGGGTTCCCTACCTGGCCTGGTTCTTTTTGAATCGGGTCTCAGGGTATGGGCCGAGCAGATCCGCTCCACTCTACTACCCAATCCGCTCCAGCCCGCCAACGGGTGTCCGCGCGAACAGATCCGAGCCGCCCGCCAACGGGTGTCTGCGAGCGGATCCGAACCTGTAATATCCCTAATCTAAACTACTGTATTTTTATTTTCTCCAAGTATTTATTTTGAGTTAATGAGTATTTTTATTTAATCAAGTTAAATTATTATTTTTCCTAAGATTATTATTATTAAGTATGAAAATTATTTTGAGACAGTAGATAGTAATTTGACATTTTATGTTACCATTATTATTATTGATTGATATTTAAATATTATTTCCAGTGTTTCATTAAGGTCATTATTGTTTATTAATATTTTTACTCCATTGTGATTATTATTTATTGTTAATGTATTATTATTCTATTGTTGGCATTCAGTAATTATGATTTGCGTTACTATTATTTTATTTATTTAGTTTGGATATTGGCATTGGTACTTATGTTATTTATTCAGGTTGTGTTCACTTGTTGGCCTCTCTCCCTACTTCCCATTTGCCCATTGATGATCCTATGACTATTTGGATTCTAGCCCATTATCCATACTCTTGTTGTCTTGATCCTTATACCCATTATGAGACCCGATGCCATACCCGTTATCTATCCATACCCACTTCTATTCCTTGATCCTAACCCGCAACCCAATACCCATTAACCCACCCTATATATATTTCCTAATCCTAATCAAACCCTAAACCTAATCTAATCTACCTTCTCTCCCAAACCCAGCCGCTCCATCATCAGCCGAGTTCCGCAGCAGGCCTGGCGCACACAGCCTTGGCGCCCCAACCTCTCCCGAACACGCACAGCGCCCAGATCCTGTAAGACCCCTCCTGGCCGTGAGCTTCTCCACCACGGCAGGGACCCCACAGCCCGGGCACCACTCTTCCTTGGCGAGATCTCTCGTGCGCGCTGTGGAGCACAGCCCTACCAAGCCGCAACATTTTACAATCTGCACCCATCTTCTCCCTTGCGAATAATGCTGCCGAAACCCCTAGCCAATGGCCGCCCTTTCCCTGTTTAATGTATTTGGAAAGGTGGGTGTGTTGCATTGGCCGACTCCAACAACCACAGAACCAGGCCGAGACACCTGTGCCTTGAACGCGAGTGCTTCTCCATTCATTGCCTTTCTTCCTTTCACTTTCATTTTATGTTCATACATAGTTAGTTGATTGGTAAGTATTAATTAACTTGTTGGATATTGTTAATTGATATGTATGTTGAATTATGTATATGTAATTATATTTATAATTTATGGATGGGTATGTACCTTGTTTTCATTGGATGTCCCTTTTCATGTTTAGCTCACGGCTACAACAAAGGGCAAGCCAAATTTCCTCCCATTGGCCGAGCTCCTTTCCCTATTGGCTAAGCCAACGTGGGCCCCTTCCTTTGATTGGCTGTGAGTATTCTCTCCCCATCTTGCAAATATTAAATATATTTTAATTGGTGCATGTGGTGTTTGATATAAATTGTGCTAATGAATTTATTGCATGGGTATTGTTGATTATTTGTGTGTTTTATTTCATGGGTGAGCACCTTACTTCGAACCATTTTCGGGCTCTCCGCGGGACGCCGTTGATCGACGTCGGCGAGCGCGAAGACACCCCACGCCCTTCACGGCGAGTTGCTCTATCCAACGACACCCTCCGCGACCCCGTACGCCTCCGTCGGAGCCTCCGTCGGCGCGCCGCAAGTTCCCCGACGGCATGCTTGAATTTCCTTCATGTGGGTATGTATTTACATTGTACATGTTTTAATTTTTTGCTTAAGGATAAGGTATATAAGTGGATGCCTATATTATATATGTGTGTCTTTAATTAATTGGCTATATATATATATATATATATATATATATATATATATATATATATAATATATATATATATATATATATAATATATATATATATATATATATATATATATATAAAGTGCATTCATTCATGTGTGTGTGTGTGCTGTGCTTAGTGCGTGAGCAAGTGCATGCAACTATAGAGGAATGTAAATATTTATGTATGTATGTATTGTGTTAGTGTGTGAGTATGTACATGTATGTATGTACGCGTATTTGTGTGCATGTGTGGAGTGCATGTGTGAACATGTTGTGTGTGAGTGTTAATTCTTATTCCTCTCTGTGTGTTCGGGTGCGTATTACAGCGTTTCAGATTCATTTGGTGAGATTCGTACCGTTGCTGGAGACCCAGATCCAGCGCGTAGGCAGCGAGCGAGCAGGCCGTTCTCCTGATCCACGCCAGCCCGTCGCCAGAGGCCAGCACGGTGACCTTCTCCAGTGTCTTGGCCACCCCCCTATGCAGTCCGTTGGCGAGGAACCGCACCACAGCGACCATGGCAGCGACTCGCCCGGCGACGCGCACAGCAGATCCAGATTCAGACCAGCAGCACAAGCAGCGGGCGAGCGGCGATTCCAGGCCCTTCCGGCGAGCGCGAGATCCCCAGATTGTAGCTAGGTCTTCCCCAGGACCCTGGCTACCGCCCTATGCAGTCCGACAGCGAAGAGCGGCGCCACGGCGACCGTAACGGCGACTCGCCCGGTAACGCGCAGATTCCCCAAGGTGAGTGTTTACTCCTTTCGGTTCCGTTTCTTTATATGTAATTGATTATATTTTGATTTAATTGTGTACATAGAATAATGTGGACATCGTGTATGTTGATATGTGCAAGAGAGGTTACATATACATATTTTATTGTGTGGGAGATTAGGTTTCAGTGTACCTCTGATTCGGATTGACAGAGCTTGGTTAGTGACTTGCCTATGTTATTAGTCGACTAACACCTCTGTTAGTCGACTAACCCCAGTCCCTAGTCGACTAGTATAGCTTCCAGGATAAGTGTTGAGTCTCTGTATTTCTCTGCTGGTCGACTTGGACACCTTTATAGTCGACTAGCAGTTGGATTAGTCGACCTATCCACTTGACCTAGTCGACTAATGTTGACCTGTCAGATTGGTGTAGCCCCTTTATTGGATTGTAGACATTAACCTTGGGTTATGTGATGGATATGGATGGATTGTAGGTGACCTCTAGAGATATATATTGGTGATAATGATTCGATCATGATAGATCTTAGCTGCATGTACAGGATATATTGTCGTGTGGGGATATCATAATTGATCTTAATAGAAGAAGGTACTGTGTAGCCTTATGAATCAGATATAGTTTGTTAGAGTGAGTAGACTAGTACTGATTATGGACATATGTTAGAACAACAACTATTGCATCTGATTACTCGATGTGTATTGGAACAAGATGATTATAGAACTATAGGAATATGAATTGGTTGTAATGACTTTGGATTGATCTGGGACTTATGTTATTTGCATTGAATGATGATCTGTAATTGGACATGACTTATTTAGTTGAGTATTTGAGGACATATCAGATATGACTGGATTAGTTGAGTTGTGCCTTAAATCGATCATGAGTTAGAAGTTATCCAGAATCTATATTCCTTTTATTGGAGCCTGACTGATATTGAGATGAGATGGACATTGTTGGCATTTGGGATCTGTCAAATGATATGTCATTGATGTTTGGTATTAGAAGTTGCTATTCTACATTGCAGTTGATCGAGGACATATTGGATGTGAACTTACCTTACTAAAAGATTATGACTACTGGATTGGTACATGAACTTATTCGGAGTTGGACTGAACTTGTGTTATAGATGATATTGAATTTACATTCTTTATGGTTAACCTGATATGCATTAAGATGAGCTGAATATATTTTATGTAGAGGACTTTCCAGATTTGATATTCTTTTATGAGTGATGACTTATTCAGATATTGATATGGTTATTGATTACTTGATTCGTAGAGATGAGTTACGGTGATAGCGATCTATTTGATATCAGTGATGTTGTACTTCGGAGTTACCAGATATCAGTTATTAGTTTATCAGTTATTGGCGAGACTGTTTGTTGGTGATCATAAGATATGTAACTTCAGAGCTTATATGAGTTGGTAGAGATGTATATCGGCTATTGTTATATGCAGTACAGGCATATGAGATATCCATCAATTCTAGATGAGATTGACTATTGAGTATTATCTACTGTTATTGTATAAATCCATGTTATTGAAAGTTACTGGGAAAATATTGTTGGACCGTAACACTTTCATTGTTATATCGTTCTACCGTTTATACGGTAATACTGTTCATATTGTCATTGTCACATTGATATTGTTACTGTTACTGTACCGTCCCAGTAATTGACATGACATGGATATTGATTGTTATAAATAATAATATACATTGACTGATTTAACTGAATTGAATAATAATAATGTAAATTGACAACTTACACTGGGATTGGGAAAATTGATGGAGGAGACAGCGTCTGTATTTTGGGTGGACCTAGGATACAGGTTGCGCAGCCGAGATACGGTTCCACTGCAGGGTTCCGGGGGATGACTGACATCCCGTATTGTTCATATTGTCATTGTATTGACACATTGTTATTGTTATTGATATTGACTACCTAGCGGTAGGATCTGGTTCAGCGCCAGGTGATTGGGTCGTGGTTCCCGGTATGTACGGAACCCACCTAAAACATGGACAAAGTCTCTTCCATTGATTTCAATAACTTAGGACCCTGATTGACACATGTAGTAGGCGTAGTATGGGATGCGTCTATTACAGGTGGCAATTGGTGTTCGCTGACATAATAAATGATAATGAACTGTTAATATATTGGGACTGACCACAATCACCTGATTGTACATTTATATCACTGTGATAGACATATAACTATAACCATGACTGGATTGTATGCCAACCTAGTGACATGTGATAGATTACACGCCTTGACATTGATTGCATATTTACAATTGTGCCATTTGTCTGCTACCTGTATTCATGTTGTTATCATATGTATTACTGTTCAGTTATTTATTGTGTTATTTAGTCTTTCTATCTGCAGTTGTCCTTATTATTATATATGCACATGGTTTCTTCTGCACGAGCTGTTTCCCCTTTACACACACACTCATTATGGTCGCATTCTGACGACCCGGGATTTGCACGTCCAGCTATTGGACGGTTGTTCTAATGTGCAGGTGTTCGATGAGACAGTACGCCTGGCGAGGAGCTTGGGTCCTCTCCCCTTGATTCTGGTATACTTGCATTTCATTCTTGTTATTATTCTTTGATTTCTGTATATCACCTTTGACTTCTATTCAGCTGTCATTTTCTTCCCGTTATTCATTGCTATCATGTGTGGTCTTATAAGTATTACTGCAGTGTTCATGATCATATGCTTCCAATTTATAGCTTGTTCAGGTTACAATTTAGGCTTAGTGCGTATACAAGGGGTATTTTACCTCGCGTATATGCGTCGCCATAACGTCTCCGTATATATAGGATCGGGGCGTTACAGAACCGTTCGCCAACCGCTGTCGGAAAACCGACTGTGCGGTTGGGCGGTTGAACGGTTGCGACGGTTCTGTCCGAACCGTCGCAACTGTTGACTTTTGGCGGACGAGAATACCCTTCCGAGCGCTATAAATAGCGCTCCAGAGGTTCATTCTCAGACACACCAAACCAGAAAGATCCTCTCTCTCTCTAAAAGTTAAGTTCTGAAGTGAATTTCTGAACTGGGCTTCCAGCGTGAAAGCGACTTCCAGCGTGAAGTGGGAATCCGAAGCGACTTCCAAAAAGGAGATTCTGCAAAATTGTTCTGAAAGAGGAATCAGAAAATTCAACATATTCTTTTATAAGAATTGTTGTCTGAATCTGGTACTTCTGAAGAAATAATATTCTTCAACCTTCCTTCGTCCTCAACAGTGGGTGCTCCTCCAGAGAGTAAAGGCAAATATTCGTTTGAAATTTGTCCTTGTACCGCTGCTTCAAAGATCCTGTGATGGTACTGGTTGACTACGGTTCGACCGTACGGTGATTTGGTAGTGCTATCCAAATACCGTGAAAGAGTGTTGTATCTTGGGAGACCAGCGTCCATTATCCCGTTAGCACGGTGCGGGGGACGTAATTGTCTTAAGGAGATTCGCTTTAAGCGTACCTCACTCTAAATACTGTATAAGTGGATTAAGTCCTTTATACAGGGGATATACTTTACAGTATATCGAGACTGATTTAGATTCAGTCTAATTGGTGCTTTAACCAAGGAAGGAAATTGAAAGGTGGTTCTTAAATTAAGGAACGTTCTATTGAACGGAAAACCTCCCACCTGATATTTGCTGACCTGGCCAATTAGATTGTTGATATCTCAGTGATCTTGATTAGTTGTCAGATTGATTCTTGTTAAGCAGAATACCCAACATGACTGACACGTGCTTGACCAGGAGCTTCACTCCCTCTAGCTGACTGGAGTTTCGAAGATGATTTAACCTCCTTTATCATAGTATCTCATCTTTTTGGCTGAGAAGATGACTCTTGAGTGCGTCGCGTTGATTTGTCGGGTCTTGGTTTACTGTCTTTCTCTTCAATCTTGACCCGGGTGACTATTTCCTCTGCCCGCTCGCCTTGTTGCACCAGCTACTTCTAAGTGCGGCAATTCGCTACTCCTATCTTGGCGAGGAGTGCAGTGTTTTGGTTGTGATGGCATGTTTTTACCAGTATGGATTGGCACATACCACTTGAACAACAAAGAATCATAATTCGAAATCTCTTTACGAAAGTTTTGATGAACTCTCATTTCTTCTGCTTCATGGCGAGGAGCGTCGGCATTGCTACCTCCGTATCGTCTTCGAAGAAGCAAGCCAGAAATAGCTTTTCCAAGTCGGCTCAAGTTTTGATAGAGCTGGCAGGCAGCTTCATGAACCATTCAAAGGTAACCCCCTTGAGAGTGTCAATGAATAAACGAGCCATGATGGCATCGTTCGATACTAAGTTCCTGTTTGGGATTTAAAATAGTATATGTGCTTGTTCAATGACCATATACCATCGAAAGTATGTAGGGCCGGTGCCTTAAACCTCGGAGGGTAGGGAGTTGTACCCATTCCGTTAGGTAGGGTCGGACTACCCACATCTTGAAGGTTGTCTCGATGCGTAAGGGCTTCGAGGCATTTCTCTAGATTGCTCATTCTCCTTGAGTAACAAGTCCGCTTTCTGAGTCATCCGCCTCTTCAGATGAAGGTTGGGGGACTCGGGGTTTTAGTGTTTTTCACTCTCAGTATCCTCAGAAGAAGAGCTTTTTCCCTTCTTTTTTCCTTGGTCTTTGGACCCTTTTTCTTCTTCTTAAGCAGTTGTGCTTGTATCTGCTTAAGGGTGTTGATAGAGTCTTATTGAGCACGAATCATATTGAAATGTTCCCTCTAAACTTGGGCCTACTCTTCGAATCGCTTGGCCACTTTTTTGAGAGTGTCTGTCATATATGCGAAGGCTTCTTTCTCTGTAGAAGAGTTAGAGGTCTGGGATTCCGTGATGGCGGGGTGCGCCTCATTCACGTCAATACCCCTGCCTATGGCACTATAGTTCATCGGGGTAATTGTACCAATCCAGATGCAAGTGTGCTGGTACATTCCTTCTGATTCGCTCAGTATTTCTTTCAAATTAGAAGAAAGTTCATCGTCAGATTCGCCAGAGCAGACAACTGATTGCTTCCCTTTAGACTTGCTCGGTATAGTGCATGGACCCACCATATTTGAAGTTATCTTAGGGTACTCCACATCAGAGAAGGACTTCTTCTTGCAGGAGTGGTATCCCTTGGCTGAGTTAGAGACTGGGCGGCTAACAGCCGATTGAATACCGACGGCTTGCTCGTATAAGAGTTGCAGTAGGAGAGTACTGCTATGATGAGTCGTTCACAACAGCATTGGAGTGTGATTCGATGGACACTCCTTTTCTTTGTCAAGTATTCTCTTAGATCCGTTGCAGGAGTATCCAAGAGTCTAGCCTCAAATATTTTAGGGTGAGGGTAGTTTAATTCAGTATATTTCAAAGACATACCAGACTGAACGCGGACCTTGCATTTCTGTGATGAAACGCGAGTCTGAGCCTCGCATTTTGGCAGAGTCTGCTTCAGAACGCAGAGTTTGCGTTGAGTAGTAGGAACGCGAGAGTCGCGTCCTGGCACAGTGTGACGCCCCGATCCGGCGAGTACGGGGACGCCACTGCGATGTATATACGCAGGTCAGAAATACCATCACGTATATACGCTAAGCATTAGTACAGGCAAGATTCAGAGAGGGAAGCACAGTGGTAATATACATTCCTACACAAAGTACAAGTACATGGTTATCACAGAAAGTGATACAATATTACAGGAATATTACATCACCAGAAGACATAAAAGTATAATACATGAAGGGATATACATACTAAAAGCTGAGAGATGCTCAGGAGTAGCAAGAGGGACCTCGAGAGCCAAAAAGGAGAAAAGCTGGGAGGAAGAACTACGACGATGCCCGAGCTTCTGCTGTACTCTGATCATCACGGGAGGATTCACTGCGCACTCTGATCAGCTACAGCCAAGTCACCAAGGTCCAGACTCTAGGATCTGGACATGAGAATTCAGGGTTGTCAGATGCAACCCGCGAGTACATATACTAAAGCCAGGTGGCGTGCATATCAGGCACATGTGTACAAGAAAGGTGTACCGTGAATATAAGCATATAAGAACATGAAATAAGACAGTGAGTAAAGTAACTATAGGAAATCAGTTATATAAGCTCACATTACCGATCAGTGAGCTCACATTACCGATCAGTGAGATTAGTACGTCGAAGAAATAATTCAAACAAGGAAACCCTCATAAATATACCCTGTACATCATGTCACTGTAATCTGAGTTTATATAATCTGACTTTACCTTCACAATATAATAATGAAATAGTATGGAAGAAATTAAGTAATCCTACAAGATAGCACAGGTCTAAGTGGTGAGCAGTATAAATCAAGAGTATAACTAGTCATATATCAGGAGCATGTTATTATTAAATTATTAAGACTCATCTGATTTGTATACGTCAGTATGTGTCCCATCCTATATACCTCAGCATACAGACCCGAGAGTAAGTTATTGGAAATTGATGGATATCGACGAACCATGCTTAGAATGGGTCCCGTACATGCCCAGGACAACGGTCAAGAAGTATCCGGTACTGAGCTGGAACGTACCGCTAGGTACCGGGACTTATTGTATGCCCGAACAGGAATAGGATGTCACCGCTCCCACAGGAATAGGCTTAGGGGCTTATGGTACAACCAGCAGGTAAGGGAGTAGGGGTGCCAGTACACCCCACGGAAACGCCTGGTGGCCTCCAGGTTGAATCTAAGTATATGGCCGCGCGACACTATAAGACCATCATAAACATGGAGACTATATCGGTACTCATCAGTTTCTTCCATCCCGGTGTAAGTTATCTAATTATTATAATTTATCCAGTGATAATATCCACAGAGTATTCATAGTAATCCTATATTCATGGTTATCCTATTACGGGGATCAACAGGAGTATAGTATCAGGAGTAATATCAGGAGCCTCCTTATTTCAGGGGTTCAAGTATACAGGAGTACAGGAGTACCAAATATATGGTAATAATATAATAATCAAGTCCCCGTAAAAGTGATGGCCATGAATATGTCATATAATACACAGGTATCTTGGGTGGTAGTGTCCGGTCAAGAGTTACGATGTCAGGTCCAGGTATTTGTACCACATGAAAGCATATCATATACCGTGTGTCAGAAGCCGGTGTCAAGTATGACATATCAAGTATCGGTGTCTAATATCAAGTGAGACGTGTAGCATGGCAAGTACCGGTGTCGGGTATCATATGTTAAATATAACAAAAGGTATCATGTGTTAAATATAGCATGGCAAGTACCGGTGTCGGGTATCATGTGTCAAATATAGCATGGCAAGTACCGGTGTCGGCTATCATGTGTCAAATATAGCATGGCAAGTACCGGTGTCGGTTATCATGTGTCAAATATAGCATGGCAAGTACCAGTATAAATACCGTGTGCCAATGTAAATACCGAGTGCCGGTGACATGCATAGCAAGGAGTCATGTACTAAAAATTACAGTAGTAAGTTTTAAGCATGTTAAAATATTCACATATCAATATCATGTTATAAATACAAGAGTAATTATGTTTAAATTAATAATAAGTACTCGCCTGAAACCGGGGTGAAATACCGGTTAAAATCCGAGAAACCCGCGAACCGTACAAGCAATTCACTAGCCCATTGATATATTTTAAAATATATAATTATAAATATTTATATAAATATTAGAGAGGGAATAAGAGAGGGAAGAGAGAGGAGAGAGAAAGTTGTAGGAAGGAGAGAGAGAAAATAGGGTGTTTTTAAAAGGGAAAATAGGAAATAAAAGGGAAGGGGGTAGAGTTGTAATTAAAGGGAAGTAATAAGGGAATGAGGGGAGGGGTATTTAAGGAATGTGAGGAATATGAGTGTTTTATTTAGGGAAAGAAATGAAAAGAAAGAAAGAATGAATGAAAGAGAGAAAGAAGAAAGAAAGAAGGAAAAAAGAAAAAAATGAAGGGGAGGGTGGTGTGATGGAGGAGTTTTGAAGTTGGTTGGGTTGTTGTGTGGTGTTTGGTGGAGGTGGTGGTAGTTGGTGGTGGTGGTGGTGGTGGTTATGGTGGTTGTGGTGGTGATTGGTGGTGTTGGAGAGTTGGAGGAGATGGAGGAGGTTGTGATTGGTGGGTTGGAAGTGGAGGAGGAGGTGGTGTGGTGGAGAATTTTGGAGAAGAAGAAGATGGAGGTGGGATGAGTTTGATTGAAATTGGAGGAAATGAGGGGAAATTGGGGATGGTGGAAGTGGGGAAGGGAAGAGGGGAGGTAGGCGGTGTGGCGGCGGTGGCTAGGGCGGCGCCGGCGGTGGTGGTGATGGTGGAGGTGGCGGTTGAGGTAATGGTGGAGGTTGGTTATTGTTTAGTGGGGGAGATGAAATGGAGATGAATGGAAAGAAAAGAAGAAAGGAGGGAAGATAAAGAGAAAGAGGGAGAGTAAGGGAGGAATGGGGGAGGCATGGGCTGCTGTTGCAGCCCATGTGCTGCTGCTCAGGGCATGGGTCGGGTGAAAGGTAGGTAGGGAGAAGAAAAAGAAAAGAAGAAAACGAAAGAAAGGAAAAGAAAGGAAAAGAAAAAATATTAAAAATATATAAAAATAATAGATAATTATATTATTAAATAATAAAATTAATAGGATATTCTGAGAGTACAAACTACATGAGTGGAGAAGAAAAATGCAAAAAAAAGAAAAGGACGGTAAATAATAATATTATTTTAATAAGGCAAAAATTTGACTGTTTCAGAAACGTTCTGAAAAATTCTCAAAAATAGTAAATATAATTTTAAAATATTTGGTGAAATTGTATTGAGAAATTTAATATAGTTTTTAAATTAAAAATCTTAGAATTTTCCGGCGATGCCGGCCGATATCAGAATCGGTCAAATTTTGATAAATTTAGAAAAATTTCAAAAAAATGTTTTTAGATAGAAAATGAAATTCTAAGAAGTAATATGAAAGCCGTTTTAAAAATTCAATCCCATTTGAAAACTAAAAATCTGGGAATCAGTCAACGATGCCGACCAACAATGGTTTTGGAGATTTTGCAGAAAAATTCTAAAAATTCTACAAAATCATGAAAAATCTAAAATATTAGAAAACAGTGTCTGAAACTAAAATCGGTCAAACGGACTACCAGAAAGTCAAATCGGGCTACTGGCTGGTATCGGGTTCTCGGTCCGGGTCAGGGCTTACCCAAGATCTGAGAATCCAGATCCGATACTCAATAATATAAGTAATCACAACTCAAAAACACATACTGAAAGAAAATTGAACAATATGATTGAAAAAAAATTTGAGATACGTATCAGGGTACGTATCCTGGGAACGGGGTGCTACACACAGATTGGATGCGAGTCTTGCGTTTTGGAGCAAGAACGCAGACCACGAGCTTGGGCGTTGAGACGCGTTTTTTTGAAGAATGTAGGTCTCGTGTTGCTTCAGAGAAACAGGGTCTGAACCTCGCGTTTTGCGTCTACATGGACGTGGGTCTCGCTTTTGGAACAAAACACAGACCTCGCATTTGGACATTGAGACTCGCGTTTGAAGAACGCTGGTTTCGTGTTGCTTCAAAAAAATGCAGGTCTAAGTCTCATGTTTTGTACCTGCAAAATAGATTGCAACTGCAGAATCTTCAACTTGTTGTCGTCGGGTGTGACGCCTTCGTCGACGTTCAGCATTCCGGTTGAGTCTCAGGGGCTGCTGATAACCCAAGCAACCTAAAATTGTAGAGTCTGGGGAGGAGAAAGATGGAGGGATTAGCCTTCATCGTCGCTCTGTCTGTGCGCTAGCATACTGGCCTTGTGGGTCTCTTGAGAGACTTTGATGCGGGCCTGTGGGCTACACGGGAGGTTTTCAAAACCTCGCCGGACATGACGCAGCTTGCGTTATGAGCAATGACGCAGGCCACTTTTGGAGAAGTTTTGCGAAGAGACTTGATGGCGGGTCTCCGAAGAGACTCTGCGGTACTGTCATCTGCTCTTGGGCTTTTAGAGCCTGAAGAAAGAAGCTCTTTAAATTTTTCTTGATCGAATTCGACGACAAACGACTCGACCATTGATTTAATGAGCTTGACGTTAGCTTGCGCCACACCTTTCTCGTCGGTAGAGAAAACGTTCCCCACCGGAGTCGCCATCTTTTGTTTGGTTGAAAAAATGCGAAGTAAAATTCTTATTAATTGTAAAGAAAATTACAATGGATACAATTCTATTACAAAAGAGAGGAGGATATTTGAATCACCCCTTTATTTAAAGCTGGGTTCTTCGGGTGGCGATGGAGAGTGAATCTTGTTTTTCGTTGACCGACCAAACGACAAGCTTCTCTTGGAACATTTTAAGGATGTAAAAACAACTCCACTTGAAAACGGCAAGTGTTAGAGTTTTTCTTTAAAGTAAAAATTTCTTTCTCTCTCTCTTTTTTTGAATGCTCAAAGTTTTTGAACTTTGTAGCTATTCTTGCTCCTTATTTTTTTAAAAAGAAGATCCCCCCACTCAATAGCTTACAACTATTTATAGGGGTATTCAGGGGTAAAATTGTCCCATAGTCTTCCTCCATAATGGGGATTAACTCCTGACATTACGTTGGTGTTAATTGGCCCATGGCTGGTAGTTACAACAAAAATGCGACCCTCGCAAGTTCTATTCTATTGTTGAAACGCGAAGCTCACAGGCTCGCGTTTGAGTTGAGACGCGGATCTAACTAGGGTTCACGTTTGGATTTAGACGCGGATCAGGTTGTGATCCACGTTTGATTTGAGACGCGACTCTGGTTGAGGTCCGCGTCTAAGTTGGAACACAGACTTGAGATCCGTGTCTGAGTTGAAACACTGGACAGGCTGAGATCCACGTCTGAGTTGGAAGGTTGAGATCCGCGTTTGTATTAAAACGCGACCTTCGTGTTGGAATAAGGTCCGTGTTCAAGAACTTGTCTTCAGTGATTTTTATACAGTATACACTATGGCCTTGGCAAAATCAGATTTTTCTTGAATTACATTTTAGACTGAGGTTTGATTCATCATTTGTTTTTGTCATGAACTTTCCGTGAGGGATTATTTTCACTTCTTTCGAACTTGTTTGTTTCAAGTCAAGTAGCTCGGGATTCAGCTCGTGTGTGCATGCCAAACACATATTATAAGACAGTCAATCCCGTGTTGACACGTGAATAAAATATTGGGTTTCAAGGGAACAAAACTTTAAATTCTTTAGATCTCTTATAATATTATAAGAGAGTCAATGTACGTGTCAACACGAAGTTAACCCTCTGATAATATATATGTGTAGCTCACACACATGAAACGAACCTAGGGCCTGTTTGTTTTGCAATATTTGAGACGAAGAGGGAGGAAGAGAGGGTTCTTCCTTTCTTCTCCCTGTTGTTTGCTAGAGGAAGAGAGCTTTAACAGAAGAGGGGAATAATCTCAACCCCTCAAAAACCGCCAGAAGAAGCAGTGGAGCTCGAGGATCAAGATGAGATAGAGATAGGGGAGAGGAGAGAGAGAACCGGCGGTGAGATTTTTTTCTTTTTTCTTTTTTCTTTTTTTTTGTTTTTTCCCCCTCTATCTTTCCTCTTCTTTTCTTTCCTAATCAAACATCAAGAGTAGAAGAGGAGAAGAACTTCTTCGGCAACTGCTCTTCTCTTCTCTTCTTTCCTCTTACTCTTTTTTTGAAAACAAACAGACCCCAAACAGCGTGTGTGCTTCCTATAGGTTACGCCGTAGTTTTGTTCTCAAAAGGCAAACGTGTTTCGAGTGGTAATAATGTTCCAAAATAAAAAAGTCAGTGCGCCTCCTCATGTAGCAAGGTGTGGTCAACTCCATTTCATGATTTGATTTCCTGTCATCCAAACAACTTGCATGGAAATGAGTGTTGTGGGGCTGAGAATCAGCAAAAGAAAAGGAGAAAGTACCTTTTTTTAATGCAGATAAACAACAAAAGCCTCAATTTGGGAAAGGGTGTAGCCGCATCTATTGACCGGTATCATATATTTCTATAGTTTGGTTCAATGAACCAAACAGATTCGCGTAACACGAGGGTTAAAAGACCTTCGACCCGTAATATTGTTATATTTCTGATAGAGGACGGTTTGACCTCTATATCGATATTACAAGACACCGTGTGCGGGGTTATTTTATTTTTAAGGACAGATTCACTAGTAGTAGTCAGCGAGGTAAGTCTCGAAGTTTACTTTCAAGTGCGTAACAAAATACAGTAAGTGGAGAGGGAACAGTAACTGAAAATTCGAAAGAGCCGCGAGAGTAAGTGGGAGAGGAACTTCAGCACCTAGTCGTTGAGCTCGCCGGGTTAACAGAGTGATGGTTTTAGAACATGTCCTTTAAAGTGGGAGATGTTACGTCTTCAGCTCCACCATAGGGTGGAGGGAGAAACCGATACGACGCTGATTGTCAGGCGGCGAGGGGAGTCGATCGGTCAACGCTGAGGTTTACGCAGGAACAACCCAACTCCTCCGGGTTGAGGGTGACTGGATAACGTCGGGCTGCCACTACTGCGGTCGGAACGGCCGCTGGAAGGCGGCATGCCGTACTGGTCCTCTGTGCTTCGCCTGCCGTAGAACGGGGCACAGAGCTAATCGCTGCCCATATAGGACACACACCCAAGAAAGGTTTAGTGTCGAGATGGGGCTGTTGAGTTCAGGAATTTGAGGACGACCACAGTTTACAAGGCCATTTTCGGGGTGAGAACCTACAACAGATTGGAGTTATGAATTAGTCGGGCTGCAAGGATAAAGGGCTTCGTATCAGTGGAGCAGATTTTGATCGAGGAGATAAATCCCAATCAAAATGGGATTTGCTGGACTACATCCCGAATTTCGTATTAGATAATCTAGTTGCCTCAATTGGTCTCTCTTTGGGTAATACAGAGGAGGAACGAGATCGTATAATCAATCTGATGCGTAGGAGAGCATCAGATGGAACAACCACTCTCTCTAAAATCTAAAAGTTAATCAAGTTCGGAAATTTCAAAAGGAATGTTTAGGAGCATGGGATATATCTCAGGCAGTGCTGCATGGACTAGGATGAGTTATGAGAGACTCTTATGTCGAGGATTCATTGGGGAGTTGGTAAGATTAGGTGGGGAGCTCTTTTTCGAAATGAGGAGCGAGATGCGAGTGGGTGGATAAGTGAAGTTTTTCTAGATTTTGTGTTTTCCGAAACAAATTGGGTTGTATCTAGATGGAATTGACGGTGGGAGCCTGTCCTGCCATCTGGAGGTACACTAGCGTCTAGTTTCTTTTTAGTCCCTGATTAGGAGTAGTAATGTGAAGGAGATTATGTTGTGTGCGGTGTAATTTCATTACTTTCTCCGTAATGAAATGAGGGTAGTAATGAAATGAGGGTAGACTTCTCATATTTTACTTAAAATAAAAAATACAGTAAGAGAATATACTTTTGAGTCATATTGAATATTCATGACTATTAGTCAAATATTTATCAAAATGAATGGTCTCTTATATATACACGTTTTGCGGGCAACAGCGTCAACAGCAAATGTAACCTTATATAGAGCAGCTTGGAACTGCATCAAGATAGGGAGGGAGTGATTAAAGCTAAACGTGACCTAGAACGGATATTTTTTTGTTTTTCCATAAAGTCACATCATTCCTTCATTTAAATCTCGAAAAGTGCAAGTTTTTTATAAGTTTAGATTCAGAAAGTGAATAATCGCCGCTCCGGCTCAACTTGTCAGTCCTTTTGGTTAACAAAGATTTAACACACGGCATATAAAGACTGAATTGAATTAGAATAATCTACAGTGAATTTTAGTTATTTTATTAATAATATTAAAGCAAAGTATTTCATATTTTCCTTTTTACTCTTACAATTCCCCCATTTACTCCTCTTTGCGTTGCTGAAATGCTGTATTCAATCTCACGCTATCAACAACCGGTTCATTCTCAGAGACGACTCCTATTTGCACTTTTCCTCTTGCGCCATGATTCTTATGGGTTTTATGCTTTGGGAAAGTTTTCCCCTCCCCCCTCGGGAAATTGATGAAATTCGAAGAGCTCCACTGAGTGCTTTTTGTTGTTCTGAGCTGACTCTGACTCTGGTAAGTGAAAAGGAACTCCGGCACAAGTTTGCCAGTAACAAAAACCTCCGGAAGGGGGGTCCGCATCACTAGGACAATTACCCATCAAAACCAGTCTTGTGGAGTTGCAGACATAGGGGATGGTAACAATTTTCTAGAGAACAAAGAAGCTTGACCATCACTAGGGCTATCCTAACTTGCTCCATCACTGGTAGTTGATCCGCTGATCGGAATCAAATAAAGAAAATGACATGTTTTTATTAGAGATATCAGTGACAACATGTGACTCGTGTGAAATATGTGATCCATGTGAAAGACACCCCTCATGAAATTAAGCAGATTTTAAAATCCGTCAATGAAGATAGGAACTCATGAGAGTCATGCACCATGTGTTTCTCATTCTCTCTCTCAACTAATGTTTCTTACTAAATTAATGTAAACATGTGATCAATATGTGTATATATATACAACTAAGAAGCATAGTTATCATTGATATCTCTAACAGTTTTCTCCTCCGAAAAAAGTCTACCGAGGTTCCAGCACTGAAATAGAAGCATTATTGCAAGAAGAGGGAATACATGCCAAATCAGATCTCTGATCTGAAATTTCCGACGCACTTGTTCCACCATCGGATGTAGGCTGTGAAGGGGCTGGTAGAGTCACAGAGTGACTATTGAGCATCAAAAGGACTGATGACATGAGAGGTCTCTCTGCTGGAACTTCCTGAGCACATAGCAGTCCTATTTGGATGCATATCAATACCTCATTTTGTGAAAAATTCTCGTTTACTGAGGGGTCCAGTATCTCTAATGCCCTTCCATTGATCCAATGCTCCCATGCCTGCAAGAGAGAATTTATGTAAATGAATTAAGCAAAATGTAAAACTCGTCTATGTCGATTTGTTCCCTTTATCTTACATCGGCATAATATATGATTTACTTGCACATTTTCATCTGTATGGAGAAACAATAAGGAATCAATTACAATTTTATCTTCACTCTTAACTTTGGGATGTTACACCTTTCCTCTAATAGCTCTGAATTATCCCTGTAAACACAAATTTTGACAATGACCACTTATTTATAGATATATCAAGATTTGATTATATGTGTATATCAATGAACATACAGCTTCAGTTCCCCCCTCCAAATGATATTTCACCAGCTAGGATTCTTTCTAATGTGTGATGTGTATGAAATATGTTACTCATTAGCATAAATCACATTATTAATTTAAAATTTTAAATTACAAGTATATTTCTTTTGATAATTTGTGTGATATCTTCTCTTAAATTATTAGGAAGCCAATAGCTGATAAACTTTTTTTTATATATAAAAAGAGGAGCTTTGGAATCCGTACATAGTAAATAAGATCACTGTAATTTCCAGAATGATGGAATTTGCTTCTTTTTCTTCCCATCACTATCTCTAAAAGTAGAACCCCAAAGCTATATACATCAGACTTCATAGAAAGTTGTCCCCGTCTAATGTACTCTGGTGCCATGTAACCCCTGCAAAATACTGAAATAGGTTAATTATGTGTAAATCTATAGCTACTTATTTGCAGTACATAATTAAGAGCTTGACTTACAGTGTTCCGACAACTCTCCTTGTAGTGCATTCTTTTTCTTCACATCCAAATAGTTTAGACAAACCGAAATCTGAAATTTTTGGATTCATGTCTGCATCTAACAGTATGTTACTGGCCTTTAGGTCCCTATGTATTACTGTAACGTGAGACTCTTCGTGTAGGTAGTGAAGACCTTGAGCAATTCCTCCAATTATCTTAAACCGCATTTCCCAATTCAATTGTTTCTGCTGGATTGGATCTGTTAGGATAGCTGAACAGTTGAGTTTTTCTTCTTATTCTTTGAGAATTTCAACTTCAGATGTGAAAATTAATTACCATCAAAGAAGAATATTTAGGCAATATATGTTTGCGACTAACAAAGATGTTAAGAACTCAGTACCATGTGGATTTTTACAAAGACATTGCAAGCGAAAATTTATTTACTAAAAACGAGTGAGTTTGAGATGGCATTAATTACCAAACAGAAAGGTATCGAGGCTTTTATTAGGCACGTATTCATAAACAAGAAGCTTTTCTTCTTTTTCCAAGCAAACGCCTAGAAGCCTAATAAGATTCTTATGCTGAAGTTTGGCAACCAAGACGAGTTCATTTTTCAGCTCTTCTATTCCTTGACTCGAACCCGTAGAAAGCCTCTTCACTGCTATCTCTTGTCCATCAGGAAGTATTCCCTATACAAATATTGTATTGATAATTGTATTAAAAAAGGCTACAGATATATAAAACCTCTAAACATAAAACAAAACATTAAATTTAAGTTAATTTAGGACCGGATATCAGCATAACACAATAGAAGTACTACCTTATAAACTGAGCCAAAGCCACCCTCTCCAAGCTTATTCGCTGGCGAGAAGTCAGCTGTAGCAGCTTTGATCGTAGCCAACTCAAGCAATAGTGACTCCACATATGATATTTTCTCTAATTTTGCAAGACCTACAAAAAAAAAATGTAAACAATATGAATACATTTGCAATACTAAAACGCCAAATACAGATCCTAACTTGCAGCATGATAATGGTTGGCTAACGTGGAGATTAAGCCTGAACTTTTAAATAGAACTTACAGTGGAAAGGGTTCAATTAGTTTCTTTGCACACATGCATGCACATAAGGGTGCCCACACAGAGAAGAGAAGAAAACAAGGTATACGAACAGCTTGTGAACCCAGATGCTGGAAAAAGTTAGAAGAATGATTTGCTCTCTAAGACATGTGAGCCATAGGTTACCACGGCTAAGCATAAACAATTGCCTGCATCTTTCATTTGTAAATCTATTCTAACATGAACTGAATAAATTCAACAGGGTTATAGTTTAAAGTTTTCTGTAACTTACGAGAGAATTTCTTTCTTGATCTCCTCCTCCAAAAGCAAATGCAGATACTGAGAGTAAGCACCAATGCTGCTGCAGAAAGGATAATGATCACAAGGACCGTGCTACTGCTGGATCTTTTCTTTACTGCACCAAAAAAAAAAGTTTTAATTGCAAACTGAATGATCTTTACTTTAAATTCTACTGTTAATTGTTGGTCATCTCAACCCCTGCTCTGAATATTATTTCTTCTAGCTCCAACTGCGCGCCTATGTCGGTTTCCTATTATTCAGTCCGAGCTCTTTATTTTTTAGTTTATTTTGGGCGGAACTTTTTTGGGGCAAAAGACCCAATTGCAGCTCAAATGGAGAAAGGGGGTTGGTGCAAGGTACCTTTCAACATGCAATACAGTTACAGGAAGAAAAGGGACAGTTCTAAAGACGTCTTCCTTTGATTTTTCTTCCCCGTTTGGTTGTTTTTGGTAAAGTACTAAAATCCAATTAACAATTTGGTCGACGAGGACAGGTTTAATAATGTGTTTGACTAGGATTTTATCAGATTTGATGGTAAGGATTGTCCCTCAAAATAGAAGACAATCAGCTGATGTTATTTTCTGATTAAATTCCTTCAAAATAGAAAATATTCATTTTGCCTAAAATACTTGAAATTGAAAGGTGAAAATGTGTGAGCATGAAGTTAAATCAATCAGATCCAAACTTTGAGCAAGGAATTAACTTTCTCAAACATTAATTCGTTTATTACCTTTGTCATTATTTTGTTGAGTCAGACCTGTTGTTGACGGAGGAGGAGACGCTACAGGAGGAGACAGGGTGAGCGAAACAGCAGGAACCCCTTGAAAGAATTTAAACACCTCGTACCTAAAATTGCAGCTCTTTGCAAGAATTATCGCCCCCCTTTTCCCGGCAAAATCCTGCGACCGATCACCAAAGTTCTGCTGAAGACACTGGTAGCACTTGTCTTTCGAAATATCCCTCGTGCACTGCGCCAGCCCGTACACTTCCGGCGAGTCTCCGGCCCTAACGGAAGCCGTCCCCGTAGCAAACATTATCGTAGAATTATACGCTGCTTGGTCGAATATTTTCTCCAGCAATTCTCTCTGCAACTTGTTGAACGTATCCGGATCCTTGACCTTCTGATCATCGGAGTCGGCCAGAGTTTGAATGTCGTCGAAGGAGGACAAGTCTGAGTAGCGGAGCTGGCAGGTCTCGTACCATGCTGTTGCTTCTTTAGAGAAGGGGCAGAGCTGCAGTATGTTTTTCGTGGCGTTGCGTGCGCAGTCGCGGCACGAGGAGAGGCTCGCGATGTCACCTCGGCAGAGGAAGACGCCGTAGGCTCGGTTCGGTGGAGAGCCTTTGTCGTCTGTGACGAATGTGGAGACGTTGGTGGAAGAGAGGGAGTAGAGGAGTGCGTTGAGGTTTGACTGAAAAATGCTGCCGGCGGCGAAGTTGTCACCTTCGCAGAGGCTGTACGGATACGCCGACGTATAGGCCGCCGTCGAGGTCCGAGGGGGCAAGAGGAGGAGAAGGAAGAAGAGGAGAACTTGAAGAAGGGCGATGACTGAAATTGACATTAAAGGAGCTTGTGAGATTGTGAGATGAGAGACTATTTCCTTTCCCAGCATTGTGCTCTGATTAAAAACAACCCTCAATCCTGAACAATTCAGTTTCGCCGTCTCTTGCAGTGACGGCGGCGACCACCAGCTCTCGCTACGGGTTCAATATATTACTATTTTTCATTTTTTTTTTTTTTTAAGGGAACCACTTGGAATTTGGAAATGAAGTAGATCCTATCTCTTCTCGTCATGAAAAGCTGTACAGCCTGTACTTGACAGTGCCACTAGGCCCACTATCATAAATTAGATGGACTCTAGTTGCGTTAATTATAAATTTTAGTTTTGGCGAGAGAGTCCGTGAGACCGTGATTTCGTTCGAGTTAAAATGAAACTGAGATTTATAATCATGCAAATTTTAGTTTCTTAAACTCAACTCAAACTGAGTTTCATAAACCCGCAAGGCTTCTACAGGTCTCGATTTTGGCATTTAAGAGCCATTGAATTTTATTGAAACCGGCTAAACTAGTACTTGAATCGGTTACCCTCAGTACACCCGGTCAACAAGATGGTTGTTCAATGAAGAGCTGTGTACGAGTGCATTTTGCTTGCTGATGTGGCGTGCATTGATTGTTTATTCTCTTTTTCTTTTCTTTTCTTTTCTTTTTTTCCCCCTTACTTTCCCTCCTCCTCACCTTCTCCACCCACGGTCGTTTTTGACTTTTGCACCAAATGTTCTCTTCAATGATTGCAGAGAAAGGTCTTTGTGAACTTCCTATTCGAAGATTGTTAGTAATAGAAACTTAATATGTAACAAGTGAATTATTGCCTTGCACAACTCAAGTGTTATGAAATAAAAGGGTTTTAACAAAATTGCTTGTGGAACTTTTAAATTTTTTAAGAATTAATAATTTAGAGAGGGTAATTTCAGTATATATTTATGTACCAAGAAATTATATCAATATATATACAAGTGGAGAGTAAAATAAGAAAAATATATATCTCTAAATATAATGTATCACATGTATAGATACAATGTACCACATGTCTGTTAACACATCCCTCAAACTCACGGTGGATCAAATATTGAGAGTTTAAACAAAACCTGATGAAACTAATTAGAAGTATGCGTCTTGGTGAATAAACTGTGAGAGATCCACGAACTCTACTGGGAATGAGGTTTTTGAGAGATCATCGAACTCAACTGGCAGCACGCTCCAGAGGCGGAAAGGCAGCGCGCTCCAAAGGCCGGAAGGCAAGCGGGAGGACAAGCAACGACAAGATCTTAGAGGACGACGAGATCCGAGGCACACGATGACCACGAGATCTGATGCCGTGCTCCGAGAATGAGCGGGAGAGGGCGGCGCACTGGAGAGGGCAAACGGCGATGGTGAGGTCAGGGAAATAATTTTGACAAAGTGGAAAAACAACATGGCCCGGCGCTAGGCATGTGCTACATGAGCGTCGCCTAGTACATGTTGGCCCAAAGGCCCATCACTCTAGTTTTGATGATGATCAACTCATGAAGTTATATTTACTAATGATCTTGTGTTTAATTAGTAACAGATTCATTATCAAGATCTTAGTAGGTGCATGGCTCAACAAAGGACAAAATATCAAGATTTGGAGCTAGCACGGTGTGATCCAAGGAGCTTTTGGATCAAGCTTGGACCAAGTCAAGAAGATGAGAAGCCTTCAAGTGAAGACTTCAAGAAGATGAAGACTTGTGTCTAGGTATAAGATTTTATTTTTGTTTTAGTTAAAAATGTAAAGGATAGATAGTTGGTGGATTGCTCAAATATATATCACACACACACTCTTGATTTACTTGTCTTCTCATAAAAGATTTTGTAATTTAGAAAAGATTTTTCTTTGTGACAAAATACTATTTGGATTTTGGTATTTTCATATATACATATCTTTTATCCAAAACCTTATTTAGAGCTTTATGACAAAAACATAGATATTACATTATGATTGTGTAGTGGATCATATCCATACACACTATGCTTTAAAATGAAATCAAATATCTTGTTTTTATATTTTGTGAAGTTATGAAAACCAAGTTTGAAAAATACATGTTTTGATTTTTGATAAAATTTGCAAGACGCTGAAATGATATGAATATGTTGATATATGTCTTGAAAAATTTTTATCACAAGTTTGGTTTTCAATATAATGTTAAAACAAGTTTATGAAATTTTTAAAAAGTGTTAAAAGATTTTAAAATTAATTTTTAACCAGTTTTCCAGACCTGGAACTGGCTGACAGGCTGGTCCGGTCGACCGAGCGGTCGACCGCACCATGGTCCGGTCGACCCACGGTCGACCGACGTGCACAGACTTGTGCGTGTCTGGCAGCACAGTGGTCCGGTCGACCGGACGGTCGACCGCTGCAGAGAGTTCTGCTCTCTGGATTTCTGGGTCGACCGGGCGGTCGACCGGAGGCTCCAACGGTCGGATTTTCGACCGTTGGCGGTCGACCGGGCGGTCGACCGGAAGCTCTGACAGACCCCAACGGTCACATTTTTCTGACCTCTATAAAAGGGGGTTTGGTCATTGTTTTGAGCCAAGATTTTAGGAGAGCTTTGAGCCAGTTTTTCCCAGATTTTTAAAGGGTTTTCTCCACAAAATAGTGAGCAAATATTTCCTATCTAAAGGGAAGATTTTGTAAAGAGTGTTAAAAGAGATTTCTTGAGTTTTTCACCAAAGTTTCAATCCTTGCTTTTTCTCACACCACACTTGAGCAACCATTAATTATACATCCTATAGGTGTGTTGTAGTGAGAGTGCTTTAGGTGATCAAAGTGTTGTGATCACCAAAGATCTTTTCTTTGTTCATTGAGGAGACGGGCAAGTGTGCTCGTCGTTGTTTCGAGTTCGGGTGCGGACTTATTGTACGAGGTGCGGCCTCGGCGAGCCGGTGGGCTTGCGGTGTATACGGGACTAGGGAGTCCGAGGGCTTGTAGGTGTTGCGGCACCGAGGAGAGATCCATTGGGATCTTGCATAGTGGAAATCCTTCGTGTGTCGAAGGCGGGAATGTAGAGCAAGTGTGCTCGAACCTCGAAACATACCCTTGTGTTTGCGATTGCTCTCTCTCTCTTTGTCTCTTGTTTATATCTTGCATTCAATTATTGTCTATCTTTATATGCTTGATATATTCATTTGTGCTTAATTGATATATTGCTTGGGATTGTGTCTAACACTTGTATTCAAGCAAGAGAGCCAACGCGGCACCTCAACCCATTCAAGGGGAATCTAGAGGAGTTTGTCCAGAGCCTTTCACGGGGAATTCGGCAACACTCTTATGTTATACATAGTGTTTAGTGTAAAAGTTTTTATTTGGTCATAATTGCTTTTAGCTTCCGCATTATTTGCATCATTCATCATTAAGTGACCATTAGATTAGCCATCACCTATTCACCCCCCCTCTAGGTGATTTACAATTGGTATCAGAGTTTGGTACTCTGATTTGGGTCTAACAACCAGAGTTAAAGATCCTCATTTTTAGGCTAATCACAAGATTTGTACACACACCATGGACTTCATGTCACCACCCACCTTTGACATCCTTAACATCAACATTTGGAAGGTTAAGATGTCATTGTACCTCAAGGCCTTAGGCATTCATGTTTATCTTGCCATATCTAATGATTCATATTGTTCAAATGGTAAGAATTTTGAGGCTAATGCAAAAGCCCTTCATGCTATCAAGTCAACCCTAAATGATGATTATTTATCTAGGGTTTCTAATATTGATTCGGCTTTTGTAGTATGGAACACCCTCACCTCCCTTGGCGAAAAAGATCAATACTATGCGGGGAGCGATTCGGACGTTGGAAGCGACATCTCCAACGTATGCTATATGATCCAAGGGGATAACCCCCTTGAGGTAAACTCCGAATCCGATGATGAGGACATGTCATATGATGAGCTATCTACTTTTTGTCATCTATTGCTTGAAAAGTATGACATGATTAAGAAAGAAAATAAAAATTTGAAAAAGAACATTGCTTGCATGCATATAGAACAAGATTCATTTAAATCTAGCATTGCATGTTTAGAAAAAGATAATAAGAATTTGAAAAAGAATTTTGATGCCATGCTTAATGAAAAAGATTCTTTAGAAAATGAAATGGCATGCTTAGAAAAGGAAAAGGAAGATTTGAAAAATGAGAATGTTTCCTTACTTGCAAAATTGAATGATTTATGTGAAGGGAACACTACTTTGAAAAATAAAATTGATTTGGTGGAAAAACAAAAAGAAGTTGTTTTTCAAGAAAATATTACTTTGAAAAGAAAATTTGTTGAAAAAGAAAAAGAATTTGTTTCTAAAAAGAAAAAGAAAAATGATTCTATATCTCACCATGCTTTACATGCCACAACTAATGAGATTAAAGATTTGAAAAATAAAATGGATGGTTTGAGTTCAACTTTGAACTCTTGTGCTTTTAATCATTCTAGGTTGGAGTCAATGTTTTCAAAGAAACAAACTCCACACATTCATGCACATCATAACCATGCATTTGCTTATGTTGCACAACATGATCACACTCCTACACATAAGCATACTAAGGTGTACATATGTAAACATTGTGGCCGCAAAGGCCATTTAGTAAAGTTTTGTTATGACAATATTAATTCTCTAAATTTTGCTAATTATAAAAGATTTTGGGTTCCTTACAAGACTAACCCCAAAGGACCCAAGAAAATATGGGTACCAAAACCCCCACCATTTGCTTTTGATGTAGGTGAGGGCTCTCACAAGACGTGAGAGGATTGGTGCCTTGGTAGTGGATGCAATAGACTTGATGGACATACTTTTGGATGCATCGCTATCAAGGAGCTTGGTGGGACAACCACCAATTTTTGGAGTTTTGGAGTTGGTAACAATTTCTAAACTCCTACTTTTATGCACTTGCTTTTAATTTCATAATATTCATAGCATGTTCATATTTTTATGTGCTTCATGTGGTATTTACATGTTTAAATGAAGATTTTATCAAAACGTGCATATATACATATACAATTAGTGAATTACAATTGATTCATATATGATTGAACTTCATGCTCATTTGTACTCACTATTTGCATATGCATAGTCTAGTTTTGATGATTCTTTCATTTATACTTGTTATGCCTATTTTTATGCTTTACTTCATGTATATGTATTTTTGATTCAAATCTAATAAATATACATGTATACCCGTGAGTCTCTTGCCTTCATGCAAACATCATTAATAGACTCTTTTAGATTTGGGATATGTATGTGTATTATTAGGATTGGATTAATCATACATATACCATGATGATTAGTGTTTTGACTAAAAATGATTTTTCGTATTTTGTTAAATATGTGACTTATGAGCTTCATTGACTATTTTCATAAAAATGCTATTTACATGATCATTTAACACTCACATTTTTATTAAAAACATTTTGAGCCTTATAGACCATGAGTGCTTAAATTTTTATGTACCTAGTTATGTTTATGAAAAACATAAGATTTGATATATTTGAAGGATCTTTGACTAGTTTTCAAAAACAATTTATACTAGTTATTTATTCTTCAAATAATTTTTTTTTGAGATTGACACATGATTCTAGTTTTTCTCAAAATTTGATGCTTCATGTATTGAATATTAGTTTATATGTTAGTTTTTGTCAACACTAGGATTTATACTTGTACATGTCGTGGGCCACAAATAAATCTATTTATATTTGTGCTTGAATGCTTATTTGAACCCATGAAATGTGCTTGTATTGCTTAGTTTTGATGATACATACATTTTTAAACTTATATTCTCTTTTTGGATTTGATTTATGATCATGTGTTATCATTTCATGTATATGTGTATTTTTCCAAACTTTAAGATATACATGTATACCTCTTGAGTCATTTGCCTTTAATGCAAATCTATTTATATGGACTCAATTGTGTTTAAGAGATATGTATGTATACTTATTGTGTTGTCAAAACATACATATATCTTGAAAATAAAATTTTTTTAATAAAAAAATGTGTGATGATTTAAAGGAATATTGAGATTTATTGACATTTCTTTTTGCTTTAATCCTTACTTGAAGGATTTCGTACTAGTTTTAAAACATTTTCATATTAACTAGTGCAATCTCTTCATTGGGTAGAGTTTTTTTTTTTTCAAACTAAGCTTATTTTCAAATCTATTTTGAAAACCCCTACCATCTATGGGAGGATGGATGGGCGATTATGCCTTGTATGCTTCATTGAAAATCTTTTACCTTGTGCATATGAAGGGTGATAGGTTATGAGATATACACTTGATTTTATTGTTATGTCAATTGGTATCATTGAATCGTTTCAATTGGTATCAATATGAACTTATTTTGTATATGCTCATATTTTGTTTTCTTATATATATGTATGTATCAATTTCAATTGGTATACTCATTTCTCATGCATATATATGATTTTCATGTGCTTAACTCACAATTGGCTCACATTTTAAAAGCACAAAGTTTATGATGAAAAATAAAAAAAAATTTCTTTACTATTGATATCAAAATAAAAATATATATATATGTTGATATCTCAAAATGTGTTTTATTAAGTAAGTTCAAAATTTTTAAAGAAAAATTCAAAATGTTTGATTTGTATTTCCTATATGCAAAGAGAGCTTAACATCTCTTACATATGGATTCATGTTGAGTATATTATAAATTGAGGAGCTTGACAACTCTTCTTTATATGATATACGTGTGTAGGGGGAGCTTCACATCTCCTCTTATGCATTACATAATATGTGTTATGTGAGTTAGGGCTTGTCATCCCTTCTTCATGTAATGCATATGTGTAGGGAAGCTAACTTAGCGTCTTCCTCTTCATGAATGTATATCGCATATAAATGTTTATTGATTGTTTTGTATTACCCCTTCTTGATCTTTTTGTTTTTGACAAAAAGGGGGAGAAAAATTTTGTTTGATTTGATTTTACTTTGAACCCTTTGTTGATGATTGATAAAAATGGGGAGAAGTATTTGAGTATATATGCATGTTTTCATTGCTTAAGGGGGAGTAGTATTTGTCTTCCGTGTTATTTATGCATATATGTTTTGTTTTGCAAAGAGGAGAAAAAGATTTATTTTGTTTCATCTCCATCATTTGCATACATATTTATGAGCTTCATTGTCATATATTATTATTTATGTCTATGCATGAGTTAAGGGAGAGCTTCCTTGAAGCTTTACTTTAATCCATGCATATATAACCTCATGAGTTTTGTCATCATCAAAAAGGGGGAGATTGTTGGCCCAAAGGCCCATCACTCTAGTTTTGATGATGATCAACTCATGAAGTTATATTTACTAATGATCTTGTGTTTAATTAGTAACAGATTCATTATCAAGATCTTAGTAGGTGCATAGCTCAATAAAGAACAAAATATCAAGATTTGGAGTTAGCACGGTGTGATCCAAGGAGCTTTTGGATCAAGCTTGGACCAAGTCAAGAAGATGAGAAGCCTTCAAGTGAAGACTTCAAGAAGATGAAGACTTGAGTCTAGGTATAAGATTTTGTTTTTGTTTTAGTTAAAAATGTAAAGGATAGATAGTTGGTGGATTGCTCAAATATATATCACACACACACTCTTGATTTACTTGTCTTTTCATAAAAGATTTTGTAGTTTAGAAAAGATTTTTCTTTGTGACAAAATACTATTTGGATTTTGGTATTTTCATATATACATATCTTTTATCCAAAACCTTATTTAGAGCTTTATGACAAAAACATAGATATTACATTATGATTGTGTAGTGGATCATATCCATACACACTATGCTTTAAAATGAAATCAAATATCTTGTTTTTATATTTTGTGAAGTTATGAAAACAAATTTTGAAAAATACATGTTTTGATTTTTGATAAAATTTGCAAGACGCTGAAATGATATGAATATGTTGATATATGTCTTGAAAAATTTTTATCACAAGTTTGGTTTTCAATATAATGTTAAAACAAGTTTATGAAATTTTTAAAAAGTGTTAAAAGATTTTAAAATTAATTTTTAACCAGTTTTCCAGACCTGGAACTGGCTGACAGGCTGGTCCGGTCGACCGAGCGGTCGACCGCACCATGGTCCGGTCGACCCACGGTCGACCGACGTGCACAGACTTGTGCGTGTCTGGCAGCACAGTGGTCCGGTCGACCGGACGATCGACCGCTGCAGAGAGTTCTGCTCTCTGGATTTCTGGGTCGACCGGGCGGTCGACCGGAGGCTCCAACGGTCGGATTTTCGACCGTTGGCGGTCGACCGGGCGGTCGACCGGAAGCTCTGACAGACCCCAACGGTCACATTTTTCTGACCTCTATAAAAGGGGGTTTGGTCATTGTTTTGAGCCAAGATTTTAGGAGAGCTTTGAGCCAGTTTTTCCCAGATTTTTAAAGGGTTTTCTCCACAAAATAGTGAGCAAATATTTCCTATCTAAAGGGAAGATTTTGTAAAGAGTGTTAAAAGAGATTTCTTGAGTTTTTCACCAAAGTTTCAATCCTTACTTTTTCTCACACCACACTTGAGCAACCACTGATTATACATCCCATAGGTGTGTTGTAGTGAGAGTGCTTTAGGTGACCAAAGTGTTGTGATCACCAAAGATCTTTTCTTTGTTCATTGAGGAGACGGGCAAGTGTGCTCGTCGTTGTTTCGAGTTCGGGTGCGGACTTGTTGTACGAGGTGCGGTGTAACGCCCCGATCCCCAGGATACGGGGACGTTATGGCGACGTACATACGCGAGGTGAAAACACACTCACGAGTACGTTAAGCCTCAGTACAGTACATAACCTACATATAGACATGAGGTCCAGCATGAAAGAAGTATAAGAATACCTGCAGAAAGAGGTCAGCGATCATAACAGAAATGAATAATGGAGACAAATAAGATAACAGAAAATACATTACTAAGATACCTATGAATAGGCCGGATGAGGAATCTCCTATGTGACGCCAAGGCACTCTCGGGTACTACGGTACGCGGATCTCCAAATCTGGGCACGCAAACCCAGGGTCGTCAGAAAGCGACCTAGTGAGTGGTAAAATGAAGGAGGCAGTAATAGATACTATAGTAATACAAGCACGATACTAATATATAATACATGATGTAGTACTAGTGATACCATATAATAAGGATATCATAAGCAGTAGAAATAGATAAACATGTACGTAGAGAAATATATATACATGTCCTCTTTTAATATCATCCCTAAGCCGGTTATCATCAGGTCATATCTATAGTCGTGTCCAGTTTATTATATAATACCTAATGTTGTCTAGTGGTGACGTAATAGAGGTGATCATGCAGATGGGCATATGTCTGCAACACTAAAATATATGCAATGCAGAACATGCATAGTATGCCACTACATACAGTGTAACATATACCGGGTAATGTAACAAAGTATACATGTGCATGAGTAGTAGGGCACTACAGATAGTGTAACAGGAAACAGGAACAGTAGCAATGTATACATGTAACATGATAGCAGATAAATGATTAGGAATAGTAACAAGTACAACTAAACATGCAGCAGGCAGGTCATGTCAAAGTCATGTCATTTATACAATAGTAGCAATCAGTACCACCTGGTATTTTAATCAATCTCTACCAGTGTCCCATACCACTGGCAGTTCATACTGGAGCCCGCACTCCAGTCGAACCCATCCGGACATGGCCTACGGGTACCATTATCTAAACGAGAGAGTGATCAAATAACAAGTGTTCCCGATGTCTACTATTGTGTATACTGTTTTATTATGTTAATTGGAAACCCATGGTCGAGGAGTTCTTATCGGGTGGGTGTATCCCGTACATACCCGGGACAACGGCCTTATCAGACCCCTGGCTGCTGAGAGCAGGACCAGCCTGCTAGAGCTGTAACATGTAACATGAGTAACAGACGGTAGCCAGCACTACCCCGTCCCCTGCAGTGGGACAAACAATGGATCCAGACATCCACCCGATATGATCTAATCAACCGTCGAGTCTCCCCCATACCCAAGTTATCTTTCTGATCTGATATGTCAAGTATACAAGGTAAAAAGAATAAATACAGTACATGATACGAGTAACATGATAACTGGACCTGAGCTCTGTTGATAGCATAGAACCATATAATGGGAAACGGGAACAATATCACGAGAACAATATAACGGGAAACGGGAACAATAGATGTGGGATTCCACATATCGCATATCAACAGCTCTCATGTTCAGTAACAGGAATATCCATATCAGTAACAGGAAGCAATCATACAATATGAATACGGGAACATGGAACAACTATACATGTAATATACACAGTAATCCATAAGACAAGAAGATAGAATAATACATGCATGTACACTTGTGCGGTGAGCATATGTAGCAGTGATGTCTGTGTAACGAGTATCCGTGAAGCAGTGCATGTATCTATCGGTGAGATATGAATATGAAATAAGAGTAGAACGTGTCATAATATATGTGCAACATGTACATGTAATAACAGTGGTCCATATCTAATATCAGGTACCGTGAACTACAGTATCCGTGTAATGATGCTGACAATAATGTGATATGCGGGACTTGTCCGTGTACTAGTGAAATCCGTGTAACATTTATGTGTACCACTAGTACATGTAATAACCGTAGTCCATGTATCATGTAGTATCATGTCCTACGGAATCTAACATGCATGTCTCGTGTCAGTGTAGTGTCATAGTGTTTCTGTGGATCAGTATGCATGTAACGTGACTGTGATACAGTACATGTTATAAGAGTGTACACCCACGTGTCGGTGGCAGTACAGGTCATGACTGTATCCGAGTTGTCTATGTCAGTATACCTAGTAGTCTTCTAGGTCATTCCTATTCCAATGACTGTACGATTATGACTAGTGAATAATTAATAGTTACCGGATTTTATCCATAATCAATAATTAATAGGTCAATGTCACTAAACACAGTAAAATATAATTTATAAAAGAAAAACACTCACAAACTGGCCATAGGATGGTAGCTCTCTTCCCCACGATCGCAACGGATCCAGAATCGCCCGAATCGGAGTCCGAATGCTCCCGATATCGCCTGAATACTAAATAATAACAAATATGGTTAAATATGTAATAAAATATTTAAATGCAAATACGAATTATTGACAGGGGGGTTTTCTGAAAAAGTTACCTTTATTGGGTTTGGATGCGGGTTTGGGCTCATAACGGGTTGGGTCTCGATTCGATAACCCGAACTCGATTAACTTAAGGTAAATGGGTAACGGGTTATTGGGTAGTGGGTAGAGGCTAATAGGGTTAGTGGGTTTTGGGGTGAAGGGTTAATGGGTTTTGGGTTTCACCCCAAACCCAAACAACACCAAAAACAACAGCAGCAGCAGCTTCTTCCTGCTGCTGCTGTGCTTCAACATGGCCGGTCGGCCAGCTTAGCTAGCCAGCGGCGACAGGGGCCCGCCGGCGGCGAGCTCGGCCGCCGGCGGTGGCTAGGTCGCCGGCTAGAGAGAGAGAAAGAGAGGGTGTGGGATAGGGAAAGAAACAGAAGAAGAAAAAGAAGAAGAAAAGTAAGGAGAAGAAGAAGAAGAAGAAAAAGAAGAGGAAGGAGAAGAGGGGTGGCGCGGCCTGGCGGCCGCGACGTGGCCTGGGCGGCGGCCGGCAGCGGCGGCCGGCGGCGGCGGCCTGGCCGCTGGCGCTGCAAGGGTCGGTCGGCCCTCCCCCTAATTTGGGTCTCACACACACAGAGAGAGAGAGAGAGAGAGAGAGAGAGAGAGAGATTAGAGATAGAGAGTTTGGAGATAGAGAGAGAGAGAGTTTTGGGGGAAGAGAGAGAAAGAGGATTTTAAAGAGGGAGAGAAAGTCGGTGGAGAGGCGGTGGAAGGAGTTCTCCAGAAAAATGGAGAAGAGAAGGGAAAGGAAAGGAAAAGAAAAAGATTAAATATTAATATTTTATTACTATTATATTGGCCCAAAATTCGACTAGCTCCGAACGATGCCCAAAAATTATAGAAAATAGAAAATATTATCTTGAGACGTAATATGAAAACAATTTGAAGAAATTCAATCCGGTTTGCAAATTAAAAATCCCAGAGTGTCTCGCCGATACGGACGACACCGGTTTGGCCGGATTTTCGATAAATTCAGAAAAAAATCCCCAAAAATACCCGAATGTAGATAATATGATTCTAAGGCACATGGTGAAAGCGGAGTCTTAAAATATGACTCTGTTTTTGAAATAAAAATCGGAAGGCCGGTCATCGGTATCGGTCGACACCGACAACGGAGATTCTCCAAAATAATCAAGAAAAATTCCAGAAAATTCTGAAAAATCTCAAATATTAAAAAATGATTTTTGAAATTGAAAGCAGCTCAATCGGACTACTACGGAGGTCAAATCAATTTTTGCACGTCGTATCGGGTACCAATACGGTGATACGTACACCGGGAAGCAGGGGGTTACATTTCTCCCCACCTTAAAAAAAATTGCGTCCTCGCAATTTCAATCAGGTGTGAGAACAAGATTTTCAAACCCAAAGTCGAAATGTTATGGGTCCACGACACTTTTGCTGCGCACTCTGCTATCTATAAGGAATTCGTGATGGAGAAGTATGGTAGTGAACTCACCCTAACGGATTGGAAGCAAGACAATGCAAGGAAAGCGAGAAGGGAATCAGATGTTCTGGGAGACAACAGAAAGGACAAAAGGAATACAAACGAGTCACGAAATGAATTGTCAAGGTCATGGTATTCTCGTACTCGTTGCTGGAATCCCCAAATTCAGATACAGATCAATTAATCTGAACCTGATTGTACTGTTGGTAAGAGCTCAAAGATTGACCCAGGTGGTTACCCACACCAGGTGTGAACCTAAGCTCTGATACCACTGTGTAACGCCCCGATCCCCAGGATACGGGGACGTTATGGCGACGTACATACGCGAGGTGAAAACACACTCACGCGTATGTTAAGCCTCAGTACAGTACATAACCTACATATAGACATGAGGTCCAGCATGAAAGAAGTACAAGAATACCTGCAGAAAGAGGTCAGCGATCATAACAGAAATGAATAATGGAGACAAATAAGATAACAGAAAATACATTACTAAGATACCTATGAATAGGCCAGATGAGGAATCTCCTATGTGACGCCAAGGCACTCTCGGGTACTACGGTACGCGGATCTCCAAATCTGGGCACGCAAACCCAGGGTCGTCAGAAAGCGACCTAGTGAGTGGTAAAATGAAGGAGGCAGTAATAGATACTATAGTAATACAAGCACGATACTAATATATAATACATGATGTAGTACTAGTGATACCATATAATAAGGATATCATAAGCAGTAGAAATAGATAAACATGTACGTAGAGAAATATATATACATGTCCTCTTTTAATATCATCCCTAAGCCGGTTATCATCAGGTCATATCTATAGTCGTGTCCAGTTTATTATATAATACCTAATGTTGTCTAGTGGTGACGTAATAGAGGTGATCATGCAGATGGGCATATGTCTGCAACACTAAAATATATGCAATGCAGAACATGCATAGTATGCCACTACATACAGTGTAACATATACCAGGTAATGTAACAAAGTATACATGTGCATGAGTAGTAGGGCACTACAGATAGTGTAACAGGAAACAGGAACAGTAGCAATGTATACATGTAACATGATAGCAGATAAATGATTAGGAATAGTAACAAGTACAACTAAACATGTAGCAGGCAGGTCATGTCAAAGTCATGTCATTTATACAATAGTAGCAATCAGTACCACCTGGTATTTTAATCAATCTCTACCAGTGTCCCATACCACTGGCAGTTCATACTGGAGCCCGCACTCCAGTCGAACCCATCCGGACATGGCCTACGGGTACCATTATCCAAACGAGAGAGTGATCAAATAACAAGTGTTCCCGATGTCTACTATTGTGTATACTGTTTTATTATGTTAATTGGAAACCCATGGTCGAGGAGTTCTTATCGGGTGGGTGTATCCCGTACATACCCGAGACAACGGCCTTATCAGACCCCTGGCTGCTGAGACCAGGACCAGCCCGCTAGAGCTGTAACATGTAACATGAGTAACAGACGGTAGCCAGCACTACCCCGTCCCCTGCATGTAGAATCACCTAGAGGGGGGTGAATAGGTGATGGCTAATCTAATGGTCACTTATGAACAAATAATGCGGAATTAAAACTAAGTTGACCAAATTAAACTTCTTTTAATTAAACACTTATGTATAACACAAGAGTGTTGCCGAATTCCCCTTGCGAGGCTCTGGACAAACTCCTCTAGATTCCCCTTGAATGGGTTGAGGTGCCGCGTTGGCTCTCTTGGTTGAATACAAGTGTTAGACAATCAATCCCAAGCAATTATATAACAATTAAGCACAAGGATATATCAAGCATATAAAGATAGACAATAATTGAATGCAAGATATAAAAGAGACAAAGAGAGAGAGAGAGAGAGAGAGATAGAGTGAGCAATCGCAAACACAAAGGGTTTGTTTCGAGGTTCGAGCACACTTGCTCTACATCCCCGCCTTCGACACACGAAGGATTTCCACTATGCACGATCCAACCGGATCTCTCCTTGGTGCCGCAACACCTACAATCCCTCGGACTCCCAAGTCCCTTACACACGCAAGTCCACCGACTCGCCGAGGCCGCACCTCGCACTACAAGAGTTCACACCCGAACTCCACACCACAACGAGCACACTTGCCCGTCTCCTCAAAGAACAAGATGAAATCTTGGTGATCTAAACACTTGATCACCTACAAAACTCTCACTACAACACCTATAGGATGAATAGCTCAATGGATGCTCAAGTGTTTGTGTGAGAAAGTAAGGAAAGAATCTTTGGTGAAAATCTCAAGAAATCACAATAAACACTCTTATAAAATCTTCCCTTTTGATTGGAAGTATTAGCTCACTATTTTTGTGGAGAAAAACCTCTGGAATGAATATGAGAAAACAGGCTCTAAGGTCTCCAAAAATCTTAGCTCAAAACAATGACAAAACCCCCTTTTATAGAGGCCAGAAAAATCTGACCGTTGGGCTCTGTCAGAGCTTCCGGTCGACCGGTCCGGTCGACCGGCAACGGTCAAAATCCGACCGTTGCAGTCTTCGGTCGACCGACACGGTCGACCGAGCAACTGGAGAAGAGAGTAAACTCTCTGTCGGTCGACCGGGCCGATTTCCTGAGAGCAAAGCTCTCTGAAGCGGTCGACCGGTCCGGTCGACCGTTCTCCAGTGCACACAGGCGTGCACGTCTTGTGCACGTCCGGTCGACCGACCCGGTCGACCGGCCACTGTCAGTTCTGAAAAATCAGAACTGCCAGAACCAGAAAATTTGGGATTTAAAGATAGGTCTTTTTGGCTTAATAAAAAATCCCATAAATACTTAGAAATTCTACAAAAATAGTTTTATGATATAGAAACATGCTTGCACAAAATCAAGGCATGTTATTAAAGATTTGACTATTTTTGTAACTTGGAAATATTGGCTTATAATAAAAACTGTTTTTCTAAATCAACATGTTTTTCCAAATTTTCATCAAATACAAAAACAAGATATACTTTAAGGCATAGTGCGTATGGATATGATCCACTACACAATCAAGATGAAATATCTAGTTTTTGACATAAAGCACTAAACTTGGTTTTGAAATATCAACATGTTTTTCCAAACTTTCATCAAATACAAAAACAAGATATACTTTAAAGCATAGTGTGTATGGATATGATCCACTACACAATCAAGATGTGATATCTAGTTTTTGACAATAGGCTCTAAACATGGTTTTGGATATAAGATATGTAAACTTGAAATACCAAGAACCAAATAGAATTTTGTCACAATGAAAATCTTTTCTTAACTAGAAAATCTTTTATGAAATGAAATTTTTATCATGAAAATAATTCTATCAAGAGTGTGTGTGTGATATGACTTGAGCAATCCACCAATCTATTCTATCCTTTACATTTTTATCTAAAACAAATAAAAATCTTATACCTAGACACAAGTCTTCATCCTCTTGAAGTCTTCCCTTGAAGTCTTCTCATCTTCTTGACTTGGTCCACATGCTATCCACCGAGCTCATCTCTAGATGTGCTCTTGATGCATAGGCTCGTGAATCAACCGGTGCTAGCTTCACAACTTGTCTTTTTATCCTTTGTTGAAGCTCCACACCTACTAAGATCTTGATAAGGAATCTGTCACTAATTAAACACAAGATCATTAGTAAACATAACTTCATGAGTTGATCATCATCAAAACTAGGGTGATAGGCCTTTGGGCCAACAATCTCCCCCTTTTGATGATGACAAAACTCATGAAGTTATATATGCATGGATTAAAGTAAAGCTTCAAAGAAGCTCCCCCTTAACTCATGCATAATAAATAAGCAATAGATATTCAATGAAGCACATAAAAATGTATGCAAATAAATGCATGAAAAACAAAACAAATCTTTTATTTCTTGTGATGCATGAGTAAAAAAAAAAAAAAAAAACACAAGTCAAAATCATCTCAAAATCTTTCTCTCCCTTAAGTAAGGAACAAATACTTCTCCCCCTTAAGGAAATCATGCATATAACTCAAATACTTCTCCCCTTTTTGTCAATCATCAACAAAGGGTTCAAAGTTCAAATCATCAAACAAATTTTCTCCCCCTTTTTGTCAAAAATAAGGAAATCAAGGAGGGTAAAATCAAATCAATCAATAAGATTTATATGCGATATACATTCATGAAGAGGAAGACGCTAAGTTAACTTCCCTACACATATGCATTACATGAAGAAGGGATGATAAGCCCCAATTCACATAACACATATTATGTAATGCATAAGAGGAGATGTGAAGCTCCCCCTACACACGTGTACCACATAAAGAAGAGATGTTAAGCTCCTCAATACACAATACACTCAACATGAATCTATATATAAGAGAGATGTTAAGCTCTCCTTGCATATAGGCAATACGAAACACAAGTTCATATCAAATATTTTTTTTTTTTTAAAACCAAAATCTTGATAAGCAAACATATAGTATATAATATACGTGTGTAAATCAAGCACAAAAGATCACATATATGTATGAAAAGATAATATCAATTGAAGTAGATGCATACATACATGAAGGAACAACATATGAGTATACACAATAAGAGGTCATATTGATACCAATTGAAAATAATTGTAAGATTAGGCTTAAGTGTATATATCATAAAATTTACCACATGAAGAATTCGAACTAGTTAAATGAAGGTGTTTAACAACTAGTACGAAATCCTTCAATCAAGGAATAAGTCACAAGTTTTTCATGAAATACCAATGAAACACAAGGCACTAAAAAGCACTCTTTCCATAAAGTCCATATCAAAAAGAAGTGAGTGTGCTAGTGTTATGTGGAACATGGTATCATGAAAAATAACAATAAAACTCAATATTCCTTAAAATTTTGAAATCATGAAATCCATCACAAAAATTTTATTGAAAAATTAAAAAAAAAATTTTTTTATTAAAAACTAAAATTTATATTTCAAGATATATGTATGTTTTGACAAGACATTAAGTATACATACATATCCTTAAAACACAATTGAGTCCATATATAGATTTGCATGAAAGGCAAATGACTCAAGAGGTATCCATGTATATCTTAATGTTTTGGCAAGACAAACATATACATGAAATGAAAGCACACGATCATAGCATAAATCCAAAATGGGAATACAAGTTTAAAATGTAATAATCATCAAAACTTAGGCTATACTAACACACCTAATGGGCACAAATAAGCATTCAAACCCAATCATATATAGATTTATTTGTGATCCATAATGTGTATAAGTATAAATCCAAGTGTTGACAAATGCTAACATTTTAAACTAATATTCAAATCATGAAGCATCAAATAAATTTTGAAAATACAAAAGAATTTATCCATATGATTACAAATAGGATCATGTGAATCAATTTGAAGAATAGATAACTAGTTTAAATGGATTTTTGACAAACTAGTTAAAAATCCTTCAAAAAATACAAAGTCAAATGTTTTTCATTAATAATACTAAATACATAAAAGTTCAAGCACTCATAGTCCATAAAGCTCAAAAAGATCATAAATCACATTTTGTTGTACAAATGAAAAACATGAAAAAAAAAATCATTTTTATTATTATTATTATTTATTTAAAATACTAATCTTCATGGTATATGTATGATTTATCCAATTCTAACAATATGCATACATATCCCAAATATGAAAAGAGTCCAATATATGTTGCATGAAGGCAAATGACTCAAGGGGTATACATGTATATTTATTAGATTTGAATTAAACACACATATACATGAAGTAAGATCAAAGATAGGCATAACAAGTATAAATGACCGAATCATCAAAACTAGCCTATACACATGCATATAGTGGATACAAGTGAGCATGAAGTTCAAAATATATGAGTCAATTGTAGTTCACTATTTATATATGTATAAAAGCAAGTTTTGACACATTCTACATTTAAGCATGTAAATGCCACATGAAGCACATAAAATCTTAAAATATGAACATGCTATGAATGATATTATGAAAATAAAAGGCATGTACATAAATAAAATAGAAGTTTAGAAATTGTTACCAACTCCAAAACTCCAAGCATGGTGGTTGACCCACCAAAATTTCTTGATAGCAATGCATCCAAAAGTTTGTCCATCATGTCCATTGCATCCGCTATCAAGGCACCAATCCTCTCACGTTTTGTGAGAGCCCTCACCTACATCAAAATCAAAGGGTGGGGGTTTTGGTACCCATATTTTCTTGGGTCCTATGGGGTTAGTCTTGTAAGGAACCCAAGCATTTTTATTTTATCAAAAATAAGAACATTTAACCTTTCATAACAAAATTTTCTTAGATGGCCTTCGCGGCCACAATGTGTACATGTGTACACCTTAGCATACTTATGAGTGGGAGTGTGAGCATGATGTGCATCATAAGCATGGTCATGATGATGATGTGCATGAGTATGAGGAACTTGTTTCTTTTGAAACAAGGATTCCAATCTAGTATGATTGAATGCACATGAGCTCAAATTAGAGCTCAAATTATCAATTTTATTTTTCAAATTTTTAATCTCATTTTGATCAATGTGAACATGAGAAGCATGATGAGATATAGAATCACTTTTCTTTTTCTTTTGTGAAACAAAATCTTTTTCTTTTTCACAAATTTTTCTTTTCAAAGATTTATTTTCTTGAAAAACATCTTCCTTTTGTTTTTCCACCAAATCAATCTTATTTTTCAAAGTCATATTTCCTTCACATAAAACATTCAATTTAGATATTAAGGAAATATTCTCATTTTTCAAATCTTCATTTTCTTTTTCTAAGCATGCCATTTTATTTTCTAAAGAGTCTTTATCATTAAGCATGGCATCAAAATTCTTTTTCAAAATTTTATTATCTTTTTCTAAACATGCAATGTTACTTCTAAAAGAGTCATGTTCTACATGCATGCAATCAAGTTCCTTTTTCAAATTTTATTTTTCCTTTTAATCATGTCATATTTTTCAAGCACAAGATGACAAAAGGTAGCAAGCTCATCATATGACATGTCTACATCCTCATCATCGGATTCGGTGTTTACCTCAAGGGGGTTATCCCCTTGGACCATATAGCATACGTTGGAGATGTCGCTTCCAACGTCCGAATCGCTCCCCGCATAGTATAGGTCCTTTTCGCCAAGGGAGGTGATGATGTTCCAAGCTACAAAAGCTGATTCAACATTAGAAACCCTAGATAAATAATCATCATTTAGGGTTGACTTAATAGCATGAAGGGCTTTTGCATTAGCCTCAATGTTCTTACCATTTAAGCAATATTCTTTATTAGTTGTGGCAAGATATACACTAAGGCCAAGTCCTTTGAGGAACAAAGACATTTTAACCTTCCAAATTTGGATGTTAAGAATGTCAAAGGTGGGTGGTGACATGAAGTCCATAGTGTGTGTACAAAATATTGTGATTAGCCTAAAAGTAGGATCTTTAACTCTAGGTTGTTAGACCAAATATCAAGAGCACTTGGCTCTGATACCAATTGTAGAATCACCTAGAGGGGGGGTGAATAGGTGATGGCTAATCTAATGGTCACTTATGAACAAATAATGCGGAATTAAAACTAAGTTGACCAAATTAAACTTCTTTTAATTAAACACTTATGTATAACACAAGAGTGTTGCCGAATTCCCCTTGCGAGGCTCTGGACAAACTCCTCTAGATTCCCCTTGAATGGGTTGAGGTGCCGCGTTGGCTCTCTTGGTTGAATACAAGTGTTAGACAATCAATCCCAAGCAATTATATAACAATTAAGCACAAGGATATATCAAGCATATAAAGATAGACAATAATTGAATGCAAGATATAAAAGAGACAAAGAGAGAGAGAGAGATAGAGTGAGCAATCGCAAACACAAAGGGTTTGTTTCGAGGTTCGAGCACACTTGCTCTACATCCCCGCCTTCGACACACGAAGGATTTCCACTATGCACGATCCAACCGGATCTCTCCTTGGTGCCGTAACACCTACAATCCCTCGGACTCCCAAGTCCCTTACACACGCAAGTCCACCGACTCGCCGAGGCCGCACCTCGCACTACAAGAGTTCACACCCGAACTCCACACCACAACGAGCACACTTGCCCGTCTCCTCAAAGAACAAGATGAAATCTTGGTGATCTAAACACTTGATCACCTACAAAACTCTCACTACAACACCTATAGGATGAATAGCTCAATGGATGCTCAAGTGTTTGTGTGAGAAAGCAAGGAAAGAATCTTTGGTGAAAATCTCAAGAAATCACAATAAACACTCTTATAAAATCTTCCCTTTTGATTGGAAGTATTAGCTCACTATTTTTGTGGAGAAAAACCTCTGGAATGAATATGAGAAAACAGGCTCTAAGGTCTCCAAAAATCTTAGCTCAAAACAATGACAAAACCCCCTTTTATAGAGGCCAGAAAAATCTGACCGTTGGGCTCTGTCAGAGCTTCCGGTCGACCGGTCCGGTCGACCGGCAACGGTCAAAATCCGACCGTTGCAGTCTCCGGTCGACCGACACGGTCGACCGAGCAACTGGAGAAGAGAGTAAACTCTCTGTCGGTCGACCGGGCCGATTTCCTGAGAGCAAAGCTCTCTGAAGCGGTCGACCGGTCCGGTCGACCGTTCTCCAGTGCACACAGGCGTGCACGTCTTGTGCACGTCCGGTCGACCGACCCGGTCGACCGGCCACTGTCAGTTCTGAAAAATCAGAACTGCCAGAACCAGAAAATTTGGGATTTAAAGATAGGTCTTTTTGGCTTAATAAAAAATCCCATAAATACTTAGAAATTCTACAAAAATAGTTTTATGATATAGAAACATGCTTGCACAAAATCAAGGCATGTTATTAAAGATTTGACTATTTTTGTAACTTGAAAATATTGGCTTATAATAAAAACTGTTTTTCTAAATCAACATGTTTTTCCAAATTTTCATCAAATACAAAAACAAGATATACTTTAAGGCATAGTGCGTATGGATATGATCCACTACACAATCAAGATGAAATATCTAGTTTTTGACATAAAGCACTAAACTTGGTTTTGAAATATCAACATGTTTTTCCAAACTTTCATCAAATACAAAAACAAGATATACTTTAAAGCATAGTGTGTATGGATATGATCCACTACACAATCAAGATGTGATATCTAGTGTAATACCCTGTTCCCAGAATACGTACTTAGTTGCGTATTCAGTTTTCGACCGTATTTTTCGATTTACTTCCTGTATTTGACCGATTTCAATTTCAAATATCATTTTCCAATATATTAGATTTTCTATGATTTTCTGGATTTTTCCTGAATTAAAATAAATTTCTTCAAAACCGGTGTCGACCAGTGTCGCTGATCGATTCCTGGATTTTTATTTTACAAACGGTTAAGAATTTCTAGAAGAGTCTTTAGACTTTATTTCTTAGAATGATATTTCCTACTTAAATACTTTTTCTGAGAATTTTATGAATTTATGAAAATTTCGACGGAGTCGGTAAATTACTGATTCCGGGATTTTTAGTTTTAAAACTATAAAGTATTTCTTCAAACGGATTTCACTATACGTCTTCATATATTATTATTGATTTTTGATAAAATTTAAGAGTCGTTCCGAGATACTTGAATTTCGGACGATTTCGGTATTTCCCGGAATGTTTTCCGCATCCTCGACTTAAACCCGGGAACTTGTATTTTCAATATTTTATTTTCTAAAATCCAAGAGAAAATATCTTCTCCTTTATGATTTCTTTTCTTTTCCTTCCCTTTATTTCTTTCCTCCACAACCACAAGTTTTTTTCCATTTTCCAAAATTCCATTTTCTCCAAAAATTCCAACTCCACACAATTTCCCACCTACTTCCTCATTAAATGCCCATCTTTTCTCTCTCTCCCATGGCCGGCCAAGTGGTGGCTAGGAGAGACACCTCACCTCCCCTTTTTGCACAAAACCCCCTCTCAAATTCTTTATTTGCATCTCCTTTACAAAATCAAATCCTATATAAGTTTTCCTTTACATTCTTTTACCCTTTTCTTCACTTCACCAAGAAAATAGCCTTCACCATTTCCTTCTCCATCTCAAACCCTAACTCCAAAGCTCACCTAGGTTTTCATCTCCATCTCTAGCAACCATCTCTACCTTGAGTTTGGATCGCATCTCTCTTCGTCGGAAGTATCGCCAAGGACCGAGTGGGTGATACCGTCGACTACGATCTCTTCCGAACTCGCATAGAACTTCGATTAACCGTTCGAGGTGAGTATATTTACTCACCAAGACTTGTAAACTCCTTTGTATACTTGTGTTGACAATTCATGTTCACTTGAACCATAAAAATCACATTTTTAGACCCTCAAACAAAACCCTAGAAATCTGTTCTGTTTGCTGTTTTCTCACGATTAGTCGACTAGACCTAGGGACTAGTCGACTAATCCACTTTAGTTGAAACTTAACCTTTTCTGATTTCACAGTTTTAGTCGACTAGACCAGATTTCCAGTCGACTAGAGACCCCTAGTCGACTACCCATTTCTCCCCAGTCGACTCCTGTTTTCCTGAAATAAAACATCAACTCTCTGTATCTCAGACTTAGTCGACTTAGGTATCCATTAGTCGACTAGTAGTTCCCTGTTAGTCGACTACCCTTACAACCCTAGTCGACTAACTTTCCCTGAAACAGAACCCAACTCTCTGTTTCCCAGTTTTAGTCGACTCATCCAGACTAGTAGTCGACTTAAGACCCCTATTAGTCGACTAACCCTTCCACCTAGTCGACTAATTCTGACTGTTTGACTTAGTTGATTCTGTTCTGAATTTGGATCTTATTGTTGATACATGTATGGCATATTATTTTTGTTCATGCTTCATAACTGGTACTACATGACATGTTACTTGATAGACATTATCTCATATTACTTCATGACTTGTTATTACATATCATCGCTCCATAACTTGTTAAAATGTGAATATCACCACTTATCATGCCATCACTTGAACCAAGCATGATACACTTGACTTTTGCATAAAATGGACCAACTTACACATGGGTCGGGGGAAAACATGCGGATATCGATATGTGTTCGTGTTTACAGTGGCTTTTAGGAATGTTGTGCAACTCTTGTTCCGGTCTGACCTGTGGGCCTCCAGGGGACCGAGGGGAGTGCTTGCTCCCTCTATTACTGGTACCATCATGTTAAGGGCATACATAAGTCCCTCCTGTTTAGCCTAGCGGCTGGCTTCCGTCACCAAGCAACGGAACAATCCTGGACCGTTATCCCGGGCATGTACGGGGTCCACTGTAAACATAGTTCGTCGATACAACCGCTGTTTCCAATAACAACCTTGCTTTACTAGGATATGGATCTATGTGCTCTGGGACGCTGGGTCACATAGCTAGATATCACAGTAAGACAAGTAATAATAATAAGACGTCAACTGTAGATTTATTGTATTTAGGATTTTATCTCCTCATGCTTTTCATACTTGTTAGTTGATATTTCTTATAACTGTTTCATCTTTCCTTATTCATGTCCCTTAGCCACTTGGCTATAGTTTGTTTATTGTATATGTCTTGACTCCTTGGATTTGCACATTCAGATTCCGAAGCTTGGAACGAAGTGGAGCCATCCACAGAGGACCAAGCTTACTTTAGTGAGCAGGCGGACTAGTTCCAGTCCCTTCGTGCCAGACTTACCTTTTGACTCACGAGATCCTCTTTCTACTTGTGAGCTTTTTGTATACATATTTGTATATATTTCTTTTGGACTTGGTTATGATGTAATACACATGTAATGTGTAATACTTTTTAATATCCTGTGATAACTTTGTATGTGTACTTCTTGTGTTGGCATATGTATTGATACCACGCTTTGTCGTGTACTCTGTTTCTTGTTGTACTTTTGCTTAGCGTATATACGTGGGGGCAATTCCTGACCTACGTATATACGTCGCAGTGACGTCCCCGTATCCGTGGAATCGGGGCGTTACAGGTTGGTATCAGAGCCTAGGCTCTCACACCTGAAGTACAATCGAGCGGCAAATTTTAATAAATTGCTGATGCCAACTACAATATACAAAGTTATTAAGTCCTCCTTGATTCCTTCTTGATTCCTTCCCTTGTATCCTAAACTCCTTCCATTTGTTTCCAAATTCCAGTTATCTTTCCCCAACTCGGTATGGAGCGAAGGACGGGTCGTAACCACTCTGGGCAAGCCTCGAATGGACCCACGGGAGAGAATGTGGATATTTTGAGGGTCATTCAGACCATGATGGAAAACCAGCAGCAGCAGACTGAACTCCTCAGGCAAGAATTGACAGCCCCAAAGGAACAGAGGCCGGGGAATGTATCGGACTTCAGACGGCTGCAACCAGCCATCTTCACGGGTGGAGAGAAACCATTGGATGCTGAACAATGGTTGACGGATACCACAGATCTGCTGAATGCAGCCAGGGTACCAAAGGAGAACCAAGTTGAGGTCGCCAAGATTCAGTTGAAAGATGTTGCTAGAACTTGGTGGCTTGCTGAAGAGGCCAGACTGGAGAAGCCTGTCTCCTGGGATACATTCTCCAAGAGCTTCTATGCCAGATTCTTCCCAGCTACTGCTCAGAAGGACATGGAAGAGCAGGTTATCAGGCTTCAGCAAGGGAGCAAGTCCGTGGACGAGTATGCTGCAGAGTTTCTTAGATTGAGCCGCTTTGCTCCGTACATGGTGACGGATGAGGAGAAGCGGGCAAGCAGGTTCCAGCAGGGTCTGCAGATGGACATACAAGTTTTCCTGATGCCCCAGCAGTTGAAGACTTATTCGGAGGTTCTCACCATAGCTCGAGAAGTTGAGCGTGGGCTTGAGAAGAAGAAAGTTGACCAGATGGGGAACCAGACCATGAAGAGGCCATTTGTACCAATGGGAAGAGGAGGCCCATATAGAGCAGCAAAGGTTCAGAGACAACCATTCAGACCAGCTCCTTACCAGACGGCCCAACCATTTACATTCTGTAGCTATTGTCAGAAGCCGGGCCACATTCGTCAGAATTGCCGGAGGGCAAATGGGTTGTGTTTGGTGTGTGGATCACGGGATCATTCTATAGAGACCTGTCCACACAGGAGATTGGGGGTAGCCAACCAGACTTTGCCAGCACTTCCAGGACCCAATGGACAGAGAGTGCTACCAGGGCCACTTGGGCAGAGGAATCAGGGACCAGTGATGAGGAGAGCTCTTCCCCTTCCGCCACAGCATGTTGTTCGCCCAGTCCAGAGAGGAGCCAGGACTGCAGCAGGGCGTGGTAGAGGTCAGGCTTACACTCTTACAGCAGAGGAGGCTGAGACTTCAGAGGAAGTGATAACAGGTAACATCAGAGTTCATTCAAAACCTGTTCTCGCTCTCTTCGATTCAGGTGCATCCCATTGTTATATCTCAGACCATTTTGTGGCTTTGCATTCTATACCTGTTAGATCTTTAGACCACAAGTGGGAGATTAGTACAGGGAATGGGGTAGTCATATCTTCTAGAGTCTGTACTGATTGTCCGGTAGAACTATGTGATAAGATCTTGGCCATAGATATGATCGTACTAGACACCAAAGGGTACGACGTAATCTTAGGCATGACCTGGCTCAGTCAGTACTATGCAGTTATTGATTGTAGGGAGAAGAAGATTAATTTCAGAATCCCTCATCAACCGGAGTTCCAATTTAGTGGAGAAGTGAAGTCTACCAAGGGAAAGACACGGATGACTACTTCGGAGGTTCAGAAGCAGAAGGTACCGGTGTGGGATGAATTCCCAGGAGTGTTTGCTGAAATCTCAGGGCTGCCACCTGAAAGGATGATCGAGTTCTCCATTGACACAGTTCCAGGTGCAGCTCCTATATCCAGGGCTCCGTACAGGATGGCACCGACAGAGTTAGAGATTTTGAAGAAGCAACTGCAGGAATACTCAGACAAAGGATTGATTAGACCAAGTACTTCACCCTGGGGAGCTCCAGTGCTATTGGCGAACAAGAAGGATGGTGGTAAGAGACTTTGTATTGACTATAGGGAGTTGAACAAAGTTACCATCAAGAACAAGTATCCTTTACCCAGGATTGATGATCTGTTTGATCAGCTTCATGGAGCCCGTGTATTCTCTAAATTGGATTTACAGTCGGGTTACCATCAGCTGAGGGTAAAGAAGGAGGATATCCGAAGACGGCATTCAGGACCCGTTATGGCCACTATGAGTTTCTAGTTATGCCTTTCGGAGTCACCAATGCCCCTTCAGTTTTCATGGATTTGATGAACCGAGTGTTCTCGCCCTATCTGGATCAGTTTGTTGTTGTCTTCATAGATGACATCCTGATCTATTCAAAGAACAACAGGGAGCATGCAGAACACTTGAGGATTGTATTGCAGACTCTCCAACAGGAGCAGCTTCATGCTAAGAGGAGCAAGTGTGATTTCTGGTTGGACAGCATAGTTTTCCTTGGACACATAGTTTCAGCAGAAGGGATTTCAGTTGACCCCAGCAAAGTCCAGGCAGTGAGGGATTGGCAGATTCCGAGGACGGTGACTGAGATTAAGAGTTTTCTTGGACTAGCCGGATATTACAGACGCTTTGTCCAGGATTTCTCTAGGATTGCAGCTCCATTGACCAGGCTCACCAGGAAAGGGGAAAGGTACATATGGACAGAGGAGTGTACCGCAGCATTTGAGCAATTGAAGCAGAGGCTCATTTCAGCTCCAATCTTGAAGACTCCCTCAGGAAGAGGAGGGATGGTCATCTACAGTAATGCATCAGGTAAAGGCCTGGGGTGTGTGCTTATGCAACATGGTCATGTTATAGCATTTGCATCAAGGCAACTGAAGACTCATGAGCGGAATTACCCAACTCATGACTTGGAGCTAGCAGCTGTTATCTTTGCCTTGAAGATTTGGAGGCATTATCTTCTGGGAGATAAAGTGTTGATATACACGGATCATAAGAGCCTCAAGTATATTTTCTCACAGAAAGAGTTGAATATGAGGCAGAGGAGGTGGCTTGAACTGATGGCGGACTATGATATTGACTTGCAATATCATCCGGGCAAGGTCAATACAGTTCCAGATGCACTGAGCAGGATGCCAGAGAATAGAGTGCTTGTCCAGCTCACTCAGCAGAAGGAGTTGATTCGAGACTTCATCAGATTGGACTTGATGTTAGTTCGAAGGACTGAGAAGGCAGGACAGTTCATGACTTTGCAGATTCAGTCAGCATTGATTGATGAGATCAGGGAAGCTCAGAAGGAAGATCCCAGGTTACAGACATTCCGAGCTCAGGTAGAGGCTGGATTGAGGACTGATATCAGTATTCATCCGGATGGTGCCTTATACTTTGGTAGCAGGATTTGTGTTCCCCAAGGAGAAGTTCGGCAGAAGATTTTGGCAGAAGCACACAGTTCAGCATATTCCATCCACCCAGGGGGAAACAAGATGTATCAGGACTTGAAGAAGCAGTTTTGGTGGAATGCTATGAAAAGGGAGATAGCCCAGTTTGTAGCCAAGTGCCTGGTGTGCCAGCAGATAAAGATAGAGCATCAGAGATCAGCTGGACTTCTACAACCCTTACCAATACCCGAATGGAAGTGGGAGCACATCACTATGGATTTTGTCACGGCATTACCTCGTAGTCCCAAGGGTAACAATGCTGTGTGGGTCATCATTGATCGCCTCACCAAGTCAGCTCACTTCATACCATTTAGGGTAGGTCAGTCAACAGAGGTTCTGGCAGACAAGTACATGAAGGAGATAGTTCGTCTGCATGGAGTTCCAGTCAGTATTGTATCAGACAGAGACACCAGATTCAGATCCCATTTTTGGGAGAGTCTCCAAGAAAGTTTGGGGACCCGTCTGAAATTCAGTACATCATATCATCCTCAGACAGACGGGCAATCTGAGAGGACTATCCAGATTCTTGAAGATATGCTAAGGGCCTGCATGATTGAATTCCAGGGATCATGGGAAGACCATCTTCATTTGGCTGAATTTTCTTATAATAACAGTTACCAGGCAAGTATCAAGATGGCACCTTTTGAGGCATTGTATGGAAGGAAGTGTCGGTCACCGATTTGTTGGGATGAAGTCGGTGAGAGGAGACTATTGGGGCCAGAGATTCTGATTCAGACCACAGAGAAAGTCAGAATCATCAGAGACCACCTCAGGGCAGCACAGAGCCGTCAGAAGAGTTGGGCTGACACACAGAGAAGGCCATTGGAGTTCCAGGCAGGAGACCATGTGTTTTTAAAAATATCACCTACCAAGGGAGTTATCCGGTTCGGTACTCGTGGAAAGCTTAGTCCGAGGTACATCGGCCCATTCGAGATCTTGGACCGTGTGGGAGATGTATCGTACAGATTGGCTTTACCTCCATCTTTGGAGGGAGTGCACAATGTTTTCCACGTATCACAGTTGAGGAAGTATGTAAAGGATGATAGTCATATTTTGGATCATTCCGAACTGGAACTACAGCCAGATTTATCATATCAGGAGAAGCCGATGGCCATTTTGGATAAGAGTGTGAAGACACTGAAGAACAAGGCTATACCATTAGTGTTGGTGTCTTGGAACCGGCATGCGCCAGGAGAGGCCACTTGGGAACGAGAGGACGTTATCCGGGAGCGCTATCCTCAACTCTTCACATCTTGATTTGGTAAAAACTCTTTCCTTCTATTCTTTTCTACTGTTATCTCTCTTCTTTTCCTTATCTATCTGTTACCTTTCCTGTTACCTTTCACCTTATGAAATTTCGAGGACGAAATTTTTGTAAGGTGGGTGGATTGTAATACCCTGTTCCCAGAATACGTACTTAGTTGCGTATTCAGTTTTCGACCGTATTTTTCGATTTACTTCCTGTATTTGACCGATTTCAATTTCAAATATTATTTTCCAATATATTAGATTTTCTATGATTTTCTGGATTTTTCCTGAATTAAAATAAATTTCTTCAAAACCGGTGTCGACCAGTGTCGCTGATCGATTCCTGGATTTTTATTTTACAAACGGTTAAGAATTTCTAGAAGAGTCTTTAGACTTTATTTCTTAGAATGATATTTCCTACTTAAATACTTTTTCTGAGAATTTTATGAATTTATGAAAATTTCGACGGAGTCGGTAAATTACTGATTCCGGGATTTTTAGTTTTAAAACTATAAAGTATTTCTTCAAACGGATTTCACTATACGTCTTCATATATTATTATTGATTTTTGGTAAAATTTAAGAGTCGTTCCGAGATACTTGAATTTCGGACGATTTCAGTATTTCCCGGAATGTTTTCCGCATCCTCGACTTAAACCCGGGAACTTGTATTTTCAATATTTTATTTTCTAAAATCCAAGAGAAAATATCTTCTCCTTTATGATTTCTTTTCTTTTCCTTTCCTTTATTTCTTTCCTCCACAACCACAAGTTTTTTTCCATTTTCCAAAATTCCATTTTCTCCAAAAATTCCAACTCCACACAATTTCCCACCTACTTCCTCATTAAATGCCCATCTTTTCTCTCTCTCCCATGGCCGGCCAAGTGGTGGCTAGGAGAGACACCTCACCTCCCCTTTTTGCACAAAACCCCCTCTCAAACTCTTTATTTGCATCTCCTTTACAAAATCAAATCCTATATAAGTTTTCCTTTACATTCTTTTACCCTTTTCTTCACTTCACCAAGAAAATAGCCTTCACCATTTCCTTCTCCATCTCAAACCCTAACTCCAAAGCTCACCTAGGTTTTCATCTCCATCTCTAGCAACCATCTCTACCTTGAGTTTGGATCGCATCTCTCTTCGTCGGAAGTATCGCCAAGGACCGAGTGGGTGATACCGTCGACTACGATCTCTTCCGAACTCGCATAGAACTTCGATTAACCGTTCGAGGTGAGTATATTTACTCACCAAGACTTGTAAACTCCTTTGTATACTTGTGTTGACAATTCATGTTCACTTGAACCATAAAAATCACATTTTTAGACCCTCAAACAAAACCCTAGAAATCTGTTCTGTTTGCTGTTTTCCCACGATTAGTCGACTAGACCTAGGGACTAGTCGACTAATCCACTTTAGTTGAAACTTAACCTTTTCTGATTTCACAGTTTTAGTCGACTAGACCAGATTTCCAGTCGACTAGAGACCCCTAGTCGACTACCCATTTCTCCCCAGTCGACTCCTGTTTTCCTGAAATAAAACATCAACTCTCTGTATCTCAGACTTAGTCGACTTAGGTATCCATTAGTCGACTAGTAGTTCCCTGTTAGTCGACTACCCTTACAACCCTAGTCGACTAACTTTCCCTGAAACAGAACCCAACTCTTTGTTTCCCAGTTTTAGTCGACTCATCCAGACTAGTAGTCGACTTAAGACCCCTATTAGTCGACTAACCCTTCCACCTAGTCGACTAATTCTGACTGTTTGACTTAGTTGATTCTGTTCTGAATTTGGATCTTATTGTTGATACATGTATGTCATATTATTTTTGTTCATGCTTCATAACTGGTACTACATGACATGTTACTTGATAGACATTATCTCATATTACTTCATGACTTGTTATTACATATCATCGCTCCATAACTTGTTAAAATGTGAATATCACCACTTATCATGCCATCACTTGAACCAAGCATGATACACTTGACTTTTGCATAAAATGGACCAACTTACACATGGGTCGGGGGAAAACATGCGGATATCGATATGTGTTCGTGTTTACAGTGGCTTTTAGGAATGTTGTGCAACTCATGTTCCGGTCTGACCTGTGGGCCTCCAGGGGACCGAGGGGAGTGCTTGCTCCCTCTATTACTGGTACCATCATGTTAAGGGCATACATAAGTCCCTCCTGTTTAGCCTAGCGGCTGGCTTCCGTCACCAAGCAACGGAACAATCCTGGACCGTTATCCCGGGCATGTACGGGGTCCACTGTAAACATAGTTCGTCGATACAACCGCTGTTTCCAATAACAACCTTGCTTTACTAGGATATGGATCTATGTGCTCTGGGACGCTGGGTCACATAGCTAGATATCACAGTAAGACAAGTAATAATAATAAGACGTCAACTGTAGATTTATTGTATTTAGGATTTTATCTCCTCATGCTTTTCATACTTGTTAGTTGATATTTCTTATAACTGTTTCATCTTTCCTTATTCATGTCCCTTAGCCACTTGGCTATAGTTTGTTTATTGTATATGTCTTGACTCCTTGGATTTGCACATTCAGATTCCGAAGCTTGGAACGAAGTGGAGCCATCCACAGAGGACCAAGCTTACTTTAGTGAGCAGGCGGACTAGTTCCAGTCCCTTCGTGCCAGACTTACCTTTTGACTCACGAGATCCTCTTTCTACTTGTGAGCTTTTTGTATACATATTTGTATATATTTCTTTTGGACTTGGTTATGATGTAATACACATGTAATGTGTAATACTTTTAATATCCTGTGATAACTTTGTATGTGTACTTCTTGTGTTGGCATATGTATTGATACCACGCTTTGTCGTGTACTCTGTTTCTTGTTGTACTTTTGCTTAGCGTATATACGTGGGGGCAATTCCTGACCTACGTATATACGTCGCAGTGACGTCCCCGTATCCGTGGAATCGGGGCGTTACAGGTTGGTATCAGAGCCTAGGCTCTCACACCTGAAGTACAATCGAGCGGCAAATTTTAATAAATTGCTGATGCCAACTACAATATACAAAGTTATTAAGTCCTCCTTGATTCCTTCTTGATTCCTTCCCTTGTATCCTAAACTCCTTCCATTTGTTTCCAAATTCCAGTTATCTTTCCCCAACTCGGTATGGAGCGAAGGACGGGTCGTAACCACTCTGGGCAAGCCTCGAATGGACCCACGGGAGAGAATGTGGATATTTTGAGGGTCATTCAGACCATGATGGAAAACCAGCAGCAGCAGACTGAACTCCTCAGGCAAGAATTGACAGCCCCAAAGGAACAGAGGCCGGGGAATGTATCGGACTTCAGACGGCTGCAACCAGCCATCTTCACGGGTGGAGAGAAACCATTGGATGCTGAACAATGGTTGACGGATACCACAGATCTGCTGAATGCAGCCAGGGTACCAAAGGAGAACCAAGTTGAGGTCGCCAAGATTCAGTTGAAAGATGTTGCTAGAACTTGGTGGCTTGCTGAAGAGGCCAGACTGGAGAAGCCTGTCTCCTGGGATACATTCTCCAAGAGCTTCTATGCCAGATTCTTCCCAGCTACTGCTCAGAAGGACATGGAAGAGCAGGTTATCAGGCTTCAGCAAGGGAGCAAGTCCGTGGACGAGTATGCTGCAGAGTTTCTTAGATTGAGCCGCTTTGCTCCGTACATGGTGACGGATGAGGAGAAGCGGGCAAGCAGGTTCCAGCAGGGTCTGCAGATGGACATACAAGTTTTCCTGATGCCCCAGCAGTTGAAGACTTATTCGGAGGTTCTCACCATAGCTCGAGAAGTTGAGCGTGGGCTTGAGAAGAAGAAAGTTGACCAGATGGGGAACCAGACCATGAAGAGGCCATTTGTACCAATGGGAAGAGGAGGCCCATATAGAGCAGCAAAGGTTCAGAGACAACCATTCAGACCAGCTCCTTACCAGACGGCCCAACCATTTACATTCTGTAGCTATTGTCAGAAGCCGGGCCACATTCGTCAGAATTGCCGGAGGGCAAATGGGTTGTGTTTGGTGTGTGGATCACGGGATCATTCTATAGAGACCTGTCCACACAGGAGATTGGGGGTAGCCAACCAGACTTTGCCAGCACTTCCAGGACCCAATGGACAGAGAGTGCTACCAGGGCCACTTGGGCAGAGGAATCAGGGACCAGTGATGAGGAGAGCTCTTCCCCTTCCGCCACAGCATGTTGTTCGCCCAGTCCAGAGAGGAGCCAGGACTGCAGCAGGGCGTGGTAGAGGTCAGGCTTACACTCTTACAGCAGAGGAGGCTGAGACTTCAGAGGAAGTGATAACAGGTAACATCAGAGTTCATTCAAAACCTGTTCTCGCTCTCTTCGATTCAGGTGCATCCCATTGTTATATCTCAGACCATTTTGTGGCTTTGCATTCTATACCTGTTAGATCTTTAGACCACAAGTGGGAGATTAGTACAGGGAATGGGGTAGTCATATCTTCTAGAGTCTGTACTGATTGTCCGGTAGAACTATGTGATAAGATCTTGGCCATAGATATGATCGTACTAGACACCAAAGGGTACGACGTAATCTTAGGCATGACCTGGCTCAGTCAGTACTATGCAGTTATTGATTGTAGGGAGAAGAAGATTAATTTCAGAATCCCTCATCAACCGGAGTTCCAATTTAGTGGAGAAGTGAAGTCTACCAAGGGAAAGACACGGATGACTACTTCGGAGGTTCAGAAGCAGAAGGTACCGGTGTGGGATGAATTCCCAGGAGTGTTTGCTGAAATCTCAGGGCTGCCACCTGAAAGGATGATCGAGTTCTCCATTGACACAGTTCCAGGTGCAGCTCCTATATCCAGGGCTCCGTACAGGATGGCACCGACAGAGTTAGAGATTTTGAAGAAGCAACTGCAGGAATACTCAGACAAAGGATTGATTAGACCAAGTACTTCACCCTGGGGAGCTCCAGTGCTATTGGCGAACAAGAAGGATGGTGGTAAGAGACTTTGTATTGACTATAGGGAGTTGAACAAAGTTACCATCAAGAACAAGTATCCTTTACCCAGGATTGATGATCTGTTTGATCAGCTTCATGGAGCCCGTGTATTCTCTAAATTGGATTTACAGTCGGGTTACCATCAGCTGAGGGTAAAGAAGGAGGATATCCCGAAGACGGCATTCAGGACCCGTTATGGCCACTATGAGTTTCTAGTTATGCCTTTCGGAGTCACCAATGCCCCTTCAGTTTTCATGGATTTGATGAACCGAGTGTTCTCGCCCTATCTGGATCAGTTTGTTGTTGTCTTCATAGATGACATCCTGATCTATTCAAAGAACAACAGGGAGCATGCAGAACACTTGAGGATTGTATTGCAGACTCTCCAACAGGAGCAGCTTCATGCTAAGAGGAGCAAGTGTGATTTCTGGTTGGACAGCATAGTTTTCCTTGGACACATAGTTTCAGCAGAAGGGATTTCAGTTGACCCCAGCAAAGTCCAGGCAGTGAGGGATTGGCAGATTCCGAGGACGGTGACTGAGATTAAGAGTTTTCTTGGACTAGCCGGATATTACAGACGCTTTGTCCAGGATTTCTCTAGGATTGCAGCTCCATTGACCAGGCTCACCAGGAAAGGGGAAAGGTACATATGGACAGAGGAGTGTACCGCAGCATTTGAGCAATTGAAGCAGAGGCTCATTTCAGCTCCAATCTTGAAGACTCCCTCAGGAAGAGGAGGGATGGTCATCTACAGTGATGCATCAGGTAAAGGCCTGGGGTGTGTGCTTATGCAACATGGTCATGTTATAGCATATGCATCAAGGCAACTGAAGACTCATGAGCGGAATTACCCAACTCATGACTTGGAGCTAGCAGCTGTTATCTTTGCCTTGAAGATTTGGAGGCATTATCTTCTGGGAGATAAAGTGTTGATATACACGGATCATAAGAGCCTCAAGTATATTTTCTCACAGAAAGAGTTGAATATGAGGCAGAGGAGGTGGCTTGAACTGATGGCGGACTATGATATTGACTTGCAATATCATCCGGGCAAGGTCAATACAGTTCCAGATGCACTGAGCAGGATGCCAGAGAATAGAGTGTTTGTCCAGCTCACTCAGCAGAAGGAGTTGATTCGAGACTTCATCAGATTGGACTTGATGTTAGTTCGAAGGACTGAGAAGGCAGGACAGTTCATGACTTTGCAGATTCAGTCAGCATTGATTGATGAGATCAGGGAAGCTCAGCATTGACTTCAGCAGTTCATACTGGAGCCCGCACTCCAGTCGAACCCATCCGGACATGGCCTACGGGTACCATTATCCAAACGAGAGAGTGATCAAATAACAAGTGTTCCCGATGTCTACTATTGTGTATACTGTTTTATTATGTTAATTGGAAACCCATGGTCGAGGAGTTCTTATCGGGTGGGTGTATCCCGTACATACCGGGACAACGGCCTTATCAGACCCTGGCTGCTGAGACCAGGACCAGCCCGCTAGAGCTGTAACATGTAACATGAGTAACAGACGGTAGCCAGCACTACCCCGTCCCCTGCAGTGAGACAAACAATGGATCCAGACATCCACCCGATATGATCTAATCAACCGTCGAGTCTCCCCCATACCCAAGTTATCTTTCTGATCTGATATGTCAAGTATACAAGGTAAAAAGAATAAATACAGTACATGATACGGGTAACATGATAACTGGACCTGAGCTCTGTTGATAGCATAGAACCATATAACGGGAAACGGGAACAATATCACGAGAACAATATAACGGGAAACGGGAACAATAGATGTGGGATTCCACATATCGCATATCAACAGCTCTCATGTTCAGTAACAGGAATATCCATATCAGTAACAGGAAGCAATCATATAATATGAATACGGGAACATGGAACAACTATACATGTAATATACACAGTAATCCATAAGACAAGAAGATAGAATAATACATGCATGTACACTTGTGCGGTGAGCATATGTAGCAGTGATGTCTGTGTAACGAGTATCCGTGAAGCAGTGCATGTATCTATCGGTGAGACATGAATATGAAATAAGAGTAGAACGTGTCATAATATATGTGCAACATGTACATGTAATAACAGTGGTCCGTATCTAATATCAGGTACCGTGAACTACAGTATCCGTGTAATGATGCTGACAATAATGTGATATGCGGGACTTGTCCGTGTACTAGTGAAATCCGTGTAACATTTATGTGTAACACTAGTACATGTAATAATCGTAGTCCATGTATCATGTAGTATCATGTCCTACGGAATCTAACATGCATGTCTCGTGTCAGTGTAGTGTCATAGTGTTTCTGTGGATCAGTATGCATGTAACGTGACTGTGATACAGTACATGTTATAAGAGTGTACACCCACGTGTCGGTGGCAGTACAGGTCATGACTGTATCCGAGTTGTCTATGTCAGTATACCTAGCAGTCTTCTAGGTCATTCCTATTCCAATGACTGTACGATTATGACTAGTGAATAATTAATAGTTACCGGATTTTTTCCATAATCAATAATTAATAGGTCAATGTCACTAAACACAGTAAAATATAATTTATAAAAGAAAAACACTCACAAACTGGCCATAGGATGGTAGCTCTCTTCCCACGATCGCAACGGATCCAGAATCGCCTGAATCGGAGTCCGAATGCTCCCGATATCGCCTGAATACTAAATAATAACAAATATGGTTAAATATGTAATAAAATATTTAAATGCAAATACGAATTATTGACAGGGGGGTTTTCTGAAAAAGTTACCTTTATTGGGTTTGGATGCGGGTTTGGGCTCATAACGGGTCGGGTCTCGATTCGATAACCCGAACTCGATTAACTTAAGGTAAATGGGTAACGGGTTATTGGGTAGTGGGTAGAGGCTAATAGGGTTAGTGGGTTTTGGGGTGAAGGGTTAATGGGTTTTGGGTTTCACCCCAAACCCAAACAACACCAAAAACAGCAGCAGCAGCAGCTTCTTGCTGCTGCTGCTGTGCTTCAACATGGCCGGCCGGCCAGCTTAGCTGGCCGGCGGCGACAGGGGCCCGCCGGCGGCAAGCCTGGCCGCCGGCGGTGGCTAGGTCGCCGGCTAGAGAGAGAGAAAGAGAGGGTGTGGGATAGGGAAAGAAACAGAAGAAGAAAAAGAAGAAGAAAAGTAAGGAGAAGAAGAAGAAGAAGAAAAAGAAGAGGAAGGAGAAGAGGGGTGGCGCGGCCTGGCGGCCGCGACGTGGCCTGGGCGGCGGCCGGCGGCGGCGGCCTGGCCGCTGGCGCTGCAAGGGTCGGTCGGCCCTCCCCCTAATTCGGGTCTCACACACAGAGAGAGAGAGAGAGAGAGTTTGGAGACAGAGAGAGAGAGTTTTGGGGGAAGAGAGAGAGAGAGGATTTTAAAGAGGGAGAGAAAGTCGGTGGAGAGGCGGTGGAAGGAGTTCTCCAGAAAAATGGAGAAGAGAAGGGAAAGGAAAGGAAAAGAAAAAGATTAAATATTAATATTTATTACTATTATATTGGCCCAAAATTCGACTAGCTCCGAACGATGCCCAAAAATTAAAAAAATAGAAAATATTATCTTGAGACGTAATATGAAAACAATTTGAAGAAATTCAATCCGGTTTGCAAATTAAAAATCCCAGAGTGTCTCGCCGATACGGACGACACCGGTTTGGCCGGATTTTCGATAAATTCAGAAAAAAATCCCCAAAAATACCCGAACGTAGATAATATGATTCTAAGGCACATGGTGAAAGCGGATTCTTAAAATATGACTCTGTTTGTGAAATAAAAATCGGAAGGCCGGTCATCGGTATCGGTCGACACCGACAACGGAGATTCTCCAAAATAATCAAGAAAAATTCCAGAAAATTCTGAAAAATCTCAAATATTAAAAAATGATTTTTGAAATTGAAAGCAGCTCAATCGGACTACTACGGAGGTCAAATCAATTTTTGTACGTCGTATCGGGTACCGATACGGTGATACGTACACCGGGAAGCAGGGGGTTACATGCGGCCTCGGCGAGCCGGTGGGCTTGCGGTGTATACGGGACTAGGGAGTCCGAGGGCTTGTAGGTGTTGCGGCACCGAGGAGAGATCCATTGGGATCTTGCATAGTGGAAATCCTTCGTGTGTCGAAGGCGGGGATGTAGAGCAAGTGTGCTCGAACCTCGAAACATACCCTTGTGTTTGCGATTGCTCTCTCTCTCTCTCTCTCTCTTGTTTATATCTTGCATTCAATTATTGTCTATCTTTATATGCTTGATATATTCATTTGTGCTTAATTGATATATTGCTTGGGATTGTGTCTAACACTTGTATTCAACCAAGAGAGCCAACGCGGCACCTCAACCCATTCAAGGGGAATCTAGAGGAGTTTGTCCAGAGCCCTTTACGGGGAATTCGGCAACACTCTTGTGTTATACATAGTGTTTAGTGTAAAAGTTTTTATTTGGTCATAATTGCTTTTAGCTTCCGCATTATTTGCATCATTCATCATTAAGTGACCATTAGATTAGCCATCACCTATTCACCCCCCCCTCTAGGTGATTTACAGTACAGGCTCAAGAACACCGAGAAACCTTCGATCACCAAAGAATTTTTTTTAGAGAAGGCTCTGATACCATGATAATTTGGAGAGAGTAATTTCAGTATATATTTATTCACAAAGGGATTACATCAATATATATACAAGGAGAGAGTGAAATAAGACAAGTATATATGTCTAAATATAATGTATCACATGTCTATATACATGTTTAAATACAATGTATCACATGTCTGTTAATAAAAATTAAAATTTTTAGAAAATTTAGTCTCGGAGACAAAAAAATATTAGAATTTTTAGAAATACAGAAAGAAAATTAAATTTCAAAATTATTCTAAATTGTATTATTAAAAACTCAGAAATATAAAATTTCTTAACCACATTTCATACCGAGCTCCAGCGCATTATCTTGTCTCATAAAGAAAATGAGGTTTATGAGGAGGTTATTTTGAAGTTATCTGTTTGAATCATTTTAGTCATGATTTTATTTGTTATTTTTTTATTTCATTGATTTTTTTAAATTTAATTTTTAAATTAAATATTTAGATAATTCAAGTAGTTAAATATACTTTAAAAACAATAAAGAGTGAGTCAGGTGGACTGAATGAAAGGCCCTGCTTGTTTTCTTGAAAGAGAGGGGAAGAGAGAGAGAGAGAATCTCTCTTCCTTCTTCTAGTATTTGTTTTTTCGGAAGAAGAGACTCTCTTTCTCCAACTCAGCGTTGAGCTGAAGGAAAGAGGACATTTTTTCTTCAACATAAATTTGAGCTGAAGATGTGGGGAGCACGAGGGATCAATGTAAATTAATTATGTTTATTATCTCTTCCTTTTCCAACTGTGGAGAGATAGCTTTCAAATTTCATCACCGCTTCTCCAACTTCTTCTCATTATCTATCTCCATCCTTGCCCTCTCTCCCGTCATTAATTTCCTTGTGCCAGCCGATCTCATCGGCGATCTCCTCATTGTCAATCCTCTCGCCGATCTCCTCGCGTCGCTGATCTCCTCATCGATCTCTTCCCCAACAAAATAAATCCCAAAAATCTCTCTCAAATTTCTCTCTCTAATGGCATCCATTTCGAAGCTCGCAAACCCTAGCTTCGCTCCTACTGCTTCCTTCTCATTGTCGACTCTGCGACGGAACCAAAGCTCTCGATCGACTTCAGTACCAGGGGAGCTTCGATTCAAAGCCAAGTCTCGCCGTTTAGTCTTTTGATTTGGTGAGATCGCGTTGAGAGGAGCGCACTGGTGTATGTTTCGCTATAGTAGATTTTTGATGATTTTGTGATCGAATGGATATGTAATAATGTAAGGGTTTCTGATTAACAATCGTGCTGAGGGTTTTGAAATTTATGACATAGTTAATACAAAAGTTTTCATTTTTATGGAAATATTTGTGGAAATTTCTTTAAGTTCGGCGTGAGTGGTTAGTAATTTCCTCTAGCACTTTAATTAATTACTTATGTTGAATTGGTGATTCTTTCTATAGTAGATTTAGTTCATGTTTAGGTTTTATTTACTTGCGGGGCTGTTTGGTTTGATGGAAGTGCGAGAAAATGGTGTTAGTGGGTAACGAGGATGTAAAATGTGAAAGTGTAGTGAGAAATTTAGATTTGTGTAATTCCCAATGACGGTATTTGATTGTAAGTGGGAAAATATGTAACCCTCCATCACCAGAATACGTACCGATATATGTGTCTCGATTTTTGATGATCATTTTTAATTTTTCCGTATTTATTTTTATTTGTGATTATTCATATTATTATTTGGTAACACATCTGGATTTTGGACTTAGAGTCAGCTCTAGTTCGAACCCGAGACCGATCCCTGTGTACTGCTTGATTTGACCTTCTTGGTAGTCAGATTTGACCAGTTTCAGTTTCAAATGTTGTTTTTCAATATTTTAAATTTTTCATGATTTTTTTGATTTTTCTGAATTATTTTACAAAATCTTCAAAATCTATGTTGACTTGTATAACTGATTGATTTTAAGATTTTAATTTTCAAATGGAATTGAATTTCTTAGATCCGATTTCACCATGATCCTCAACGTATTGTTTTCTATTTTAAAAAAAATTTGGAGATTTTTTTGAATTTGTAAAAATTTGATCAAATAAAATAATGTGTTTTTGTCCAATCTGAAAGTTTTGTCCGAGTGTTTTCCTTCTCTTCTCTCTTTTCTTTTCTTTTTCTTTTTCCTTTTCCTCTCATTTTTTTTCATTTTTTTCCCCCTTTTTTCTCCTCCACAACTTCCCCCAAAATATCTTTCCCCACTTATTCTCTCCTCCTCTTCTCTCTCATGGCCCAAATGCGGGCCTCCTCTTTGGCCGATGCAGGGCTCGGCCGATGCAGGGCTCGGCCGACGCGGGTCTCCCCTGGCTGGCCCACGCTGGTCTTCTCACTCTCCCATAAATCTCTTTCAATTTCTTTTTCTTTTTCTTTTATCTCTCTCTTATCTTCAGTGCCCCTTCACCCACTCTCTCTCCCCCCGTTCTCTCTCTCTCTCCCTCCATCAAGCCTAGGCAACTGGTGCCCATTTCCCCGGTGACCTTAGCCTGCGACACCAAGCCCGCGGCGACCAACTCCGGCCACCCTCTCCCCTAAACTCCTCCATCTCTTCTTCTACCTCTCTCAACTCTCACCACTCCATCACCTTCATCATCCTCATCACCATCATCACATCCCCCACCATCACCGACCTCCGACTGACCCTATGCCGCCGGCAACGCCATCTGGCCGACGACAACCCCACCCACCCAAGTTTCCCTTCTGTTGGCCCAAAAGGTTACACTCTCCATTTTTTTAGAGTTTTGATGATAACAAAACAAATAAGAGCTATTTGGTACTAATTAGTTTGTTTAAGATAAGTTTCAGGTTAGTATCATATTTGGAGGCCATTGCTTAGCTATTGCAAGAATTTCTAGGTTCATGAAGTAAAGAAGACTTTTTGCACATCAAGGAAGGAACATAGAAGAGAAGGCTCTAGCAAGGCATCGCATGACTCAAGACTTCAAGATTGCTCAAGATAATTTATTAGATTTGTTTTTAATTTAGAGTTTTGTTAAAGAATAGTGAATAGGTTTGAAGCTCTATCACACACGTTTTTGCACACATCATTTTTCCAAACATATTTCCTATAACATGTACAAAAATAGTTTGTATACAATCTTCAGCCTACAAACTTACTTTGATATACCAATTCATGTGTTTTAAGTTTTGTGTTTTAACAAAACTTATTTTTGGAATTAATGACAAAAACATGGATATATATATTTGTTTCATGTATATAGGATTATATCCATATACATCATGCCTAAATGTTGTTTAATATCATGTTTTTGTATTTGGAAGAGTTTTGGACAAAACGTATTTTCTATTCAAAATTCAAGTTTTAGAAAATACAGTTTTTGGTTTTTGGTAAAAATGATAAGACACAATAATAGTTCATATTGATTGATATTTGAGCTAAACTTTTTACCACATGTTTATATATCAATGCAAAATGATAAAACTATTTTTGGTGATTTTTAGAAGTGTTAAAAGATTTTTCAAAATATTTTTAAACTGTTTTTCTGACCCAGTTTTCTGCTCCAGGCTTCAACCAGTCGACTAGTCTTCTGACCAAGTCGACTTGGCTGAAGTCGGTCGACCGGGTCGGTCGACCGACGTGCACAGATCTGTGCACGTTTGGCAGACATGGGACGGTCGACCGTCAGGGTCGACCGGGTCTAAGAGCAGAGCTCTCTGTATCTTTGGGTCGACCGGGCGGTCGACCATCAGCCTGCAACGGCTATTTTTTGAGCTAGCGGTCGACCGGCCCGGTCGACCGAGGTAGCCATTTGAACAGTAACGGCTATTTCTAAGCTGGTTTATTTTTTGTCCTTTTCTCACTTAAGTGTGTTTAAATGACATGTTTTGGTTTTAATACTTTCTGATTAGCCTTAAATATGTTTTATCTCCTAACCCTAGCCCTCTCCTATAAATATGGGTGTTTAGGGAGAGGTTGGTTACTAGAAAAATTCTCAAAATTTCACAAGTTTAAGGCATTCAAAAAGACTTGGTTTCTTGGTTTTTGTGCTGAAATTCTCTCATTTTCTGAAGTGTTTTCAAGAACTCTCTGATTTCTTTTTCTTTTCTCCTTGCACACAAGAGCTTCATTCCTACTCATTGTTCTCTAAGGACCTTTGTAAGGGAAGAGAATTTTGCAAGAGAGAGTTTGTGGTCTTTTGACTACTCAGAGATTGCTTGTATTTGAGATTGTGGAGTTGGGTACTCCGGTGTATTTGTGACATCTTTGTGATAGTGGAAGTGGTTGGAATCCTTCTGGGGAAGGCGGGAAGTAGAGCTGGGTGCTCGAACCTCGATAACAATTCTCGGTGTTTGCGTTTGGTTTACTTACTCTTATTACTTGCTCTCTACATTCATTGCTATATTCACTTGCTTTGTGAGATTGTTGCATCATAATTTTTAAATTGTGCATTGATTAGCATTATCACCTATTCACCCCCCCTCTAGGTGATTTTCAATTGGTATCAGAGCTTGGACTCTAGGTTTTGGCTTAACATCCATAGAGAGATCCTTAAAATTTGCTAATCAACATTTGCATTCCATTTGTCATTCACTAGTAAACATGGCCGATAACATCAAAACCCCTCCTAAATTTGATGGACTCAATTCCCTATTTGGAAGGTTAGGATGACTATCTTTTTGCAATCTTTAGGTAGCTTAGTAGCTAAATCCTTGACCAAACCCTATGTTGCACCCGATAGTGATGAGAGCACATGGACCGACTTCACCTTTAGAGAATATGAGGCTAACTCCAAGGCCCAAAATTCCCTCTTAACCGCCTTGAATGAGGATGACCTTACACGGGTAGTTCATTGCCAATCCGCCTATGAGATTTGGCAACATTTATTGGTCACACACGAGGGGACTTCACAAGTTAAGAGAGCTAAGATAGATCTCTTAAGGTCTCAATATGAATCCTTTAAAATGATTGATGAAGAATCTATTGATTGTATGATTACTAGATTTACTAAAATCACCAATGCTCTTTCTTCTTTAGGTGATGACATCTCCAATGACTAAAAGGTGCGAAAAGTAATTCGGGCACTTCCTACATCATGGGAGATCAAGGCCACCACCTTGAAAGAATTAAACGACAAGGATGAGATGGACCTCATTAGTCTCATTGGGAACTTAAAAACCCATGAGATGGAAAAGAAAGTAAGAGAAGAGGCCGCTCCACTAAAGAAGAAATCCATAGCCTTCAAGTCTTCATCCACTCTTGAAGACGATGAAGAAGATGAAGAAGAAGATGAGGAGCTATCACTACTTGTTCGCAATGTGAAGATAATGTACCGGAGGAACAAGCTCAACTTCCGAAGGAAATTTGAAGGCAAAGAGGAGAGGAGAATTATATGCTACAATTGCCGAAAGCCCGGACACATCATGGCGGATTGCCCGGAGTTCAAGAAGAAGATGACCTCCTCCTTCAAGCCAAAGAAACGGAAGAAAAGAAAGCGTACAAGGCAACTTGGGATTAGGAAAGCGAGTCTGAGGAAGAGGCGGATATAGCAAATATGTGTTTCATGGCAAACACACCAAAGGTAACCCCTCAACCTCTTGATGATGAAGATGATGAATTAAGCAAAGAAGTTCTTGTTCATGCCTTTGTTGAACTTTCAGAAACTTATGATAATAAAAAGATTGAATGCTCTAAATTGGAAAAAGGAAGTTGCTTTCTCAAAAATCAACTTGCTATCATTTCTAAAGAAAAAGATGAAATTTCTTCAAATCTCATTTCTACTCAAAATGAATTTTGTGCTTACAAAATTGCTTGTAAAGCAAAATTTCCTAAGATTGATGAAAAAGAAATTTCTTCTTTGAAAACTAAAATTGTTGATTTTGAAAAGACTTTAAAGGATTGTGCTTTTAACACTAAGAAACTTGAAGAAATGTTTTCTAAAAAGCACACCTCTCATGCTAAGATTCCTCATGCTCACACTACACATAACACTTCTCATGCTAAATCTTTTCATGCTCACAATTCTCATGCTCACAAATCACACACTCGCTATACTTTTAAATATGGTAGAGTGTATAGATGCACATATTGTGGTAAGAATGGACATTTGGCTAAATTTTGTTATGACCAAATAAATAGAACCAATAATCTTGTTTGGGTTAATGAAACTAACTCTTTAGGACCCAAGAAAATGTGGGTACCAAAATCAAGTCCTAAATTATTTGATGTAGGTACACACCAAGGCTCCAAGACGTAGGGAGCGGCGGTACCTTGATAGTGGTTGTTCAAGACACATGACGTGGGACATCAATAACTTTACAACCCTATCAAGGTACGAGGAAGGTGGCTCCGTCACCTTCGGGGATGACTCCAAGGGGAATATCATCGGTATAGGTAACATTCAAATTGGTGCATCTCCCATTATAGAAAATATTGTACTTGTTGATGGTTTGAAGCATAATTTGCTTAGCATTAGTCAATTTTGTGACCGTGGACTGAAGGTTGTTTTTGATGATTCTTCTTGCAAGATTTTTGATGTTAAAACCAATGATTGTATTCTCACCGGTTTTCGTGATGATAATGTTTATATCATTGACATGCTTAATGTGAAATGTTCTACTAAATGCTTAAATGCTTTTGATGAAAATTCTTGGCTTTGGCATAGAAGATTAGGACATGCATCTTTTGACCATCTTTCTAGGATTAATTCAAAGGAATTGGTGAAGGATATTCCTTACTTGAAGTTTGAGAAAGACCGCATTTGTGGTGCGTGCCAACTTGGGAAACAAACCAAGTCTTCCTTCAAACCAATCAAGGATATCATGTCAACTAGGCCTTTAGAATTAATTCATATGGATCTTTTTGGACCTACTAAAACTAAGAGCTTAAATGGTAGTAAATTTGCATTTGTTTAGTTGATGATTTTTCCCGTTTCACTTGGGTTTCTTCTTGGAACACAAAGATCAAGCTTTTTCTCATTTTAAGATTTTTCGAAAAAGAGTTGAAAAAGAAAAAGGTTTTTCGATTTTGAGAATAAGGAGTGATAGAGGTGGTGAGTTTGTTAACCAACTCTTCATGACTTATTGTGATGAAAAGGGAATTAAGCATGAAATGTCTTGTCCTAGAACTCCACAACAAAATGGAGTTGTAGAAAGGAAAAATAGAACACTTCAAGAGATGGTTAGGACAATGATAAGTGAGTATGACCTCCCTCAATATCTATGGCCGAGGCCGTAAACACCGCATGCTATATATCAAATCGTATTATTTATGTAAAAATTCTTCCAAAACATCTTTTGAAATGTATCATTCTAGAAAACCTAATGTTGCATATTTCAAAGTTTTTGGTTGCAAGTGTTTTGTTTTGAACACTAAAGATAACTTGGGTAAATTTGATGCTAAGCCTTATGAAGCAATCTTTGTTGGATATTCTACAACTAGTAAAGCTTATAGAGTATTCAATAGATTTTCACTTACCATTGAAGAATCCATGCATGTTAAATTTGAAGAATCTAATGTGTTTGTGAGAATGTTGTAGAGATTGAACCATTAGGTGAAGATATGGAGAGACTATCCTTGAAGGACTCACCCGCTCAAGATGATAAGCAAGAACCAATTGGTGACGTTCAAGAAGATAAAGAGGAAAGCTCTCAACCGCTTCTTAAAGCTTGGAGATATGACACAAATCATCCCAAGGAGCTCATCTTAGGTGATGCATCTAAAGAGGTAACAACTCGCTCCAAACTCCATGACCTATGTGGTAACTTTGCTTTCATTTCTCATTTTGAACCCAAAAGCATCCTCGAAGCCGAGGCGGACTCATATTGGTTGCTAGCCATGCAAGAGGAACTCAATCAATTTGAGCGCAACCAAGTTTGGCACCTTGTTCCTAGGCCCCACGATAGACCAATAATTGGTACTAAGTGGATCTTTAGGAATAAGATGGATGAGTCCGGAAATGTGATTAGGAATAAGGCTAGGTTAGTGGCCCAAGGTTACACTCAAGTTGAGGGAATTGACTTTGAGGAGACCTTTGCACCCGTAGCACGGCTTGAAGCCATACGGATGACACTAGCTTTTGCATCTTTCAAAAATTTTAAACTTTTTCAAATGGATGTGAAAAGTGCATTTTTGAATGGTTTTATAAATGAAGAAGTTTATGTTGAACAACCTCCCGGTTTTGTTGATCATGTTCATCCTAATTTTGTTTTTAAACTTGATAAAGCTTTGTATGGATTGAAACAAGCTCCAAGAGCTTGGTATGAAAGGCTTTCTAGTTTTCTCATTTCAAATGATTTTATTAAAGGCAAAGTAGATACAACACTATTCACTAAGCATACTGATAATGAAATTTTAATTGTGCAAATTTATGTTGATGATATAATTTTTGGTTCTACTAATGAGTTTTTATGCAAGGAATTTGAAAAGGTTATGCAATGTGAATTTGAAATGTCTTCAATGGGTGAGCTTAATTTCTTTCTTGGACTCCAAATCAAGCAATTGCAAGATGGGAACTTCATATGTCAAGCCAAATACGCAAAGGAACTCGTAAAGAAGTTTGGACTTGAAGACTCAAAGGTTTGCAACACTCCCATGGCAACTACCACCAAGCTTGATAAGGATGACCAAGGTAAAAATGTTGATATTAAATTGTATAGAAGCATGATAGGTAGTCTTTTGTATTTGACGACAAGTAGGCCGGATATCATGTTTAGTGTGTGTCTTTGTGCTAGATATCAATCGTCTCCCAAAGAGTCCCATCTTATTGCGGTTAAAACGCATTATTCGTTATATTAAGGGAACGATTGGAATGGGTCTATGGTATCCGAAAATCGGAGATTTCTCAATGACGAGTTATTCGGATGCCGACTATGCGGGTTGTAGAGTAGATAGAAAGAGTACTAGTGGGACATGTCAATTTCTTGGTAATTGTCTTGTTTCATGGTCCTCTAGGAAATAAAATTCCGTAACTCTCTCAACCGCCGAGGCGGAGTATGTTGTCGCGGGGGCTTGTTGTGCACAAGTCCTTTGGATGAAACATACTCTCCTTGATTATGATTTGCATATAACCATATAAAAATATTTTGTGATAATACTAGTACTATTCATATGACTAAGAATGCAAATCAACATAGTAAGACCAAGCACATTGAGATTAGATATCACTTTCTTAGAGATCATGTAATACCCCGTTCCCGGAATACGTACTTAGTTGCGTATTCAGACTTTGATCGTATTTTTCGATTTGTTTCCTGTATTTATTCTGTATTATGAATTCCTTATATGATTGTTTTGCCTTGAATTTGGATCGGTGAACTCGGAGTCAGCCTTTGTCTGAGCCGGGGACTCGATCTCAAGAGTTTTACTTGTTTAGACATTCTGTTATCCGATTCGATCGATTTTAGTTTTAAACATCGTTTTCCAATATTTTGGATTTTCTATGATTTTCTGGAATTTTCTGTGATTAAGTTGAAAATCTTCAAAACCGGTGTCGGCCAGTGCCGCTGACCGATTCCTGGATTTTTAATTCTCAAATTGTTTAGAATTTCATGATGGTCCTTTAGACTTTATCTTTTAGAATTGCAATTCCTACTTATATTCCTTTTCTGAGAATTTTATGATTTTATGGAAATTCAAACGGAGTCGGTAGGTAGCTGATTCCAGGATTTTTAGCTTCAAAACTATAAAGTATTTCTTCAAACGGATTTCACTATTGGCCTTTATATATTATTCTTGATTTTTGGTAAAATTTCCAGATCATTCCGAGATACTTGAATTTCGGGCATTTTTTTTAATATTTGCAAATTCCTTATTTCCACCTAGATTGCCACCTCATTTCCCACTCACATTCTCACCTAACCCCACTAACTCTCTCCTCCCCATGGCCGGCCAAGTGGCATGGAGGGTGACACCTCATGCTTTCCTTTTACACCAAAACCCCTCCTTTCTTCACAATTGCCATCTCCTTTACAAAATCCCCAACCTATAAATCCCATTCTTTTGCAAACTTCCCCATGATTCTTTCTCATTTCTTCACAAGAGAAAATCCCCCAAAATTCCCTCTTCCTCAACCCCAAAACCCTAGCTTCAAGGATCCATCTCAAGACTTCAAGGCTTCACTAGAGCTTCATCTCCAACCATCAACCTCAAGGCAACACCAAGCTTCAACATCTTCAAATCAAGCTTCCACAACCCATGGATTGAAGCCACCACCTTCTTCTTGAATCAAGCTCCAAACCCAACCCATCCAAGTGAGTACCTTACTCACCAAGACCTAGTTAACACTCCATATGATTAGGGTAGAGATCCTTGTACACTTGCACACTAAAAATCCTATTTTTAGGTCATCATACTCAAATCTAACCTTCTCATGTAAGCATATTGCTCACCAAGACTTGTGTTAGTCTTTGAGCACTTGTAACTACACTTCTCGTACACAAAGGTCACCCAAAACCATGTATTTAGACATCAAAACACACTTCCAGGATTTCTGTCCTGCGCACTGTTTTTCCCCACTATTAGTCGACTTACCCTAAGACCTAGTCGACTAGAACACTTAGCTGAAACTTAGTTTTTTCTGGAAAACGCAGTATTAGTCGACTTTCCCAACATACTGGTCGACTAGTAAACTCTCTGGAAACCCATGTTAGTCGACTCCTGAATCACCTAGTCGACTAATCCATCCTGGACCAGAAAACCCATCTTTCTGTATCACTGACCTAGTCGACTGGAACATCTGTTAGTCGACTAGTGCTCCCTATTAGTCGACTAACCCTTACCCTAGTCGACTAATTCTGGCTGTGTGTCATAGTTAATTTATGTTCTAAATTTGGTACCTATACTTGTTACATGTGTATTATTTCCTACTTGTTCATACTTCAATACTAGCACTATAGGACATATAACTGAATGGATGTACCTCCTATTACCTCATGACTTGCTATTGCGTATATTCATCCCATGACATGTTAAATAACCTATAACTCGTAGTATATCACCACAGTCACACCACCTTATCATGCCTGCGTATGACCATTGCAATTACTTGTTTTATTCCTGTAATTTTACCTTGCTGTGATATTATTGTCTCCTTATTTTATAGCATGCGTGGCAGACCCTTCGAGGTCGTTGAACCCTAAGTTGTTCTATGTTTCCACTCGCCTTACTTTATTATAGCCTTGTCAGTTATTTATTTCCTTTTAACACATGTATATCACACAACACCTTATATGTAACCACTTGACCCACTGTCATGCCACAACCTTGTTAGACTCTATTGTTATGTCCCGATTGACCCGGCCAACTATCTATTCATTGTTATGGTTTATTGCTTGCTATACATCACCACCTTGTCATGCTATCCCTTAAACCAAGCATGATACATATGACTATATGATTATCTTATTTACGGGAACCCTGCCTTGCTTTTATGGAACTAAGTGCCACATGGAACAAAGTGCCACACCACACGGTGGGGGCCACCTCTTGAAACCCATGGGGGTCACCTCTAGAATCCACTCCCTCAGAACAAAGTGCCACATGGAACAAAGTGCCACACCACACGGTGGGGGCCACCTCTTGAGACCCATGGGGGCCACCTCTTGAATCTGAAGGGCTAATACTGTCATGTTCACTTTTTCCCGTAAACTGATAATCCTTAATAAGCTACAACTTGTATGGGGTATGGGTGGAAGTGATGGATGCCGGAATGATACCTTGCTTATAGTGATGGATATGATATATGCGGCGGAAAGTTGTAGTGGGACTTAGGGCCCACACGATTACCTATAGGGGGACTTTGGGCCTCCAAACCGGTCCCAGGTGGTGGGAACCGTTGGGCCACTAAACTGGTCCCCGGTGTATGAGTGCCACTATAAGAGGTGATATCAGTTCTCCATCTACTTCCGTTAACAAACCTCGAATAGCTTATATATGGATGTATGTGAGTTGGGATCGATACCGAAACACATACCTAGATATATGGGTTAGGCGAGTAATAATAATAATAGATGTCAGTTATGTTCTCTGTTATAATTACCGTTATGTGTACCAGCTATGATTCCTGTCTTAGTTCCTGTTATGACTATTATTTACTTGTCGTGATTCCAGTGATGATTCGGTTATTGGATTATGTCTTTCTCATTATGATTCATGTCTTCTTGTTTTGTATTCTCGTTATGATTATAGTATGATTTGCAACTCTGATTCTATATGCTTGGATTACTGTGGCATGAGATAGAGGTATATAGATGAGGGTTTCCTTGTTTGGATTATTCCTTCGATGTACTAGTCTCATGGGACAGTGACTTAAGCGTATATAATCACTTTTGCTCGTAATCAGTTTTACCTGTATTTTCCGGCTTTACGATTATGTTATGTCCGTTCTTATATTCTATACTTGTGTTCTGACCCTATTCATTGTCTCTTCGCCACTTGGCTATATTTCATTTATTATTATATGTCTTGACCCCTTGGATTTGCACATTCAGATTCCGAGGCTAGGTCGGAGTGGAGTCATCCATCGTAGATCGAGCCGTCCTTAGCGAGCAGGCATCCCAGCTTCAGTCCTTGTGCCTGACCCTTTTGACTCACGGGATCTTCATCCTACTCGTGAGCCCTTTTGTGTTCTTCTTGTATATGTTACTTTGGACTGGTTATGATAAAAGACATATGTAATATGTAATGTTTATCATATACTGTGATGACTTTGTATTGTACCTTTTGTTGGTATATGTGTGTATACCATGCTTTGCGTTGCACTCTGATCCTTTCTTGTTGTACTTTATGCTTAGCGTATATGCGTGGGGGCACTTCCTGACCTACGTATATACGTCGCAGTGACGTCCCCGTATCTGTGAAATCGGGGCGTTACAGATCATTTTGAGAAAGGAGATATAGATATTGATTATGTTTCTACGGATTTGCAACTTGCCGATATTTTCACTAAACCACTTGATTTTGCTAGATTTTCATTCATTTGTGGTGAACTTAATGTTTGTGTTATTGAATAAAAATGTTCTCTTAACCCTTTTTGATGTATGACAAAAAGGGGGAGAATGAGTTTATGTATGGAAATATGAGTTCATATGGTTTTGGTTCCATATGAGTTTATATATGTTTTTAGTTTTTGATGTGTTTTCATGAATTCTTGTAATTTGAGTTTAAGTGTTTTGCAAGTGTTTTAACTTCTCATGGTTTATGGTTTCATGATGTTTACTTGCAAATTACAAATTACATTGTTTTTCTTTGTTTAATATAGCATAATTTGAGGGGGAGTTTTCTCCTCCCCTATATTTTTGTTTATAGCCTATTTGTTTTATCATCATCAAAAAGGGGAGATTGTTGGCCAAAAGGTTACACTCTCCATTTGTTTAGAGTTTTGATGATAACAAAACAAATAAGAGTTATTTGGTACTAATTAGTTTGTTTAAGATAAGTTTCAGGTTAGTACCATATTTGGAGGCCATTGCTTAGCTATTGCAAGAATTTCTATGTTCATGAAGTAAAGAAGGCTTTTTGTACATCAAGAAAGGAACATAGAAGAGAAGGCTCTAGCAAGGCATCGCATGGCTCAAGACTTCAAGATTGCTCAAGATAATTTATTAGATTTGTTTTTAGTTTAGAGTTTTGTTAAAGAATAGTGAATAGGTTTGAAGCTCTATCACACACGTTTTTGCGCACATCATTTTTCCAAACATATTTCCTATAACATGTACAAAAATAGTTTGTATACAATCTTCAGCCTACAAACTTACTTTGATATACCTATTCATGTGTTTTAAGTTTTGTGTTTTAACAAAACTTATTTTTGGAATTAATGACAAAAACATGGATATATATATTTGTTTCATGTATATAAGATTATATCCATATACATCATGCCTAAATGTTATTTAATATCATGTTTTTGTATTTGGAAGAGTTTTGGACAAAACGTATTTTCTATTCAAAATCCAAGTTTTAGAAAATACAGTTTTTGGTTTTTGGTAAAATGATAAGACACAATAATAGTTCATATTGATTGATATTGAGCTAAACTTTTTACCACATGTTTATATATCAATGCAAAATGATAAAACTACTTTTGGTGATTTTTAGAAGTGTTAAAAGATTTTTCAAAATATTTTTAAACTGTTTTTCTGACCCAGTTTTCTACTCCAGGCTTCAACCAGTCGACTAGTCTTCTGACCAAGTCGACTTGGCTGAAGTCGGTCGACCGACGTGCACAGATCTGTGCACGTTTGGCTGACATGGGACGGTCGACCGTCAGGGTCGACCGGGTCTGAGAGCAGTGCTCTCTGTATCTTTGGGTCGACCGGGCGGTCGATCGTCAGCCTGCAATGGCTATTTTTTTGAGCTAGCGGTTGACCGGCCGGTCGACCGAGGTAGCCGTTTGAACAGTAACGGCTATTTTCTAAGCTGGTTTATTTTTTGTCCTTTTCTCACTTAAGTGTGTTTAAATGACATGTTTGGTTTTAATACTTTCTGATTAGCCTTAAATATGTTTTATCTCCTAACCCTAGCCCTCTCCTATAAATAGGGGTGTTTAGGGAGAGGTTGGTTACTAGAAAAATTCTCAAAATTTTCACAAGTTTAAGGCATTCAAAAAGACTTGGTTTCTTGGTTTTTGTGCTGAAATTCTCTCTCATTTTCTGAAGTGTTTTCAAGAACTCTCTGATTTCTTTTTCTTTTCTCCTTGCACACAAGAGCTTCATTCCTACTCATTGTTCTCTAAGGACCTTTGTAAGGGAAGAGAATTTTGCAAGAGAGAGTTTGTGGTCTTTTGACTACTCAGAGATTGCTTGTACTTGAGATTGTGGAGTTGGGTACTCCGGTGTATTTGTGACATCTTTGTGATAGTGGAAGTGGTTGGAATCCTTCTGGGGAAGGCGGGGAAGTAGAGCTGGGTGCTCGAACCTCGATAACAATTCTCGGTGTTTGTGTTTGGTTTACTTGCTCTTATTACTTACTCTCTACATTCATTGCTATATTCACTTGCTTTGTGAGATTGTTGCATCATAATTTTTAAATTGCATTGATTAGCATTATCACCTATTCACCCCCCCTCTAGGTGATTTTCACCTTCATCTCCTTCCTCCTCAAACCACTACCATCCTCTTCAATTCCTTCTAATTCCATCACTACCACCAAATTCAACACCTCACTCTTTCTTCACAATCCTGATGGGGAGATTCTATCTCCTCGTTTTAAATAACCGCAAGCGCACGGTCGTTCGATGTAGCACTTGAGGGTCGATCCACAGGGACAGGTGGTTCTTTTGGTTTAAGCACTTCTAAGTTAATTGGTAAAGAGTTTTGTGGGTTTGTGAGTTATGTGAACTAATTATAATAAAAGAAAAGTCAAGCACCTAGGATCGAATTCCCTAAACTAGTATCAAGTGGCCTATTTTGGTCTCCATACCAGTTTGTAATACACACCAAATCCCTATGTCTAGGCACATTAATTTTGAACACTAAATTTAAGCACAAGCTATTACCCAGTTACATAGTCCATCAAAGATAAATTAACTAAATTAAACAAATAGCAAAAAGTCAATAAAGCTCTAAGCATGAACCATTAACACCCGATACATAGTCTGTCAAATATCCAGTTATTCTAGAAATTAATTCCTAAAAGTCATAGATCAATTGGTGTGCATACAGTCATAAATAGGAGAATGACTCGGTCCACAAGAATTAAGTCTAGGTTCATCTCCCCTAAGCGCTTGCACAGATTTAGCTACACATGCTATAGTTAACTCCAATACACTTTAATAAATAAAACATACTCAAATAACTTAATTAACTAACAAGTTAAATTAATTAAACTAAACTAAAAGCAACAAATAGTTAATTAAACTAATTGATCTAACTACATAAACTAACTCATCAATATAATTAATTAAATTATTTAACTAAACAAAAATTAAATCCTTACTTACCTGACAGCTTCTGCGCGTCTTCAGGATGGGGCGCCAGCAGCCTTGCTGTTCAAATGGAGGGAAATGGAGGGCGCACAGTCTATTTTCAAAGGTGAGGGGGGCGGGGCCCGGGCTTCTTAACAGGGGCGCCCAATGGGCGCCCTTGTTTTTCAAATGGGGGCGCCAACAGGTGTTGGGGGGGCGCTGTAGCAGAGTGGGGCTCTGTTGCTTCCTTTTTGTTTGCAGGCGCCTGTTAACAGGCGCCTGTTTCTCTTTTTTTTTTTTTCCTTTTCTTTTCTTTTCTTTTGATGAAGAAAATTGAAGAGAGGATTTTGATGCAGGGAAATTGAAGGGGGCTTTTGATGAATCAAGCAAAACAAATAGGAACAAAAATAATAACGTGGACGGGAATTCTATGCAGCGAGAAGAGGAAGAGAAACCCTCAAAATTTTAGATCTGAAAATATACGTACAAGTGAAAAGAAAAAAAAACTCCCCCTCAAAACCCTAGCCTTACTCAATTTATAGGCCTAGGGTTTTGATTATTTTACATAGAAGTCCAAAACATTTATTTAATTATACAGAAGAGCCATCGATGTCAATTTGTACTAAAGCCCCTGAACTTTACAAGATTGCGTTTTTGTTCCAGGTGACTTTAAACTTCTCCGAATATCTGGTTGCCGTTTTGAAGCGTGGTAGAGCAAAAATAGTGTCAAACATCCCATCTCGCATTTAGTCTCCTGTTGAACATCTTGCAGTCTCTAAAGCACGCTTTTGTGGTCCAGTTTCCTTTTGATAGCTCACTCTGTAAAACAGCACTAAAAAATACCCGAGCAGCATTATTTATATACAAATGATAGATAAATATGGGCATGCAAATGTGACAAAATCTTGCTGATCAAATACCCCACACCTATCTTTTGCTAGTCCTCGAGCAAAACTAATAAAAAGAAAAAGAAAAACTAAGCTACTCTAACTCACTTTCGTAGGAATCACGGTTGCACTTAGCATGTGCAACAAGTCGTTAAACCCCTAGGTTACCCCTAGAGGACGAGTTTTGTCTCGTGAGGGTTTTCAGTGGATTACACCCACAAAATCCAAGAAAATTAGAGATTAAGAAACAAATAAAAGTAAAATAAGGATAACCGAAAATCAAGAAAAGGAAAACAATTCAATTTTTTTATTATTTTCTTTATTGGCTAGGTAGTAAGATCATCAATTTCCAAGAGTTTCATTTTCAAGTAAAACCTCAATTCAAGAAATCATATTGGATATAAAATAAAGTCTCAAATTCAAAACTTTACACCACCTGTCCTAAGTTTCAGATCCTATGTACCCCGTGATCGTGATGTAGTTCTTAAACTTGGGAATATTTAATTACAACTTTTATACTTTTTTTTTTTTTTTTCTTTTTTAACTATCTTTCGCGTAGATACCGAGGCTTCCTGAGGCCAAGATACCTAGCTAATTGATAATCAAAATTATTATATTTTTATAGTGTCTTGTCCTATTAGGCTTTCTCAGCTACCCATATAGCGAGCTTTGGGCCAATGCTCCCAAATCAGATGGTCTTAGGGCAATAAGTGTAAAAACACTCCTACGGACTTAATTACTCAAGCAACTAAGGCCACAAGACAAGACTTATTAATATCTATTTTACTATATAATAAATCTTTTTTCCTTCTTTTCACAATTTTTTTTTTAGTTGTAATCAATATCCCAAGCCTATAAACTAATAGTGTAAGTGCTATTGGGTACATAATCACTTAGATTAAGTTTAGATGGTATGTCTGTTTAAGATTCTAATCTTTATTTTAAGACTTTATAACTCTTTCATTTTGATCTTACCCTTAAAATCCACTCATGGATACTAAATCACTCACATACTAGCTAATTATTTGCAGAAAATTTTCAAATTTTTCATAATTTTTTTTAAGACTCTAAATAAAGAAAGAAAAGAGAAATAAAGTGAAAACCAAAAGAGACTCCTAAATAAAGAAAGAAAAGAGAAATAAAGTGAAAACCCTAAAACTAAAACAAAACCAAAAAGACTCCTAAAACAAAAGAAATATGAATCTTCCCCCCCACACCTAAACTGTGCCATGTCCTCATGCATATACTTGAATACAGAGATAGAATGAATATAGCATGTAATTTACACATCTAAAACATGCACACAATCATGATGATCATACACTCCAAGCATACAAAAGATATAAAAATATAAACAGTATGCTAGAATTAGAAATACTCACAGTGCACTAGAAAATCAAGTTGTCGAATCAACGAAAATTCTCCATGTGTGTGGTGGATGCCTCCTTTGCTTATCCTGTATCACTTGTAATAAACTCGACACATAGGTTAAAGAAAGAGATAAATCAAAAATTCACTAAAACTGACTCAACTAACTAAAAGAGAAATAAAAAGACTCAAAAACTAAAAGAAAAATAAAACAAATATATACATATGCACAACTCCACGTTTTCCGCACATCTAGTTTAAACTATGTCGGTTCCTCCCCCTTGATCTTTTTCCACTCTCAAAGTGGGTTCTCTTCATCGACTTTACTTGTAAATTAGAACCCTTTATCATTTCAGCACAACCTCCTTTAAACTTGATCGTCATACTCTTTTTCTTTTTCCTCTTCCTCTTCCGCTTTCTTCGTTTCAGCGAGTTAGAAAGAGGACTCACTCCCGCAACATTAACTCCTAGCCCAATCTGATTATCTTCACTTTCATGTGAGCAAGCTTGATCAATAGCTAAGAATTTGAGTTCATCGTCAAATATCTCTTCAAAACGTTTATCAAAGAATCCTATGGGGAATGTGTGTCCATCCAATTCATCCAGGAGTAAAAGCTCATCCTCAAAGATCTTTTCAAAGCTTTGTTCGCGGTATTTACAACCATAATTTATTGACTCGTTGTCAATATGATCGTTCGCCATTTCTTGAATCAGGGATGACACATGATTAACCTGTTGATTTATTTCATCAAACATCATGATCTCTTCCTCACATAGCTCGTCAAAACTTTGGTGAGTACACCCAAAGTCTGAATTCATATGATCATCCTCGAATTCATTTGATCGACTTTGAATCATATTTACTTCAAAGACTTCAGTTGATGGCTCACTTTTTGCCCTTCAAGGTTGAAGATATTCAGATTAACTGTCATATTTCCAAATGTGAGTTTCATTAAACCGCTACGACAGTTGATCAAAGCATTCGAAGTTGCTAGGAAGAGTCTACCCAAAATCACAGGAATTTGCCCTCTTGGATTCTCTACTGGTGCAGTTTCAAGGACGACAAAATCAACTGGAAAGATAAATTCACCGACCTTAATTAGCACATCTGCAATCTCTCCTAAAGGAACTTTAACTGACCTGTCAGCTAGTTGTAGAGTGACTTTTGTGGGCTTCAACTCACCCACCCCTAACTGCTTGTAAACCGAGTAAGGAAGCAAATTTAGACTCGCCCCTAAGTCTAATAGCGCCTTGTCAATAACAGTTGTTCCAATTGTACAGGAAATAGTTGGACATCCAGGGTTCTTATATTTCACTGGAATGCTATTCTGGATTATTCCACTGATATTTGCTGCTAGAAAGACCTTCTTCGGTGTTTGATGTGCTCTCTTCTTAGTGCACAAGTCCTTCAAAAATTTAGCATAGGATGGGACTTGTTCAATAGCGTCAAGAAGAGGAACATTCACTTTCACTTGCTTGAAGATTTCTAGAATCTTCTCCATCTGCGCCGTGTGTTTCTTCGGTTTTAATCGGTTAGGAAATGGAGCTGGTGGATCATAAGGAGGCTCAGTGATTTGCTTAGTTTCTTTATCTTCAGACTGATCTGAGCCAGAAGATGATGGATTAGCCATAGGGAAAGGGGAATTAGTTTGGTCAGGCATCACCACCTGATTGTCAACTTCCTTTCCAGATCGCAAGGTATGAATTGCATTGATTTGAGCATGACTGGACGAATTTGCTCTTGTGTCTCTGGGATTAATCTCAGGTTGGCTAGGAAAGGTCCCTCTTTCCCTTTCACTCATTTGAGACGACATCTTACTCATTTGCAGCGTGAGTTGTTGTATGGCTTGTTGATTAGACTGCAACATCTGATTTGTCGATTGCATATATGAGTTGAAGTTCTTCTCCATGGTGTTTAACTTTTGATCACTCCCAAATCCTGGTGGCGGCATGGATGGATTTGCATATGTTGGAGTGGATTGCGGTGCCACAAAGGCCGGTTGTTGTTGTTGTTGATACTGGAGTGTGTTTGGCCTCGTGTACTGTGAACAGCGTGGTTGAGAGATGCTTGTTACCCCTCCTTGATTTCCTCCTCCTTGATTCCATGAAAGGTTAGGGTGATTCTTCCATCCTGGATTGTATGTTGGTGCATATGGATCATTCCTTTGTCGCTGATAAGTGGCGTTTAACTGTTGTCCCTGACTATTCATTAGTGGGTTTGGAAGGAATGGGCAATCTTCCATGACATGAGTTAGAGATTGACAGTTAAAGCAACTTGGTACAGAGGTCTGATTCACTTGATCGAACTGCTCAGGAGTCCCCTTGCTTTCCAACACTTCAATCCTTCTCATCAGTGCGGCCATCTTTGCTTCAGTTGCAATGGAATTTTCGATCGAATGTATGCCACTCCTCGATGTGGTGGTTGAGTTTGTGGTTGGTGGTTTCTCATTAAACCCTTCCCACTGCATGGTTTTCTCTGCCATCTCTTCGAGGAATATCCATGCAGCATCATCTGTCATCCTCATGAAGTCACCGTGGCTCATGGATTCAAGAAGGGTTTTCGAGTTGTAATCGACTCCCTCGTAGATTATTTGACAGAGACGCCACTTTTCTATGGCATGATGGGGACACTGAGCTAGAAGGTCCTTAAACCTTTCTAGGTATCTCCAGAATGGTTCTTTGTCATATTGACGAAATTGGCTTATCTCGCTCCGTATTCTTGCAGTCTTATGCATTGGGAAGAATTTCTTTAGAAAGACTGCGACAAATTCCGCCCACGTTGTGATTGAGTTGATGGTCAGGCTATACAACCACTTTTTAGCATTGTCCCGAAGTGCAAATGGAATAAACCTTAACTTGACTCCATCTTCACTCAGCTGCCTAATTTTCATCATTGCGCATACTTCCTCGAACTCATTGATGAACATATAAGCATCTTCAGATTCTAGTCCGGAGAATTTGGGGAGCATAGTGATGTATTGTGGCTTCAACTGTAGTTGTTCTCAGTGGCTTCTGGCAATCTGATGCATGACGGGTGTGATGATCGAGGAGGATAACATCGGTCCATGAGGACCACTGGTGGAACAGGGTCAGTCATCTTGATCTCGTTCGTATCTATGCTGACAAGACGTCCTTTAGAGTCGCGTTCCCAAGCTGACATATATCAGCGTAGGAATGAGTTGGAATGTGTGATGCTTGGGTAGCACTAAAAATTTTTTTTAATTTTTTTAATTTTTTTCTGTAGACGTGCTAAGACTAAAGAGGACACCGGTCCCCGGCAACGGCGCCAGAAACTTGATGGGGAGATTCTATCTCCTCGTTTTAAATAACCGCAAGCGCACGGTCGTTCGATGTAGCACTTGAGGGTCGATCCACAGGGACAGGTGGTTCTTTTGGTTTAAGCACTTCTAAGCGAATTGGTAAAGAGTTTTGTGGGTTTGTGAGTTATGTGAACTAATTATAATAAAAGAAAAGTCAAGCACCTAGGATCGAATTCCCTAAACTAGCATCAAGTGGCCAATTTTGGTCTCCATACCAGTTTGTAATACACACCAAATCCCTATGTCTAGGCACATTAATTTTGAACACTAAATTTAAGCACAAGCTATTACCCAGTTACATAGTCCATCAAAGATAAATTAACTAAATTAAACAAATAGCAAAAAGGCAATAAAGCTCTAAGCATGAACCATTAACCCCCGATACATAGCCTGTCAAATATCCAGTTATTCTAGAAATTAATTCCTAAAAGTCATAGATCAATTGGTGTGCATACAGTCATAAATAGGAGAATGACTCGGTCCACAAGAATTAAGTCTAGGTTCATCTCCCCTAAGCGCTTGCACAAATTTAGCTACACATGCTATAGTTGACTCCAATACACTTTAATAAATAAAACATACTCAAATAACTTAATTAACTAACAAGTTAAATTAATTAAACTAAACTAAAAGCAACAAATAGTTAATTAAACTAATTGATCTAACTACATAAACTAACTCATCAATATAATTAATTAAATTATTTAACTAAACAAAAATTAAATCCTTACTTACCTGACAGCTTCTGCGCGTCTTCAGGATGGGGCGCCAGCAGCCTTGCTGTTCAAATGGAGGGAAATGGAGGGCGCACAGTCTATTTTCAAAGGTGAGGGGGGCGGGGCCCGGGCTTCTTAACAGGGGCGCCCAATGGGCGCCCTTGTTTTTCAAATGGGGGCGCCAACAAGTGTTGGGGGGGCGCTGTAGCAGAGAGAGGCTCTGTTGCTTCCTTTTTGTTTGCAGGCGCCTGTTAACAGGCGCCTGTTTCTCTTTTTTTTTTCTTTTCTTTTCTTTTCTTTTGATGAAGAAAATTGAAGAGAGGCTTTTGATGCAGGGAAATTGAAGGGGGGCTTTTGATGAATCAAGCAAAACAAATAGGAACAAAAATAATAACGTGGACGGGAATTCTATGCAGCGAGAAGAGGAAGAGAAACCCTCAAAATTTTAGATCTGAAAATATACGTACAAGTGAAAAGAAAAAAAAAACTCCCCCTCAAAACCCTAGCCTTACTCTATTTATAGGCCTAGGGTTTTGATTATTTTACATAGAAGTCCAAAACATTTATTTAATTATACAGAAGAGCCATCGATGTCAATTTGCACTAAAGCCCCTGAACTTTACAAGATTGCGTTTTTGTTCCAGGTGACTTTAAACTTCTCCGAATATCTGGTGGCCGTTTTGAAGCGTGGTAGAGCAGCAATAGTGTCAAACATCCCATCTCGCATTTAGTCTCCTGTTGAACATCTTGCAGTCTCTAAAACACGCTTTTGTGGTCCAGTTTCCTTTTGATAGCTCACTCTGTAAAACAGCACTAAAAAATACCCTACTCCTTCTCCACCCTTTTCCTCCACTTTCACCAATTCCTCCTCAATTTCATCACTACCACCCCCAAAAAACCATCATCACCTCCTATCTCCACCACCTAAATCATCATCACCCCTATAACTCCTCCCCTCTTCCTCCAGGCTTGGCCGGTGCGCCACCTGGGTTGGCAGTCGGCCGCTAGCCGTGAGCCAGCTGGTGGTCGTGGCTGTTGAATCTCTCTCTTTTATTCTCCCACTCTCTCTCCTTGATTCTCTTCTCTCTCTTAATTCTTTCTCTCTCCTCTCTTTTATTCTCTCTCTCCTCTCTATATTATATTTTAATATATTTGAACACGCACGCGGGTTGATTTTGGAGTTTCGAGATTTTACGGTGTATTCTAAAGATTTTAGGCGAGTGATTCTAGCTTAATTGGGTACCCCGCTTCAATGGGCGTCTCATTGTTTTTCTGGACTGTGTATTTGTATCGGTCTGTGTATTTGTATTCGATGTGATGTATTTGTGTCGGTATGTGTATTTGTCGGTGATGTATTTGTATCGGTATAATGAATGCTTGTAATAGCGTAGGCTATTTCTTGTATTTGTTTGTACTACTTTGTATTTCGGATTTACTGTGCTTAGCCGATCCTTCGTGATCGTTAGTCTTTGGACTCAGCTATCAGGCTTAAACCTCCTAAGTTTTTTAGCTTCGTCGGGAGCTTAGCTACGCTGTGTGGTTACGAGCCAAGCTTAATTATGACACCTTGTAATTCTCATTTTTTTCGCCTATTAGTGATGTAATATTCTTGTAATATTATGTCACATCCTATGATAACTTTGTAATTATACTCTTAAGTGAGAATGTATAATACACCGCGTACTTTAATACTTTGATTCCTGCTTGTACTGATACTTAGCATATATATGTGAGGGTATTTCCGCCCTGCATATATATGTCGTAGTAATGTCTCCGTACCCGCGGGATCAGTGGCGTTACAAGATTGTATCTGATTTCTTTATTTGAGGGAGGACGGAGGTCGAGCGATGGCGGATCTCGAGCGAAATTCCTTTGTTTGCAGTTGCGTGGGGGGGGGGGGGGAGGGGGGTTCTGGGTTGATTGAAGCTCTAGGCTGATCGCGTCTAGATTACAACTTGAGCTCTGATCGACGAGGGTATCGCTCGAGCGAGATTCCTTTGTTTGCAGGCCTGATCTGAGCTCTGGGTTGATCTTCTTCTTCTCCTCTCCCCTCTCTCCTCTCTCTTTCTTTATTAAAATAGTATATAGGGGAGAGGGGGCAGATTTGGCAGTAGGGCTATTTTGGATTTTTATCACCCACATTGACCCATATGCATACAATCAGCGTACACAGGGACTCAAGTGGCCAAATACTGATTTAAAAAACTTTTAACACACTTGCAAACCTCAGAGAGTTTTTGACACAGTTCAAACTCACTAGGACTTAACAATAATTTTTCCAAAAAGTACTAGTAGTTTCGGTTCTCTAATAGAGAGCTTGAGAACATTTTAGTAGTAGTATTTTACATGCCATATCAAGTTGTCAGCCTATGTGCTCCTTTTCAGGGCTGTTTGGATGCCCAGAAGTGGATGGAAGTGAGGAAGTAGGAAGTAAGATTCTTTTCTTTTTAAAAAAATGAGAATTTGTGTTTCTTTTCTGGTGTTTGAATGGTAGTTGGGAAATGTAACTTAAAAAGTGTAATGTCTTTTTCGGTGTTTGGTTGGTAATGCGAAAGTGGAAGTGAAAAGGTTGACCATAAAGTTGACCTAAAATAATATTAAAATAAAAATTAATTATGAAAAGAAAATTTTGGACTGTAACTAGAATGCAAGTAAGATTTACATTATCACAAAATTAATTGTTTTGAGGTACAACTTATTACAAATGAGATTTACATGACCACAAAATTAACTGTAGCACCTTAAAATTGAGGAAATGATTATGTAAAAGTGAAAAGAGAAAAGAGAAATGAGTTTTTTTATTTTTTTCGCTGTTTGGATGGACAATGAAAATAAAAAAATGACACTTCTCACTTTCTTGCTTCCGCCCACTTCCTTGACTCCGAACAGCCCCAATTCCTTTCAACTAGTCTCCGGCTGAGAGCTCTATTACTGCATTTGAATCCTTTTACCAACACGTGGCAAAATCTCAACCATTAGAACCGAATTCTGTCCCAAACAACTTTATCGGTGCTTCCACATACAAAAATGAGAAGCACGAAGTAAAATTCTGAATTATAAGACACGATCCCGACGGCTCATATATACAATTTTAATCTTATAATATTGGTCAACATGAGTTTATATTACTAAGATTACTTACTGATATTGGCAGTAGACATTAATTATAATAACACTAAAATCATTAGCTAATTATGTTTCTCTTTCAACCCGGTTCTCTAATTGATTAGTGTCATTCTAAGTAGTTCCTGTACTATTGTTTCAACATGCAACCTCCTGTTCTCAGACTACATTGACAGTACTCACAGTAGAAGAACCTTAGGATGTCCATCCACAAAACATGAAGTTAAGGAAATTAAATAAATCATCTACAAATTAATTCCAATGCACCATTCCTTTCATAGAGCTCATCTGTGCTTTAAAATTCCATAGTCGATCCCATTGTTACAAGGAACGTATTGGTGATTATAACGATAAGATGTTCATAGTTATATATTGCTACATAGAGATGATGTATTGAGCATACACAAACACGAGCATCAAATAATAGACGAGTCTTCTCCAAGATACCAATAAACTTCTCAGATGTTAAGATCTACCTTGGTTGCAGTTCTGTAATCGAAACATCATTCACAGAATTTGGTAACGACCTGCTTGGACTCCCATCACTAGAATCCATACATGTTGGCTTTGGTAACATGTTCCTGTAAACCAACGTAGGTTGCTGAGGAGTCTGCAGGGGCACTGAGGGACTATGAAGCATAACAAACACCGATAACATTGAAGGTCTTTCATCTGGGACTTCTTGAACGCATAACAGTGCTACATGAATGCATCTCAATACCTCATCCTTTGAACAAGTTTCCAAAGATGGGTCAACAATCTCTAAAATTGTACCATTGCTCCAATGCTCCCATACCTGTAACAAGAGAATTCATTTACAGTGACTAGTTTACGGCTAAAGAGGTCAAATTAGGTATAATCCTTGGTATTGTAAATCGGAATCGAAACAGATGAATTTAATGGATTTGGATTAGATTTTAGTGTTACTTGTCAGCTCCATAATTTCAACATATATGACCTTGTTTAAATACTTTTTATCATTAGGGCAATGAAAATCCTTGTGGTACCCAAAAGGACGAGAGCAAGGCTTAAACCACTGGACTTTTACACAACAGGCAGAGATTTTGTCATTACTGTAGTCTACACTCGGCAACTTATCTTTAATTTGAGAAATTCCTTCTTTACCAAAAAATACTAACAAATGAATTAGAAGATGAGAGAATATAGTTTCAGTTCCATAACTGGAGTTGCTGAATTGGCATATAATGTCTTCAACATTATAGCCATCCCCAATGATAATTTATAATTTAAGATACAGATACCTAGAATCTAAAATCTCAATCACTTCCATCGTTGGATGATAATTTCATAAAGTGACCACTTAGTATTCTCATTCATCAAGTGCTACAGTTTTGAAGATCTAGCATCCTTGTTTGTATTCATGTGGATATGGTTCATCATGCTGACTATATCTTGCGTGTTCTTCTTAAAAATTATATATAAACTACCATTACAGAAATATATAATACAATAAGAACTCATACTTACATAATCTAGAAAGTCCTCAGCATGTCCAGAATCATAAACACTGCTACTCTGTCTTCCAGTAACAATCTCTAAAGTAAGCACTCCATAGCTGAAAACATCAACCTTGGTAGAGAAGTGCCCGTGATGTGCATACTCTGGTGCCATATAACCACTACAAAATTGCAACAATAATACTTCTCACAAAAGTTTCTCCAAAGAAATTAAAGTTCTTCTCACAGAAGGATCTAAATTTTATTCCATCACTCGCCAAGTACAGCAATTAGAGGATTGAACTTACAGAGTTCCGATCACCCGACTTGTTGTCCCTTGTGTTTCATCCCCATCAAATAGCCTAGCCAAACCAAAGTCTGAAATTTTCGGAGTCAAGTCTGCATCTAAAAGAATGTTGCTTGCTTTCAAGTCTCGGTGTATAATTTTTAGCTGAGATTCTTCATGTAGGTAGAATAGACCCCGAGCAATTCCTCCTATGATGTTAAACCTTAGTTCCCAATTTAGGTGTTTGCTTTTGATAGGATCTGTTTCATGCAACAAATGATTAACAATTTATGAGGCTGTTAATAGGAATGCTATAGACAAAAGCAGAAGTATATGAAAACAGCATACAGTCATAGAGAAATGGAATCAACATGCCACTAGTTTTTATTGAACAGAAAATTAGATTGAAAATAATAATATACTAGACAATATGTATTAACTACAGGATCATCTAATCACAGCCTCAAGTAATAAAGAGAACTGGGAAAAGCCTAATATTGATCGAAGGTTAAAGAAAAGACATTGTGAAAAGATCAATTTCCACGTAAAGTTAACAAGTGCAGAAAGGCAATACCAAATAAAAGGTTGTTCAAGCTTCTATTAGGCATATAATCATAAACCAGCAACTTCTCTTCTTCTTCTAAGCAAATGCCAAGTAGCTTGACAAGGTTTCTGTGCTGAAGTTTTGAAACCAAGAGGAATTCATTTTTCAACTCTTCTACTCCTTGTGTTGAGCTTGTAGAAAGCCTCTTCACCGCTATCTCTTGTCCGTCTCTTAGTTTTCCCTATTCAATGTAATAAAAAAATTACTAGGTTACAAAATTCCTCAATTTTCTATGACAATCATAAAGCATAAACAGACTAACTAGCATAGTTTTAATGTTTATCAGAAGCAGATCTACATCACACACAAAATTACCTTATAAACTGGACCAAATCCACCTTCTCCAAGCTTGTTCTCCTCTGAGAAGTTACCCGTTGCAACTATTAGAGTAGACAGATCAAACGATAGCGACTCAACAGTTGAGATCTTCTCCCGATTAACAGTACCTAAAAATGGAGCACAATTGCAAATGACTATAGTATCTACAGATGAATGAAGTCACAGAGTATCAGGCCATCTAATCAATTACAAAATCTCCTTAACGGTGATTAAACTGTGAAAGCTTGAGGATATCATTTGGAACTGCCATGCATCCTTGAATCAATTATATGCCCAGAACTTCCACACTACTTCGAGGTTCAGCATGTGCATATAGTGTGATTCAATAAAACGTTTTGTGCATCCAGTGAGTAGAGAAATCTTATGAGTAATTAGTTAATTGTATTAATTTAACTTTCTATCGAGAAAAGAAAAGGTCTTCCATTGCAATATATGTTTGAAGTTAATGTAGCTTAGCTAATATGGCTAACTCTTAATAATCAAGTTACTTGATGCATATTCTTAGCATAAATAGAAGCCTCAAGTTTCATCAAATGATTATCTCTATTACAACCGGATTGAATAAAAATCTTTAAAGACGCATTTCGAGATAGCTAATACTTACTGCGATCATGTTTTGCTGCCCTCTTCCTCCACAAGAAAATACAGACAGCGGTCAAAAGAATCACAACAACTACAATTGGGATCACGATACTTAAAATCTTCTTGGTGTTGTCCTTGCTTCCTACATCCAAAACAAAAATATGATGAACATAACAAGCAACTGAACAATATGTCACTAGTTAGAGACACACAAACCAAGTACTTATGGATGAAAATCATTGAGTTTTTTTGTAATTTGTTCCCTAATAGAATCCGATGTCTTTTATAACAAAACCATCTTATATATTTTTCTTTTAAATTCTTTAAATTTTGATTCCATCTCAATCTTCAAATAAAAAGTAATAATTATTTTATTAATTTATAAAAAAATAAAACAACGAATTAATCTACATTAGGAAACTAACTCTTTAATTTAAGCTGAAAATCATTGCAAATCACAATAGTTTCTAATATCCAATAGAACCAAGAAATTACCTAAATGGATATAACAAACAAGTCAAATCAATATTCATAAATTTAAAAAACAAATCTTATGAAAATATGATTTTAGGTGGCATCAATATCAAAATAACATATTAATAAATTATCTCATACCTATTATGACCCGAACTATACCTCGACTATGATTAGTAATTAATCAAATCAATACTTATAATTCTAGAAAGGACAATTTATTGAAAATATTATTTCTCTGTGTGTAACCGTTAAAAGTGAATAATAAAAAAGTAAATTAATTAATTTATATAATTAAAATATTTCAGTCAAATAATCTATTTAATTTATGACCAAGAAATCTTAAAATATTTGAGAGAGAAATTGGAACTGGGATTGAAATTGGAATTTGGTCAGTTTCGAGTTGGGTTTTTTCTCAAATTGGTATCTTCTTTAAATTTGACTTTCTCTGATCGACAGATGTGATTCTATTCAATATAAGGTTGAGATTTCTTCTGACAGAAACCTTTAAGTCGACTTTATTGTAGTGAAGAAGACGGAATATGGCGCATATTCCCTGCATACCCAACCAAATCATATGGGATCAGGAGTTGTTGAGGTCAACAAAATTGTGCTGCCTACTTAAAGTCCACTGTAGACATCTTCCTTAGATATTTTCGTAGACATATACTTTTTGAACCTGAGACCTCCCATCATCTAACCCTATGGCCTTGGTAAAATCAGATTTTCTTGAATTACGTCTGATTCATCAAATTTTTTTTTCTTTCCTTAAACTTCTAATTCTAATTAGATCTGGATTCTAATTTCCTTTAATTTCTAACTAGACTACCCTTAGAAACAACTACCGCGGGGAACAGTAGACTACAACACATAATCATCAACAAAATCATCAACAAAATCACAGAGTGCAAGCTTGATCAAATACCTGTGGACACAGCCGACTGCGGAGGTATCGCCAACTGAGACAGAGAAGGCAGTGGCGGAGCAGTAGTTGTGAAATTAAGCAAAATGGTTTGTCTCACTTGATAGAACGGATATATCTCGTACCTAAAATTACAGCTCTTGGCAAGAACTCTTCCTCCTTGCTTCACCTCTAAACCCGTGTACTGAAGCCTGTACGCATCATGGATCTGCTGCAAGCACTCGCTGCAACTGTCGTTCGATAGATCCCTCGTGCACTGCGCCAAACCGTTCACCTTCAGATCGCTTCCGTTCACCGCAGTCCCTGTAGCAAAAAAGAGGGAAGAGTTGTACGCAGCTTGGTACGTGATCTTGTCCAACAATTTCCTCTGCAGCTGGATAAAGCTCTCAGGGTGCTCAGTCACACTCTGAACGTTGATGAGTACTGGGGGATTGGAATCATCAACGAGAGAGAAGAATCGGATATTGGAGTAACGGAGCTGGCAGTTGTCATACCAAATAGTGGCTTGTTTGGAAGTGGGGCAGAGGGAGAGCACATCCAGTGCGGCGTTCTGGACGCAGACGCGGCAGTCGGAGGGGCTGGTGTCGCCTCGGCAGAGGATGAGGCCGTAGGCGGTGTCGGGACTCGACCCGTTGGCATGGGTGCTGAAGCTGGAGTTGAGAGAGGTGAAGAAACTGAGGAGTTGGTTGAGGTTGGACTGGTAGGTGCTGTTGGCTGTGTAGTTACCCCCGCCGCAACTGTTGAAGAGGGGTCGGCCGAACTGCTACTGAAATGGAGGAGGAGGAGAAGCAGCAGCAGATGCAAGGGAAGAGCCATCTCTTTATTTTGCTAACTAATTCGAGCCAAGTTCATCTGCTTATATAGTCATTATTGATAGTCTCCGCCTCTTTGGATCATTCCAATCGCCATTAATTTTTCATGAAAAACTTTCGCCGGAGATTAATAATTCTTCCGAGCTTGTTGCAAGTCCCAGTCCTCGCCATACAAGTCAAAAAGGTTTGGCGGCTGTCTGTTTCTTTCTCGAAAGCCATCATTATTGGTCGTAATAATGTTTGTTTATTACTACTGTGCAAATTGTATACATTATTGCAGGACCCACCCATGAAAGAGAGGTAACCATCGCTATTTGTTTCCATCTGCGTGATAGGAACGGATTCGAAATTCCTACTGTTGTCAGAGTCATCTTTTGATGCTCGGAAGTGCGTGGAAGTGAGGAAGTAAGGTTTTCTTTTCATAGAAAATAAAATTTTGTGTTTTTTTTTTAATTTTTGAATGATAATGTGAAAGTTGAAGTGAAAAAATTGATCACAAAGTTAGCTGTAAAATAATATTAAAATAAAAATTAATTATAAAAAAATTTAGACTGTAATAAAATAAGATTTACATGACCACAAAACTAGCTGTTTTGAGTTACAACTTATTACAAATGAAATTTACATAACCTCAAAATTAACCGTAACATTTTGGAAGAGAGGAAATGGCTGTATAAAAAAGAAAAGAAAAAGGAAAAAAGAGTTTTTCTAATTTTTTTCCGGTGTTTAGATGGACAGCAAAAGTAAGAAATGACACTTCTCACTTCCTCACTTCGGCACATTTTCTTAAATCCAAACAACCCCCTTGTCAATGACTGATTAAATACGTTACATGTATAGACGCCTAGATAGCAGAGAATTATTTGGCCTCCTGAATGCAATATAAGGAGAAAATGTAGCATTTTCGCGAACAAATGTCATAGGAAAGTTGAAGTACCTAATTCACAATTGTCTGCTGGTGAATTGTAGGTTTTATTGGCCTGCATATTGTCTTTCTCAGCTGTCTCTTCCCCATTTGGACGTATGGTACTCTGTACTGTTTCAATTCTCACTGAAATGAAGAAAAATGGACATTTAGCTTCTTTTACTCAAACATAAATGTCTACCGAAGTTCTAGCTCCGAAATAGAGGTATTATTGCGAGAAGTGAGAATACATGCTGTGGGGAGAGAGGGTAAAATCTTGTTGATAGAATTTTTTAAAACCCTGTTGAAGGTTAGCCAAAAACCAATGCAATCAATGGTGTCAAAGACGAGAGCGTGTCGGTCGTATCAAAGTTGGATTGCACAGGAGAACTAAGGCTAGTTAACTAAGGCATGACCTAGTTGACTAATGATTGGATACAGAGAGTTGGCAAATCTGTTACACAACAGACTAGTCGACTAATACATGTATTAGTCGACTAATAGAAGTTATTAATGCATGACCTGTTTCCAAATCTGATTCTGAATTCGTTTCAGATCCGAATTAGATGTTTTTGGTTTCCTTTTCTTCGTGATTTTTTTGGCTATATAAGGAAGGGTAGTGCCCAAATATTTGTAACCTGTAATTGATTGATTTAATAAGAACTCTGTTGAAAGTTAGCCAAAGATCGATGCGATCAGTGGCGTCGAATACGAGAGCGTGTCAGTCGTATCAAAGTTGGATTGTACAGGAGGAAACAAGGCTAGTCGACTAGGGCATGGCCTAATCGACTAGTGATTAAATAAAGAGAGTTGACAAATCTGTTTCACTACAGACTAGTCGACTAATACATGTATTACTCGACTAATAGAAGTTATTTAATATTGTTGCGCGACCTGTTTTCAAATCTGATTTTGAATTCGTTTCTGATCCGAATTAGGTGTTTTTGGTTTTTTTTCTTTTCTTCGTGATTTCTTTGGCTATATAAGGAGGGGTAGTGCCCCAATATTTGTAACCTGTAATTGATTGATTCAATAAGAACTCTCTCCCCTTGCTCTGAGGACGTAGGCAAATTGTCGAATCTCGTTAAATTTTGTGTTCTCTCTTTCTTTTTTTTATTTAATTGTTCGTGTGATTGATTGGCTATTCTCTGGTGGCCATCTTCTCTGTTGCATGGATTCCCAACAAGTGGTATCAGAGATTTCGAGTTCGACGGAGAGTTTTTCGTTCGGGTGGAGCAAATCAATTTAGAGGCTGTCTACAGTTTCGTTCGGAGGTAAAGATCTGATCTTTCCTATTTGAATTTGTTTTCACTAATTGTTTTCGCATTGTGTTAAGGAATCTATTAAAAAGATGGTCGGAGAAAGTTAATCCACAGTGAAATCCTTGAACCCACATCCGATGAAGATCAATGTGGTAAAGTTTGATAGCACGAACAATTTTGAAATGTAGAGATGTGAGGTGATGGATGCATTGACGGCATCATATCTTGAAGACACTCTACGATTGAAAGAAAAGCTGGAGGAGACTTATGAAAAAGATTGGGACAAGATGAATAGGACAGCGTGTGGTCTTATAAGGTCTTGTTTGACACAAGACATCAAGTATCATATGCTATATGAGACGTCTGCAATGAAGATGTGGGAGATTCTCGAGAAAAAATATCTGACAAAGAGTATCGAGTCTCGACTACTTCTAAAGATGAGGCTTTATCGCTTCCAGTTAAAAAAGGAACTCTCTATTACTGAGCACATGAATGATTCCATGAAGCTTCTTACAGATTTGGTTAATATGGATGTGAATATCGAAGAAAAGGATAAAACATTAATTCTTTTGAATTCTCTTCCTGATGAAGAGTATGAGACCTTCGTCCTCACCTTGATTAATGAGAGAAAATCACGTAACTATAATGATATGTCAGCTGCTCTTGTAAATTATGAAGTGAGGAAGAAGGATAAACAATCTTCTTTCAGAAGTACATCACCAGAGGCGTTAGTAGTAAGAGGCAGAGGTTCCAATCAGAAGGGCAAAGGCATTCGCAGAAGATCAAAGTCCATACCAGGGTTCAGAGATCTGAAAAGGAACCAGTGTGCCTTCTGCAAAGAGTTAGAGCACTGGAAGAATGATTGTCCAAGAATCAAAGATAACAAGAAGGAGTCGAATACCGAGGCAAATCTCGCACAAGTGATCAGTACACATGCTGGTACTTCACAGGCAGGTGGATCAGACTCAAACTCATCGATATTTTCATTCTCAGTCACTACTCCTATCATAGGTTATTCAGGTGATTCTGAGTGGATGATCGATACAGGAGCTACCTATCATGTGTGTCCCAACAGGAATTTATTTTCTAGTTTTGAGAAACTAGATGGATGTTTCATTGTCATGGGTGATGATCGTCCATGTCATATGAAAGGGATAGGTACTGTCTTGGTCAAGATATTTGATGGAATGATGCGGGAATTGAAAGATGTGAGGTATGTACCTCAACTGAAAAGGAATCTTATCTCTATTGGTGTCTTGAAAGCATTGGGTCTTGAAGTATCTATTAGAGATGGGGTTCTCAAGATGGTTAAAGGCTCGATAGTTATTTTGAAGGGCGTCCGACGTAATAACCTTTATTACTTGAAGGGTAGTACGGTAATAGGGCAAATGGAGACTTCTACAAATTAAGATAATGAGTGCACCCAACTCTAGCATATGAGGCTAAGACATACAGAAGAAAAGTCTTTGCAAGCTCTTACAAAGTAAGTTTATTGAAAGGTGCCAGTACTTGCATTGAAATTTTGTGAATATTGCGTCATTGGAAAGAAGACCAAGATAAGATTTGGCACCGCAACTCATTGCACCGAGAAAATTCTAGATTATGTTCACATAGATGTCTAGGGACCTACCAAGACGTCATCTGTTGGAGGAAACCATTACTTTTGTCTTTTATAGATGATTACTCTAGGTGATGTTGGGTATTAACATGAAGCACAAAGGGAAAATCCTGGAGTTGTTTGTGGAGTGGAAGAAAAACATGGAGAAGAATATGAGAAGGAAGTGTTGGCCCAAAGGCCCATCACTCTAACTTTGATGATGATTAACTCATGTAGTTATAGTACTAATGATCTTGTGTTTAATTAGTCTCAGATTTGTGATCAAGATCTTAGTTGGTGTTTAGCTTCAACAAAGGATTTAAAGTCAAGTTTTGGAGCTAGCACGTGTTGATTCAAGAGTTTGTGCATCAAGACCACATTAAGTACTCAAGATGAGTCTAACTCTTTGGATCAAGGTTTGGACCAAGTCAAAAAGGAGAAGAAGATTTTCAAGTGAAGACCTTCAAGAAGCTTCTATGTGTCTAGGTTTGTTTTAGTAAGATTTTATTTTTAGATAAAATGTAAATGATAGATTACTTGGTGGATTGCTCAAGTATCATATACACTCACACACAAGATTTAGATGTGCTTTCATAAAAGAGATTTCGTTTTGAAAATACCGTTTTGATTTTTGGAGTTTCATATATACATATGTTTTAACCAAAACCATTTTAGTGCTTATTGTCAAAAATAAAGATATTTCATCATATATGTGTAGTGGATCATATCCATACACACTAAGCTTTAAAAGTGTTTAAAATATCTTGTTTTTATATTTGGAGAAGTTTTGAAAAAATCAATTTGAAAAAATATGGTTTTTGTTTTAAGCCAAAATTTCAAAAGTACAAAAATAGTTCAAAATGTTTGTAACATATTTTGATTTTTACTCAAACATGTTTGTATATCAAAGTATAATACTGAACTTATTTTTGTAGATTTTTAGAGAATTTATGGGATTTTATTAAAGTCAAAAAGTCAAGTTTTTAATTCCCATAATTGCCTGGACTGACCTTCTGTCGGTCGACCGATGTGCACAGATGTGCATAGGTTGGGCCGGTCGACCACCAGAGAGTATCTGCTCTCTGGAAATGGCCCGGTCGACCGGGCGGTCGACCGCTAAGCCATTGCCCAGTTGACGGCCGACCGACCTTCCCAACGGTCGAAAATCTGACCGTTGGGGTCGACCGGGCGGTCGACCGTGTTGGCCCAAAAGGTTACACTCTCCATTTGTTTAGAGTTTTGATGAGAACAAAACAAATAAGTGCTATTTGGTACTAATTAGTTTGTTTAGATAAGTTTCAGGTTAGTACCATATTTGGAGGCCATTACTTAGCTATTGTAAGAATTTCTAGGTTCATGAAGCAAAGAAGGCTTTTTGCACATCAAGGAAGGAACATAGAAGAGAAGATTCTAGCAAGGCATCGCATGGCTCAAGACTTCAAGATTGCTCAAGATAATTTATTAGATTTGTTTTTAATTTAGAATTTTTGTTAAAGAATAGTGAATAGGTTTGAAGCTCTATCACACACGTTTTTGCGCACATCTTGTTTCCTAACATAAATAGTTTGTATACAATTCTCAACCTACAAACTTATTTTGATATACATAATCATGTGTTTTAAGTTTTGTGTTTTATCAAAACTTATTTTGGCATTGGAATTTATGACAAAAACTTTGATGTACATATGTTTCATGAATATAGGATTATGCTTCAAAATGTTTAAATATCATGTTTTGTATTTGGAAGAGTTTTGGACAAAACGTATTTTTCATTCAAAATTCAAGTTTTAGAAAATACAGTTTTTAGTTTTTGGTAAAAATGATAAGTGACAAAAATAGTTCATATTGATTGATATTTGAGCTAAACTTTTTACCATATATTTATATATCAATGCAAAATGATAAAACTATTTTTGGTGATTTTTAGAAGTGTTAAAAGATTTTTCAAAATATTTTTAAAACTATTTTTCTGTCCATTCCAGACTTCATCCAGTCGACTAAGTCTTCTGACTAGTCCACTTGGATAGAAGTTGGTCGACCGACGTGCACAAATCTGTGCATGTTTGGAAGTCTTTGGACGGTCGACCGTCCCGGTCGACCGGTCTGAGAGCAGAGCTCTCTGTTTGTTTGGGTCGACCGGGCCGGTCGACCGTAGCTCGCAACGGTCATTTTCTTTGTACTAGCGGTCGACCGGGCCGGTCGACCGGACTAGCCGTTTGAACAGTAACGGCTAGTTTTCTGAGCAGATTTATTTTTGTCCTTTTCTCACTTAAGTGTGTTTAAGTGACATGTTTTGGTTTTAATACATTCTGATTAGCCTTAAAAATGTTTTATCTTTAAACCCTAGCCCTCTCCTATAAATAGGGGTGTTTAGGGAGAGTTTGACTACCAGAAAAATTCTCAAAAATTTCCAAAAGTTTAAGGCATTCAAAAGATTTGGTTTCTTGATTTTTGTGCTGAAATTCTCTCTCATTTTCTGAAGTGTTTTCAAGAATTCTCTGATTTCATTTTCTTTTCTCCTTACACACAAGAGCTTCATTCCTACTCATTAATTCTCTAAGGACCTTTGTAAGGGAAGAGAATTTTGCAAGAGAGAGTTTGTGGTCTTTTGACTACTCAGAGATTGCTTGTACTTGAGATTGTGGAGTTGGGTACTCCGGTGTATTTGTGACATCTTTGTGATAGTGGAAGTGGTTGGAATCCTTCTGGGGAAGGCGGGGAAGTAGAGCTGGGTGCTCGAACCTCGATAACAAATCTCGGTGTTTGCGTTTGGTTTACTTGCTCTTATTTCTTGCTCTATTTTCATTGCTATATTCACTTGCTTTGTGAGATTGTTGCTCCATAATTTTCAATTTGTACATTGATTAGCATTATCACATATTCACCCCCCCTCTAGGTGATTTTCAATTGGTATCAGAGCTTGGACTCTAGGTTTTGGCTTAACATCCATAGAGAGATCCTTAAAATTTGCTAATCAACATTTGCATTCCATTTGTCATCACTAGTAAACATGGCCGATAACATCAAAACCCCTCCTAAATTTGATGGACTCAACTTCCCTATTTGGAAGGTTAGGATGACTATCTTTTTGCAATCCCTAGGTAGCTTAGTGGCTAAATCATTGACCAAACCCTATGTTGCACCCGATAGTGATGAGAGCACATGGACCGACTTCAACTTTAGAGAATATGAGGCTAACTCCAAGGCCCAAAATTCCCTCTTAACCGCCTTGAATGAGGATGACCTTACACCGGTAATTCATTGCCAATCCGCCTATGAGATTTGGCAACACTTATTGGTCACACACGAAGGGACTTCACAAGTCAAGAGAGCTAAGATAGATCTCTTGAGGTCCCAATATGAGTCCTTTAAAATGATTGATGATGAATCTATTGATTGTATGATTACTCGATTTACTAAAATCACCAATGGTCTTTCTTCTTTAGGTGATGAGATTTCCAATGATCAAAAGGTGCGGAAAGTGATTCGGGCTCTTCCTACATCATGGGAGATAAAGGCCACCACCTTGAAGGAATTAAACGACAAGGACGAGATGGACCTCATTAGCCTCATTGGGAACTTAAAGACCCATGAGATGGAAAAGAAAGCAAGAGAAGAGGCCGCTCCACTAAAGAAGAAATCTTTGGCTTTCAAGTCTTCATCCACTCTTGAAGACGATGGAGAAGATGAAGAAGAAGATGAGGAACTATCACTACTTGTTCGCAATGTGAAGAGAATGTACCGGAGGAACAAGCTCAACTTCCGAAGGAAATTTGAAGGCAAAGAGGAGAGGAAAATCATATGCTACAATTGCCGAAGGCCCGGACACATCATGGCGGATTACCCGGAGTTCAAGAAGAAGATGACCTCCTCCTTCAAGTCAAAGAAATCGGAAGAAAAGAAAGCGTACAAGGCAACTTGGGATTCGGAAAGCGAGTCCAAGGAAGAGGCGGATGTAGCGAATATGTGTTTCATGGCAAACACACCAAAGGTAACCCCTCAACCTCTTGATGATGAAGATGATGAATTAAGTAAGGAAGTTCTTACTCATGCCTTTGTTGAACTTTCCGAAACTTATGATAATAAGAAGATTGAATGTTATAAATTGCAAAAAGAAGTTGCATTTCTCAAAAATCAACTTACTATGGTTTCTAAAGAAAAGGATGATATTTCTTCTAATCTTATTTCTATTCAAAATGAGTTTAATGCTTACAAGGTTTCTTGTAAAGGAAAATCTCCTATTGTTGATGAAAAAGAAATTTCCTCTCTAAAAACTAAAATGGTTGATTTTGAAAAAGTTTTGAAAGATTGTGCTTTTAACACTAAGAAACTTGAAAAAAAGTTTTCCAAAAAGCACACTTCTCATGCTCACACTACGCATAACACTTCTCATGCTAAATCTTTTCATGCTCACAACTCTCATGCTCACAAATCACACACTCACTATGCTTTTAAATATGATAGAGTATATAGATGCACATATTGTGGTAAGAATGGACATTTAGCTAAATTTTTCTATGACCAAGTTAATAGATCAAATAATCTTGTTTGGGTTAATGAAACTAACCCTCTAGGACCCAAGAAGATGTGGGTACCAAAATCAAGTCCTAAATTATTTGATGTAGGTACACACCAAGGCTCCAAGACGTAGGGAGCGGTGGTACCTTGATAGTGGTTGTTCAAGACATATGACGTGGGATATCAATAACTTTACCACCCTATCAAGGTACGAGGAAGGTGGCTCCGTCACCTTCGGGGATGACTCCAAAGGCACTATCATCGGTATAGGTAACATTCAAATTGGTGCATCTCCTATTATAGAAAATGTTGTACTTGTTGATGGTTTGAAACATAATTTGCTTAGTATTAGTCAATTTTGTGACCGTGGACTTAAAGTTGTTTTTGATGATACTTCTTGCAAGATTTTTGATATTAAATCCAATGATTGTATTCTTAGCGGTTTTCGTGATGATAATGTTTATATTATTGACATGCTTAATGTGGAATGTTCTACTAAATGCTTAAATGTTTTTGATGAAAATTCTTGGCTTTGGCATAGAAGATTAGGGCATGCATCTTTTGACCATCTTTCTAGGATTAATTCTAAGGATTTAGTGAAGGATATACCTTACTTGAAGTTTGAGAAAGACCGCATTTGTGGTGCGTGCCAACTTGGGAAACAAACCAAGTCTTCCTTCAAACCAATCAAGGATATCATGTCAACTAGGCCTTTAGAATTAATTCATATGGATCTTTTTGGACCTACTAAAACTAAGAGCTTAAATGGTAGTAGATTTGCATTTGTTTTAGTTGATGATTTTTCCCGTTTCACTTGGGTTTTCTTCTTGGAACACAAAGATCAAACTTTCTCTCATTTCAAAATTTTTCAAAAAGGGTTGAAAAAGAAAAAGGTTTTCCGATTTTGAAAATAAGGAGTGATAGAGGTGGTGAGTTTGTTAACCAACTCTTCATGACTTATTGTGATGAAAAGGGAATTAAGCATGAAATGTCTTGTCCTAGAACTCCACAACAAAATGGAGTTGTAGAAAGGAAAAATAGAACACTTCAAGAGATGGCTAGGACAATGATAAGTGAGTATGACCTCCCTCATTATCTATGGGCCGAGGCCGTAAACACTGCATGCTATATATCAAATCGTATTTATTTATGTAAAAATTCTTCCAAAACATCTTTTGAAATGTATCATTCTAGAAAACCTAATGTTTCATATTTCAAAGTTTTTGGATGCAAGTGTTTTTTTTTGAACACTAAAGATAACTTGGGTAAATTTGATGCTAAGACTTATGAAGCAATCTTTGTTGGATATTCTTCAACTAGTAAAGCTTATAGAGTATTCAATAGATCTTCACTTACCATCGAAGAATCCATGCATGTTAAATTTGAAGAATCTAATGTGTTTGTTGAGAATGTTGTAGAGATTGAACTATTAGGTGAAGACATGGAGAGACTATCCTTGAAGGACTCACCCGCTCAAGATGATAAGCAAGAACCAATTGGTGACGTTCAAGAGGATAAAGAGGAAAGCTCTTAACCGCTTCCTAAAGCTTGGAGATATGCCACAAATCATCCCAAGGAGCTCATCTTAGGTGATGCATCTAAAGGGGTAACAACTCGCTCCAAACTCCATGACCTATGTGGTAATTTTGCTTTCATTTCTCATTTTGAACCCAAAAGCATCCTCGAAGCCGAGACGGACTCATATTGGTTGCTAGCCATGCAAGAGGAACTTAATCAATTTGAGCGCAACCAAGTTTGGCACCTTGTTCCTAGGCCCCACGATAGACCAATAATTGGTACTAAGTGGATCTTTAGAAACAAGATGGATGAGTCCGGAAATGTGATTAGGAATAAGGCTAGATTAGTGGCCCAAGGTTACACTCAAGTTGAGGGAATTGACTTTGAGGAGACCTTTGCACCCGTAGCACGGCTTGAAGCCATACGGATGATACTAGCTTTTGCATCTTTCAAAAATTTTAAACTTTTTCAAATGGATGTGAAAAGTGCATTTTTGAATGGTTTTATAAATGAAGAAGTTTATGTTGCTCAACCTCCCGGTTTTGTTGATCATGTTCATCCCGATTTTGTTTTTAAACTTGATAAAGCTTTGTATGGATTGAAACAAGCTCCAAGAGCTTAGTATGAAAGGCTTTCTAGTTTTCTCATGTCAAATGATTTTATCAAAGGCAAAGTAGATACAACACTATTCACTAAGCATGTTGACAATGATATTTTAATTGTGCAAATTTTTGTTGATGATATAATTTTTGGTTTTACTAATGAGTTTTTATGCAAGGAATTTGAAAAGGTTATGCAATGTGAATTTGAAATGTCTTCAATGGGTGAGCTTAATTTCTTTCTTGGACTCCAAATCAAGCAATTGCAAGATGGGAACTTCATATGTCAAGCCAAATACGCAAAGGAACTCGTAAAGAAGTTTGGACTTGAAGACTCAAAGGTTTGCAACACTCCCATGGCAACTACCACCAAGCTTGATAAGGATGACCAAGGTAAAATGTTGATATTAAATTGTATAGAAGCATGATAGGTAGTCTTTTGTATTTGACGGCAAGTAGGCCGGACATCATGTTTAGTGTGTGTCTTTGTGCTAGATTTCAATCGTGTCCCAAAGAGTCCCATCTTATTGCGGTAAAACGCATTATTCGTTATATTAAGGGAACGATTGGAATGGGTCTATGGTATCCGAAAACCGGAGATTTCTCAATGACGAGTTATTCGGATGCCGACTGTAACGCCCCGATCCTGCGGGTACGGAGACGTTACTGCAACGTATATGCGCAGGTCCGAAATACCCTCACGTATATACGCTAAACATCAGTACAGGCAAGAATCAGAGTACGGAAGTAAATGGTGCATTATACATTCCAACACATGAGTACAATTACAAAGTTATCACCAGAGGTGACAAATATTACAATAATATTACATCACCAACATGGCGCAAATGCGAGAATACAAAGGATGTACAAGTATGAACAGTATAAAAGGCACTCACGAGTTTACAAAAGGAAAACTCGAGAGGCACACAGGGGGGCCTGGAAGGATAGAGCTTCAGACGGTCTGCTGGGGATCCATGCTTCAGCTGCGCCACTCTGATCAGCAACTAGGGGAATCCACACGCTCCAAGCTCCATGACCTGGACATGAGGATCCAGGGGAGTCAGATGAAACTCCCCAGGCGAGTGGTGATACAAAAGCCAGATGACGTGCTGAGATAAGTACAAGTGTATCGATAAAACCGAATCATAATCATGCATTGAAAACCGTGTCGTGAGTACAAACATGCAGGAGCTAGTAGACATAGAACAAGTGATATCAAACAGGAAGTATTCATGGTATGATAAGATAAGAATAGGAGACTGAAGGAATGGAATACAGGTGGTGAAGCAGGGTATGAGCAGCAAATATAATAATAATCATAAAACCGGAAATCCGAAGTAAAATCCAGTACAAGCAAATATGGCGAGGCATATCACAGATTCATAGCCGTCTAAGTTGCAGGCTTCAGTATGCGTCCCATTCCACATACTTCTACTTACAACTTAAAGAGCAGGTTATTATCTTGACGCTTTATTATTACTCGTCTTACCCTGATATCTAGATATGTGAACTAGCGTCCCAGCACACATATATCCATATCTGAGTAAAGCAAGACTGTTATTGGAAACCAGCGGGGGTATCAACGAACTATGTTTACAGTGGGTCCCGTGCTTGCCCGGGACCATAGTCCATGACGTTCCGTTACTGGTGCTCGGAACCAGCCGCAAGGCGTACAAGAGGGTCTTATATCATGCCCTTATCATGATGGTACCAAGAAGGAGGGAGCCAGCACTCCCCTCGGTCGCCTGGAGGCCCACAGGTCAGACCGAAAGTTTTAGTTGCACAACATGCCTAGTACCACTGTAAACACGAACACATATTGATAGCCGCAAGTTTCCCCCGACCCGATGCAAGTTGTCCAGTTTTATGGTTTATTAGATGATTATCAGATTTCGGGAATGAGCAAGAGCAAGTCAGGATTATCAGGAATACATGTATATCAGGAGTACTGATTCGTACTATAAGGTATCACATGTGTAACAGGAGTACAGTTTGTACTATCAAGATGTCAGGTCATCATTCCCGTTATCGTGATAATCATGAGAGTCAAGTATATCATGCCGGGTGTCAAGAGATAGCATGACAGGAGGATGATATTTAGCAGGTGACAAGTCATGTCAAAAGATTGATATTAGTCCGGTGGCAAGTCATATCATAACAAGAGGTCTTGCCAAGTAGTATCATGTCATGGTGTCAGGTGATAACACAACAGTTGTCAGGTGGTACAAACAGGAGTTAAATAGTAGCATGTATAAAGCACGTCAAGTGTTAACATGTCAGGTAAGAACAGGGCATGTGGTAGAATAGTAGCTGAGCACAATCAAGCGGAGCTGAGCAAGCTGGAGTGTACAGACAGCAAACAGTATTTAACACTGGAGCGTCTGGCATGATTACCGGGACAACTCGGCTTAAGGTGCGAGTAGGAATTCCGGCAGCATCTCGCCTAGACGAATCTAGTGGTAAAGTGCTGAACGCTGATCATGATAACCAGGCGAAGCTGAACAAGCTGGAGGCACAAGCAGCGAACAGAGTTTAGATACTAATGCGCTCTGCGAGGTTACCGGGACAACTCGGTTTAAGATACGAGTAGAAAATCCGGCAGCATCTCGCCTAAACGAATTTAGTGAATAAAGCGCTGAGCGCTAAGTATGCTCACCAGACGGAGCTGAGAAACCTGACGGTCCCAATCACGTCTCCTTCGAGATAGTGAGAGACCGGAGGCTGAAGGGTCCAGAGAAACCTGACGGTCCCAATCACGTCTCTTTCGAGATAGTGAGTGACCGGAGGCTGAAAGGTCGGCCACGCATAGTATAAAGCAGTAAAATACATCACAGGCATGGTATATGTACTAGAATAAAACTACCCTAATACAAGCATTCGTCACAGAGCAATACATGTCCAGCCATTGGCACTCGGCCATACACAGATACAGGGACTCAGCCCAATACAAAATACATGAAAACATGGAGTAAAATACATGACGACCCGACAAAGCGGGGAAACCCAAATGGAGGCGAGAGCGAGGACACTCGCCTAAATCACCGGAAAGGCCAAAAACTCTGAAATCCATGGAACTCGCGCACGCGCCATAAAATAATATATAATTATGAAGAGAGAGAAAGCGAAGAGGAGAGAGAAAGAGACACAGGGAGACGCGGGTTTATGAGAGTGAGACGCGGGGTCGCAGACGCGGGAGTCGCGTCGCGGGAATAGCAGACACGGTAATCACAGACGCGGGAGTCGCGTCGCGAAGATGCCACGAACGCGGGGTTCGAGACCCGCGTTCAAGTCAGGGCACGAGGAGAACACAGACGCGGGTATTATCTCCGCGTCGTGTCGACACGAGAGGGACACAGACGCAGGCCTGAACTCCGCGCTGTGTCGATACAAGAACGCGAAGGCCACGTTGAACAGATGCCAAGTTCGCGAAGACTCGCGTTAAGGAGTTGCCTGGACGCGGGGGTGAGATCCGCGTCAGTAATTAATAGAGAGGGACAGGGAGATAAGGAGAGACAGTACAGGAGAGAGAAAGAGATTCCTAGAGAGAGAATCTAGAGAGAGAAAGAGTGAGTTAGAGAGAGGAGAGAGAATCTAGAGAGAGCTTGTAATGGGAGGAGAGAGAAAGTCCAGGAGAGAGAGAGATTGAGCAGGTGAGAGAGAGAGAGAGTTGAGAGAGAGGAGAGAGAGAAAGGGACAGGAGAGAGAAAGAGAGAGGGAGAGAGAACTGAGAGAGAGAGAGAGAGAGAGCAGGGCTGCTCACGCAGCCCTCCCTCACGCAAGCAGGGCCCACGGGGCCGTGGGCCCTGGAAGGCCTGGCCGGCGGCGCCAACAAGAAGGGGAAAGGAGAGAGAGATCAAGGGGAGAGAGAGAGAGTGAGAAAGATGGAGAAAAAGAAGGAGAGGGGGATGTTGCCCCCTCAGCAGAGAAGGAGAGGGGGGCTGTTGCCCCCCTCAGCCCACGCACAGGGGGCCCAGGCGGGCCCCCTGGCCGCCCACGGGCGCCGGCACATCGCCGGCGGCGCCAGAACAGGGGTGGCGCCGGCCACCCCAAGGAGAAGAAGGAGGGGGCTGCTGCCCCCTCCACACAAGCGCACAGGGGGCCAGGAGGCCCCCTGGCCGTGCCCAAGGCCGCCGGCATCGCGCCGGCGGCGGTCAGCCCCCGCCGGGGGTGCCGGAGGAGGGAGGAGCTCGGCGACGGGGAGACCGTGGCCGGATCTATGGGAGGAAGGGAAAGAAAATGGAAAAGAAAAGAAAAAGAAAGAAAGGAAAGTAAAGGGAAAGAAAAGAGGAGGGAGGAGGAGGAGGCTCGCCGGAGTTGGTGGACGGAGTTGGGTCGGCCATCTCTTGGAGAAGAAGAAGAGAAGAAATGAGGAGAAGAGAAGAAGAAAAGAAAGAAAAAGAAAAGAAAAAGAAAAAGAAAAGGGGAGAGAGAGATTGATAGGGATTGATCGATGGGAGAGGGTTTTAATGAAGGGGGTGAGGTGGCATTGGTGAGGTCGGTGGAGGGAAAAGAAAAGGAAAGAAAGAAAGGAAAGAAAAGATTAGAAAAAATAATAATATTATAATATGGTCGCGAAATATCGACTGTTCCAGAAAAATCCCCAAAAATACCCAGAGGTAGAAAACATCATCCTGAGGAATAATATGAAATCGGTTTTCAGAAATAAAATCCCGTTTTCAAATTTAAAATTCGGAAGTCAACCGCCGATACCGGTCCACACCGGGTCGGTCGGATTTTGATAAATTCTGAAAAATCTCAGAAAATGTATTAAAGAATAAAATATGATTTTAAGAAGTAAAGTGAAAGCAAATTTAGAAATTCAATTCCAATTGTAAACTAAAAATCCTGGAATCAACCAGCGATACTGGCCGATACCGAATCCGGTGGAATTTTCATAAATTCATAAAATCCTCAGAAAAAGTATTTAGATAGGAAATGTGGTTTTAAGAAATAATGTAAAAAGGCACTTCTAGTAATTCCAATCGGTTTATACATTAAAAATCCGGGAGTCAGTCAGCGGCACTGGTCGACACCGGTTTTGAAGATTTTCAACTTAATTCAGGAAAATTCCAGAAAAATCATAGAAAATCTAAAATATTGGAAAACGATGTTTAAAACTGAAACCGGTCAAATCGGAATACCAGAATGTCCAAATCAAGCAATTCACTAGGATCGGGTTCTCGGTTCAGATCAGAGCTGACTCCGAGTCCGTGAATCCGGATCCAAGACAAAACAATCATATAAAGAATTCATAATACAAAACAAATACAGGAAGTAAATCGAAAAATCTGAATACGCAACTAAGTACGTATTCTGGGAGCGGGGTGTTACAATCCATCCACCTTACAAAAATTGCGTCCTCGCAATTTCGATAAGGGGTAAATTGAACACAAGGAGGACAAGGACGGGAATTATACCAATTAAGATATGAAGCACTATAGGTAGGGCTCTCAAGTTGACTGAACAATAATCAGAATATAGACATTCTCTGCTCTTCCGGCTGTATAAATTTTCGAACAATGCCGAATAATACTGACTGATAACACAGCTTAGTAATAGAATTCCAGCTGTACTGCATACTTAGTATCACTCTGTGAATGAGCCAGAACACCAAAGATAAAGAAAACCCTGATAGTCCTGAGCATAATAAAGAAGACCGATAATTGAGAATTCCGAATACCAGGCATCAATCACTCTGAAAGATATAGCCGAGAATAAAGAATAACCGCAGAAAATCCCAAATACCATCTTCTGAAAGATAACCCGATAGCAGATCCATTCTGAGAATACCCGAACTTCATAGAGTTGGCCGAAGAGATCACATCATAGCTTCGCTCAGAACCAGCCGCTACCTCTCTAGTCTATTCATATCTTAAGTTGGTATAAAGGCTTCGAAAAACCAAAACAGGGGAAAGGTGGAAGGGATTAGGAATCAAAGGAAGGATGATCAAGAATAGATAACTCTGTACTTGTAGTTGGAGTGTATAACCAAGACTCATGCATTCCAGTTGCAAATTCCTTTACCATTAATTTGCCGTCTGGACGTACTGAGGATGTAAGAACCTAGGCTCTGATACCACCCTGTAACGCCCCGATCCTGCGGGTACGGAGACGTTACTGCAACGTATATGCGCAGGTCCGAAATACCCTCACGTATATACGCTAAGCATCAGTACAGGCAAGAATCAGAGTACGGAAGCAAATGGTGCATTATACATTCCAACACATGAGTACAATTACAAAGTTATCACCAGAGGTGATAAATATTACAATAATATTACATCACCAACATGGCGCAAATGCGAGAATACAAAGGATGTACAAGTATGAACAGTATAAAAGGCACTCACGAGTTTACAAAAGGAAAACTCGAGAGGCACACAGGGGGGCCTGGAAGGATAGAGCTTCAGACGGTCTGCTGGGGATCCATGCTTCAGCTGCGCCACTCTGATCAGCAACTAGGGGAATCCACACGCTCCAAGCTCCATGACCTGGACATGAGGATCCAGGGGAGTCAGATGAAACTCCCCAGGCGAGTGGTGATACAAAAGCCAGATGGCGTGCTGAGATAAGTACAAGTGTATCGATAAAACCGAATCATAATCATGCATTGAAAACCGTGTCGTGAGTACAAACATGCAGGAGCTAGTAGACATAGAACAAGTGATATCAAACAGGAAGTATTCATGGTATGATAAGATAAGAATAGGAGACTGAAGGAATGGAATACAGGTGGTGAAGCAGGGTATGAGCAGTAAATATAATAATAATCATAAAACCGAAAATCCGAAGTAAAATCCAGTACAAGCAAATATGGCGAGGCATATCACAGATTCATAGCCGTCTAAGTTGCAGGCTTCAGTATGCGTCCCATTCCACATACTTCTACTTACAACTTAAAGAGCAGGTTATTATCTTGACACTTTATTATTACTCGTCTTACCCTGATATCTAGATATGTGAACTAGCGTCCCAGCACACATATATCCATATCTGAGTAAAGCAAGACTGTTATTGGAAACCAGCGGGGGTATCAACGAACTATGTTTACAGTGGGTCCCGTGCTTGCCCGGGACCACGGTCCATGACGTTCCGTTACTGGTGCTCGGAACCAGCCGAGGCGGAGTATGTTGCCGCGGGGGCTTGTTGTGCACAAGTCCTTTGGATGAAACATACTCTCCTTGATTATGATTTGCTTTATAACCATATAAAAATATTTTGTGATAATACTAGTACTATACATATGACAAAGAATGCAAATCAACATAGTAAGACCAAGCACATTGAGATTAGATATCACTTTCTTAGAGATCATTTTGAGAAAGGAGATATAGATATTGATTATGTTTTTACGGATTTGCAACTTGCCGATATTTTCACTAAACCACTTGATTTTGCTAGATTTTCATTCATTTGTGGTGAACTTAATGTTTGTGTTATTGAATAAAATGTTTTCTTAACCCTTTTTTATGTATGACAAAAAGGGGTAGAATGAGTTTATGTATGGAAATATGAGCTCATATGGTTTCGGTTCCATATGAGTTTATATATGTTTTGAGTTTTTGATGTGTTTTCATGAATTCTTGTAATTTGAGTTTAAGTGTTTTGCAAGTGTTTTTGGTTTTTGGTTTCATGATTGTTTACTTACAAATTACAAGTTACATGGTTTTTCTTTGTTTAATATAGCATAATTTGAGGGGGAGCTTTCTCCTCCCCTATACTTTTGTTTATAGCCTATTTGTTTTGTCATCATCAAAAAGGGGGAGATTGTTGGCCCAAAAGGTTACACTCTCCATTTGTTTAGAGTTTTGATGATAACAAAACAAATAAGTGCTATTTGGTACTAATTAGTTTGTTTAGATAAGTTTCAGGTTAGTACCATATTTGGAGGCCATTGCTTAGCTATTGCAAGAATTTCTAGGTTCATGAAGCAAAGAAGGCTTTTTGCACATCAAGGAAGGAACATAGAAGAGAAGGTTCTAGCAAGGCATCGCATGGCTCAAGACTTCAAGATTGCTCAAGATAATTTATTAGGTTTGTTTTTAATTTAGAATTTTTGTTAAAGAATAGTGAATAGGTTTGAAGCTCTATCACACACGTTTTTGCGCACATCTTGTTTCCTAACATAAATAGTTTGTATACAATTCTCAACCTACAAACTTATTTTGATATACATAATCATGTGTTTTAAGTTTTGTGTTTTATCAAAACTTATTTTGGCATTGGAATTTATGACAAAAACTTTGATGTACATATGTTTCATGAATATAGGATTATGCTTCAAAATGTTTAAATATCATGTTTTTGTATTTGGAAGAGTTTTGGACAAAACGTATTTTTCATTCAAAATTCAAGTTTTAAAAAATACAGTTTTTGGTTTTTGGTAAAAATGATAAGAGACAAAAATAGTTCATATTGATTGATATTTGAGCTAAACTTTTTACCACATATTTATATATCAATGCAAAATGATAAAACTATTTTTGGTGATTTTTAGGAGTGTTTAAAGATTTTTCAAAATATTTTTAAAACTATTTTTCTGTCCATTCCAGACTTCATCCAGTCGACTAAGTCTTCTGACTAGTCGACTTGGCTAGAAGTCGGTCGACCGACGTGCACAAATCTATGCACGTTTGGAAGTCTTTGGACGGTCGACCGTCCCGGTCGACCGGTCTGAGAGCAGAGCTGTTTGGGTCGACCGGGCCGGTCGACCGTAGCTCGCAACGGTCATTTTCTTTGTACTAGCGGTCGACCGGGCCGGTCGACCGGACTAGCCGTTTGAACAGTAACGGCTAGTTTTCTGAGCAGATTTATTTTTGTCCTTTTTCTCACTTAAGTGTGTTTAAGTGACATGTTTTGGTTTTAATACATTCTGATTAGCCTTAAAAATGTTTTATCTTTAAACCCTAGCCCTCTCCTATAAATAGGGGTGTTTAGGGACAGTTTGACTACCAGAAAAATTCTCAAAAATTTCCAAAAGTTTAAGGCATTCAAAAGATTTGGTTTCTTGGTTTTTGTGCTGAAATTCTCTCTTATTTTCTGAAGTGTTTTCAAGAATTCTCTGATTTCATTTTCTTTTCTCCTTACACACAAGAGCTTCATTCCTACTCATTAATTCTCTAAGGACCTTTGTAAGGGAAGAGAATTTTGCAAGAGAGAGTTTGTGGTCTTTTGACTACTCAGAGATTGCTTGTACTTGAGATTATGGAGTTAGGTACTCCGGTGTATTTGTGACATCTTTGTGATAGTGGAAGTGGTTGGAATCCTTCTGGGGAAGGCGGGGAAGTAGAGCTGGGTGCTCGAACCTCGATAACAAATCTCGGTGTTTGCGTTTGGTTTACTTGCTCTTATTTCTTGCTCTATTTTCATTGCTATATTCACTTGCTTTGTGAGATTGTTGCTCCATAATTTTCAATTTGTGCATTGATTAGCATTATCACCTATTCACCCCCCTCTAGGTGATTTTCAGACCGTCAGCAGCCATAGCTGCTGAGTTGGCTTCCAACGGGCAGATTTTTGGAGCCTATAAATTGGGGCTTCCTTGGGCTGTTTTAGACAAGATTTTTAGAGAGTTTCAAAGCCAGTTTTTCCTATCTATTGTAGAGGTTTTCTCCACTTGTTTGAGAGCAAATATTTTCAAATCAAAAGAAAGTTTTTCATGAGTGTTTTGTAAAAGTGATTCTTTGAGTTTTTCACCACCAATTCAATCCTTATTTTTCTCACACATACTTGAGCTTTCCATTACTACATCATTCCTATAGGAGAGTTGTTGTGAGATTGTTTTTAGGTGATCAAAATATTTAGATCACTAAGTGTTCACTGTTGTATTTGAGGAGGCGGATTTGCGGGTTCGCGGTGTTTCGAGTTCTACTAAGAGCTCGGTGTAGAGGTGCGGCCTCGGCATGCTTGCGTGCTTGCGTGTGTTTGTTCTTGCGGGAACAAGTGAGGGGACTAATGAGTCCAAGAGTTCTATTGTGAACTCCTTGTAGGTGTTGCGGCACCGAGTGATCTGGTAGGATCGTTTTTAGTGAAAATCCTTCATAATATTGAAGGCGGGGACGTAGAGCAAGTGTGCTCGAACCTCGAAACAAATCTCCCGTATTTGCGATTGCTCTCTCTATCTCTCACTTGTCTTTATATCTTGCTTATGCTTATTGCTCATATCTTTACTTGCTTGATATATTTGTGCTTATATTGTTATGTGCTTGGGGATTGTTTGCCCACACTTGTATTCAACCAAGAGAGCCAAAGTGGCACCTCAACTCTTATCTAAAGGAATCTTGAGGAGATAGTCCAGAGCCCTTCCACAGGGAATTCGGCTACACTCTTAGGTTATACTTGGTATGTTGTGCTTAAGAACTTTAGTTTGCATAATTAATTTTTAATTCCGCATTATTTCACCATTAGATTAGCTAGTTACCTATTCACCCTCCTCTAGGTGATTTCAGGAAGATCAAGGTACTCCGTTCAGACAATAAAAGAGAGTATACAAGCGATTCTTTCCTACAGTTATGTCGTGATGAGGACATAGAAAGACACTTTTCAGTAAGAGAAATACCACAACAAAACAGGGTGGCTGAAAGGATGAACAAGATGTTGCTAGAAAAGGTCTGTTGCATGTTATCCAACGCCGTTATATCGAAATCTTTTTGGGCTGAGGCATTGGCGTATGTTTGTCATCTCGTTAACAGGTTGCCTTCGTCTGCAATAGGAAGTAAAACTCCTCTAGAGGTTTGGTCAGGGAAAGTTACTTAGGATTATGATTCGCTACGGGTATTTGGGTGTCTGGCCTACTATCATATCAAGGAAGACAAGTTGGACCCAAGAGCGAGAAAAGGTGTGTTCGTAGGATTCAAGAAAAGAGTAAAAGGCAACAAAATTTGGGATACAAAGGACATGAAATTTATCTTAAGTAGAGATGTCACGTTTAATGAGGCTTCAATGGTGAAGCCTACAAACTCTCAGCAGGTGGAGAGTCAGACAGTCAACAGGATATTGCAGAAGGTGGAGAGTGATGCTACTTCACCGTCTCTAAAAAGATCAGTATCATTTGAGGTCACAGCCTCAATGACACAGGGAGATGATCAGGTAGCCGAACAGGATGTTGATAATGATGAGGATCAAGGACAGACTATGGGTAATGTCCAAGAATCCATTGCAGTTAGAAGAACTCGAAGAAATCCACGTAAGCCCAGTTGGCTCACTACTAACATGATCGTGGCCTATGCTCTCCCAGTCATTGAGGAGGCAATCCACTCTACTTACATAGAAGCCGATATCAGTTCGAAGTCTAAGATGTGAAAGGATGCCATGATGGAAGAGATGAGTTCTCTACATAAGAATGACACTTGAGAACTGTTAGAGTTGCCCAAGGGAAAAAAAGAGATCGGTTGTAAGTGAGTATTTGCAAAGAAACAGGGATCTTCAGATGGTGATACTGTTGTACGCGTCGGAAAAATCGCAATTACAAAATTCTTTTACTTGAGTAGAAAATTACAACGGATACAATCCGATTACAAAAGAGAGAAAATCTCTTGATTGATTCTCCTCTTTATTTAAAGCTGGGTTCTTCACGTGGCGGTGGAGAGTGAGTCTTGTTCTCCGTTGACCGGCCGAACGTCAAGTTTCTCGTGTGGAACCTCTCTTTGGATCTACTGACGGAGTAGCACAGCTCCTATCAGTAATAGAATCTCAAAGAGATTTAAAAAACTTGAACTCAGCAAGTTAACAGAAAGAGTTGAACTCTTCCCAAGTTGCAAGAGTTTCGGGACCGAACTCTGGCGAGGTAGCTCTCCCCCTTGCCTATGGCTTCTTGGATTCCTCCATCGGGACTCTCCTTCTCAGCCCTTTTAGAAGAGGTCCCCTCCCCCCGGGGTCCTTTTTCAGAGTTGTCTCCTTCCAACCCCCCAGAGCTCTCTTTAGAAGAGGTCCCCTCCCCCCCGGGATTCTTCTCTTCTCTAGCTATTCATAGCTATTTATAGAGGAATTAGGGTGTAACCAACCCCTTAAATCTCTCCATCATGAGAGGGGGTGTAACCAACTCCTTAAATCTCTCCATAGTGGGAAGTTATTCCCTATTATGTGGAGAGAAAATGGGGTGTAACCGACCAAGCTCGTGGCTACCAGTTATAGCAGAAATTCGGGTTTCGCGCTGGATGCGGACCTCACTCTGATGTTGAGACGCGGAGTTCACAGGCTCGCGTCTGTGTTGGAACGCGGAGCTGCTCAGGTTTGCGTTTGACAAAGGATGCGAGGTCCGCGTCTGGTGACTTTCGCGTCTGAGATTGGAATGCGACCTTCGCATCTGACAGAGGACGCGAGGTCTGCGTTTGGCATTGGCACATGAGGTCTGCGTCTGGCGACCTCCGCGTCAGAGGCTGGAACGTGGGGTCCGCGTCTGGCATTGGAACGCGACCTCCGCGTCAGAGGCTGGAACGTGGGGTCCGCGTCTAGGAGATTCGCGTCTGAGGCTTCGTCCGTAGTAATTTTTTGATAGCCTACAGAACCCCCTCCAAAGTTTTCGAAACTTCGCGGTTGACTGAGATGAATTTCAAAATACTTTGGATTTTAATTGAATCTAGGCTTCCTGTAATCGGACTGGCATTCTTCTGTGAGACAGTCTTCTGTGGTGCCCTGAGCTCAATCCTGTCTGGATGGTGAACTTCATGAGTGTACTATTGAACTTCTTGAAGCCTCCAGGAAAGATCATCACAGGTGTCTTAGAAACTCAGTCTAGCACTTGTTATGAGCATTGGTTTGCTTGGTGTACTTTTAAGCTGATGGAGTTGTCAATTGCTCTTGCCAGTGTACTATTGAACTGATTGCAGAAGCAAAGACATACTCTTTGTATTTGAAGAGAGAGGATGCAGTTCTCACAGACGCGATTCTGACACACTGATCAAGTGGAGACGCGAACTTCACCAAAATTGAGACGCGACTCTCAATTGTTGTAGAGACATGCTTCTCAATTGCTGTAGAGACGAGGCTCTGTGCTTGAGACGCGAAGATCATGCTCAAAGCTTCTTTGAAAGTATTTAAATTGCCAGTTGTGTTATATTAACTTAGCAAATTAAATAACTCTACTGGGGAAATTTGAGAAGGTTACGGTCAGAGATGTGATATTAACTTGACAGTGAGATCTGGACTTGTGTTTTGAACAAGTTTTATGGACTTCCTATTCTATTGATGAGAATAACAAGTGGAGTTTGATCTGTTGGGGATTATGCCAGAGTCTATTGTCAGAGGTTTAGTGTTAACATTACTAGAACTCTGCTGGGAATGAAATTTTATTGTTAGAGGTGTGATATTAACATAACAACAATTGATTTTGCGATTTACGCAATTTAAGTAGACCTGTCATTCTATTGACGAGAATGACAAGCGAGATTGGATTTGTTGAGGATCCATGAAGATTTTTACCGTCAGAGGTGTAATGTTAACGTAACGGGTTTGGGTTTGCAATTTGAGCAAATTGAATTGTCAGAGGTGTGATATTAACTTGACAAAGATGTGTGCTAGAGGTGTGATATTAACTTAGCACCACGAAAGTCTCATTTTCACTGAGAAAATTGAGAGAATATCATTGTCATAGGTGTAATGTTAACTTAACAATGAAATGCATGCTAGAGGTATGATGTTTAACTTAGCATTGAAAGATCTCATTTTCACTGAGAAAATTGAGGGAAATCACTGTCATAGGTGTAATGTTAACTTAACAGCAATTGATTTTGCGATATGAGCAACTTTGGTCAGAAGTGTAGTATTAACTTGACCAAGAGATTCTGCGATCTGCGCAGTTTAGTGGACTCGCCGTCCTATTGAAGAGGACTGACAAGTTGAAATTTTGGTCAGAGGTGTGACGTTAACTTGACCGGGACTTGTCTTGCGACTGGAGCAAGTTTGGTCAGAGGTGTGATGTTAACTTGACCGGGATTTGTCTTGCGATTGGAGCAAGTTTGGTCAGAGGTGTGATGTTAACTTGACCGGGATATGTCTTGCGATTTAAGCAACTTTGGTCAGAGGTGTGATGTTAACTTGACCGGGATCTACTGTTAGAGGTGTGATTTTGAACATAACAGTATTTTGAGTGGACTTGTCATTCTATTGAAGAGAATTGACAAGTTGAAATTTTACCCCCTAGGATACATCAAAGTCTTACTATCAGAGGTGTGATATTAACATGACAGGTTCGATTTGTATTTCACTGAGAAAATTGAGGGAAATCACTGTTAGATGTTTAATGTTAACTTAACAGTGAATATGCCAGAGGTATAATGTTAACTTGGCATGTTTGATCTGTGATTATTTCACTGGGGAAATAGTCACAGGCTTTTTGTGGTCCTACCATTCCATGGATGGGAATTGGTAAGAGATTTTGGAGGGAATTTTAAGGAATGAGTTGTCAGAGGTAATTGTTAACATGACAAATATTGATTTCCTTAGAAAATAAAGATTTACTGTTAGAGGTGTAATGTTTAACATAACAGTAATGGGATTTTGCAATTTAAGCAATTTAAGTGGAGTTGTCATTTTATTAAAGAGAATAACAAGTAAGACTAGACCCGTCGGGGATCTAAATATTTCTTTACCGTCAGAGGTGTGATATTAACTTAACGGATCAAATTGAATCTTGTCAGAGGTGTGATATTAACTTGATAAGGATGTGAGCTAGAGGTGTACTGTTAACTTAGCTCCATAAGAACTTCAGTTTCATTGGGGAGACTGAAGATATCACTGTCATAGGTGGTGTTAAACTTAACAATGGAGGTAATACTAGAAGTGTGATGTTAAACTTAGCATTGGTCATCTCTACTCCGATACGGAAGTTCGAGGGAAAGTCATTGTCATAAGTGTATTGTTGAACTTAACAATGAATTGGTTGCTAGAGGTGTGGTGTTCAACTTAGCATTGCTCATCTCAGCTTCGATATGGAAGCCTGAGGAAAAGTGACTGTCAGAGGTTTAATATTGAACTTGGCAGCAACATAGTAGTAGTTTGTCAGAGGTGTAATGTTAACATGACAATCATTGATTTGCGATATGAGCAATTTTGAGGACTTGCCATTCTATTGATGAGAATTGACAAGTAGAGTTTGGAATGTCAGAGGTGTAGTATTAACTTGACAATCATTGATTTGCGATTCCATGTAGAGGAGCGACAAGTGAAGCTAGTACTCGCTGGGGAGTATTAAAACTTTTCATTGTCAGAGATTTGATATCAAACTTAACAATGATTGTATTTGTGGACCTACCACTCTATGGAAGAGAATTAGTAGGAGATTTTGGTGGAAAATAAAATGAACTGTCAGAGGTTTAATATTAACGTGACAATCATTGATTTTCTAGAGGTGTGTAAAATTCGCTGTTAGAAGTGTAGTATCAATATAACAGCGAGGATTTTTAATGAGTTTCATTGTCAGAGGTTTAATATTAACTTGACAGAATCCACTGGGGATTAAAAAATATGATTTGTCAGAGGTTTATTGTTAACATGACAAATCCCAGTTCATTTCATTGGAGGAATGAACATAGGTATTTTTGTGGCCCTACCATTCTGTGGGTGAGAATTGGTAGGAGATTTTGGAGGAGAGGATGGGATTAAGTCCCTCAAGGTTTTTAGCAAACCTTCTACTCAGGCTCATGTTTCCACGTTGGAGAAAGGACATGAGGTCCGCGTCTGGCGACTTCCGTGTTTGACTGAGAAAGGATGCGAGGTCTGCGTCTGGTGACCTCCGCGTCTGACATTGGAACGCGAGCTCTGCGTCTCTTGGAGGAGTTTGAGTTTCTGACGGCTCAGTCATCTGAAAGTTGCAGTGACAATCAAAGAGCACCGCCGAGATGAACTGCTCGCAATGGCACTCGAACCCATGGGATGAGAGCTTCTCAGTTCATATTTGAATATGGCCTCTTGGGGCTGAACATGAACCTCGCGTTTCTGAAGTGAAACGCGATGATCTCATTCTGGCGCAGCCTCCTGCTAAATGCATGTCTTGCGCTTTTTGAATAGATACGCGAAGGTCATCCTTTAGCTCTGTCAGCGACTCTCGCACGCTAAGGTCATGTCCTGGCGCGGCCTTAGGCTGAACGTGGGTCGCGCATTCTCGCGTTTTTGCACAGCTTGAGGCTGGACACGAACTTCATGTTTTGGCGCTGAAACGCGCAGCTCGTGAACGCGAGCATCGCATTTTGTTGCAGAAATGCGGGGCTGAAAGCGAACTTCGCGTTTGGTGCCGAAACGCGGGGGTGAAAGCGAGCTCTGTTTGCTGATGGTGAATTTGACGTCTTTGTCGACGATCAGCAATCCGTTTGGCTCGCAGGAGTTGATGCAAACCCCCTGCAAATTGAGTTTGCTGAGCCTTGGGAGGAGTTTTGCTGTGAGATTTGCCTTCATCATCATTGGCCTCGCGAGTCTCGTAGGAGACATTGATGCGGGCCACATATGCTGTTGCAACCATTCCTGTCTGCTGACGATGAGTACAACGCCTTCGCCGTCTCTCGGCATTCCGATTGAGTCGAAGAGGTTGTTGAGAACCCCCGGCATCCAGAACTGGAAGTGCCTTGATAAAAGGATGGAGGGGAGATTGGTCTCTATTGCCATCTTAACCATGGGTCATGGCGCGGGTCTCTGAAAAGACAGGGCTAACCATGTTATCTCCACGGGACTCCCGAAGCTTTGGGGGAGTTCAACTTCTCTTAGTCGAATTCGATGACAAGCGATTCGACTGTGAATCCAAGCATCTTGACGTCGGCTTGCGCCACCACTTTCTAGTTGGTTGAGAAAGATCATTCTCCCCAGCGAAGTCGCCATGTTTTGTACACATCGAAAAAATTGCAATTGCAAAATTCTTTTACTTGAGTAGAAGATTACAACGGATACAATCCGATTACAAAAGAGAGAAAATCTCTTGATTGATTCTCCTCTTTATTTAAAGCTGGGTTCTTCACGTGGCGGTGGAGAGTGAGTCTTGTTCTCTGTTGACCGGCCGAACGTCAAGTTTCTCGTGTGGATCCTCTCTTTGGATCTACTGACGGAGTAGCACAACTCCTATCGGTAATAGAATCTTAAAGAGATTTAAAGAACTTGAACTCAGCAAGTTAACAGAAAGAGTTGAACTCTTCCCAGGCTGCAAGAGTTTCGGGACCGAACTCTGGCGAGGTAGCTCTCCCCCTTGCCTATGGCTTCTTGGATTCCTCCATCGGGACTCTCCTCCTCAGCCCTTTTAGAAGAGGTCCCCTCCCCCCGGGGTCCTTTTTCAGAGTTGTCTCCTTCCAACCCCCCGAGCCCTCTTTAGAAGAGGTCCCCTCCCCCCCCGGGGTTCTTCTCTTCTCTAGCTATTCATAGCTATTTATAGAGGAATTGGGGTGTAACCAACCCCTTAAATCTCTCCATCATGAGAGGGGGTGTAACCAACTCCTTAAATCTCTCCATAATGGGAAGTTATTCCCTATTATGTGGAGAGAAAATGGGGTGTAATTGACCAAGTTCGTGGCTACCAGTTATAGCAGAAATTCGGGTTTCGCGCTGGACGCAGACCTCACTCTGATGTTGGGACGCGGAGCTCACAGGCTCGCGTCTGTGTTGGAACGCGGAGCTGCTCAGGTTTGCGTTTGACAAAGGATGCGAGGTCCGCGTCTGGTGACTTTCGCGTCTGAGATTGGAATGCGACCTTCGCGTCTGACAGAGGACGCGAGGTCTGCGTTTGGCATTGGCACACGAGGTCTGCGTCTGGCGACCTCCGCGTCAGAGGCTAGAACGCGGGGTCCGCGTCTGGCATTGGAACGCGACCTCCGCGTCAGAGGCTGGAACGCGGGGTCCGCGTCTAGGAGATTCGCGTCTGAGGCTTTGTCCGTAGTAATTTTTTGATAGCCTATAACTGTACGGTACAAAGCCAGATTGGTAACTAAAAGCTATGCTCAATGAGAAGGCATCGACTACAACTAGGTATTCTCACCTGTTATAAAACACTCGTCTATTTGGATTTTGTTGGTAATGGTAGCATAGTCCAAATTGGAACTTGATCAGCTCGATGTGAAGACCGCCTTTCTCCATGGCGATCTTGAAGAGGATATCTACATGTCTCAGCCGACGAGGTTCAAAACTGCAGGAAAGAAGATTATGGTATGCAATTTGAAAAAATTATTGTATAGATGAAAGTAATCTTCAAGACAGTGGTACAAGCGTTTCGACAGTTTCATAAGAGGGAAGAGGTACACACGAAGCTATTATGACCCATATGTGTATTACAATAAGCTACCTGGAGGAGAGATATTTGTCTACTCTTATATGTGAATTATATGCTCATTGCTTCTAAAAGCAGATCTGCTATTGATAAATTGAAGAAAGACTTGTCTTCCGAATTCGAAATAAAAGATCTGGGCAAAACAAGAAGGTGCTAGGCATGGAGATTGAGCGAGACTGGAAGAGTGGTAAGGTTAGCTTGACACAGAAGGGATATTTGAAGAAGATACTTCAGAAGTTCAACATCAATGATGATACAAAATCTGTAAGTATACCATTGGCTCCTCATTTCAAGTTTAAAGCTACTATGTCTCCTATTTCTGTTCAAGAGCTTGAGTACATGACTCACGTGCCCTATGCTAGCGCAATTGGTAGTTTAATGTATGCAATGATGTGTACAAGACCCAACTTGTCGCAAGCTGTCTCAATGGTTAGCAGATATATGCACGATCCCAGTAGGGGTCATTGGGAGGCAGTGAAGTGGATTCTAAGGTACATTAAAGGTACCATAGATATTGGTTTGATATTCAAGAAGAATGTTACTGGTAAGCAGAAGTGTATCAGATATGTTGATTCCGACTATGCAAGAGACCTTGACAAACGCCGGTCCACAACGGAATATGTGTTTGTATTGTCCCAAGCACCTGTTAGCTAGCGCTCTACTCTACAGTCTACTATCGCATTGTTTACTATGGAGGCCGAGTATATGGCCATGATAGAGGCTATGAAGATGAGTTCTCTACATAAGAATGACACTTGAGAACTGTTAGAGTTGCCCAAGGGAAAAAAGAGATCGGTTGTAAGTGAGTATTTGCAAAGAAACAGGGATCTTCAGATGGTGATACTGTTGTACGCGTCGGAAAAATCGCAATTACAAAATTCTTTTACTTGAGTAGAAAATTACAACGGATACAATCCGATTACAAAAGAGAGGAAATCTCTTGATTGATTCTCCTCTTTATTTAAAGCTGGGTTCTTCACGTGACGGTGGAGAGTGAGTCTTGTTCTCCGTTGACCGGCCGAACGTCAAGTTTCTCGTGTGGGAACCTCTCTTTGGATCTACTGACGGAGTAGCACAGCTCCTATCAGTAATAGAATCTCAAAGAGATTTAAAAAACTTGAACTCAGCAAGTTAACAGAAAGAGTTGAACTCTTCCCAAGTTGCAAGAGTTTCGGGACCGAACTCTGGCGAGGTAGCTCTCCCCCTTGCCTATGGCTTCTTGGATTCCTCCATCGGGACTTTCCTTCTCAGCCCTTTTAGAAGAGGTCCCCTCCCCCCGGGGTCCTTTTTCAGAGTTGTCTCCTTCCAACCCCCCAGAGCTCTCTTTAGAAGAGGTCCCTCCCCCCCGGGATTCTTCTCTTCTCTAGCTATTCATAGCTATTTATAGAGGAATTAGGGTGTAACCACCCCTTAAATCTCTCTATCATGAGAGGGGGTGTAACCAACTCCTTAAATCTCTCCATAGTGGGAAGTTATTCCCTATTATGTGGAGAGAAAATGGGGTGTAACCGACCAAGCTCGTGGCTACCAGTTATAGCAGAAATTCGGGTTTCGCGCTGGATGCGGACCTCACTCTGATGTTGAGACGCGGAGTTCACAGGCTCGCGTCTGTGTTGGAACGCGGAGCTGCTCAGGTTTGCGTTTGACAAAGGATGCGAGGTCCGCGTCTGGTGACTTTCGCGTCTGAGATTGGAATGCGACCTTCGCATCTGACAGAGGACGCGAGGTCTGCGTTTGGCATTGGCACATGAGGTCTGCGTCTGGCGACCTCCGCGTCAGAGGCTGGAACGTGGGGTCCGCGTCTGGCATTGGAACGCGACCTCCGCGTCAGAGGCTGGAACGAGGGTCCGCGTCTAGGAGATTCGCGTCTGAGGCTTCGTCCGTAGTAATTTTTTGATAGCCTACAGAACCCCCTCCAAAGTTTTCGAAACTTTGCGGTTGACTGAAATGAATTTCGAAATACTTTGGATTTTAATTGAATCTAGGCTTCCTGTAATCGGACTGGCATTCTTCTGTGAGACAGTCTTCTGTGGTGCCCTGAGCTCAATCCTGTCTGGATGGTGAACTTCATGAGTGTACTATTGAACTTCTTGAAGCCTCCAGGAAAGATCATCACAGGTGTCTTAGAAACTCAGTCTAGCACTTGTTATGAGCATTGGTTTGCTTGGTGTACTTTTAAGCTGATGGAGTTGTCAATTGCTCTTGCCAGTGTACTATTGAACTGATTGCAGAAGCAGAGACATACTCTTTGTATTTGAAGAGAGAGGATGCAGTTCTCACAGACGCGGTTCTGACACACTGATCAAGTGGAGACGCGAACTTCACCAAAATTGAGACGCGACTCTCAATTGTTGTAGAGACATGCTTCTCAATTGCTGTAGAGACGAGGCTCTGTGCTTGAGACGCGAAGATCACGCTCAAAGCTTCTTTGAAAGTATTTAAATTGCCAGTTGTGTTATATTAACTTAGCAAATTAAATAACTCTACTGGGGGAATTTGAGAAGGTTACGGTCAGAGATGTGATATTAACTTGACAGTGAGATCTGGACTTGTGTTTTGAACAAGTTTTATGGACTTCCTATTCTATTGATGAGAATAACAAGTGGAGTTTGATCTGTTGGGGATTATGCCAGAGTCTATTGTCAGAGGTTTAGTGTTAACATGACTAGAACTCTGCTGGGAATGAAATTTTATTGTTAGAGGTGTGATATTAACATAACAACAATTGATTTTGCGATTTACGCAATTTAAGTAGACCTGTCATTCTATTGACGAGAATGACAAGCGAGATTGGATTTGTTGAGGATCCATGAAGATTTTTACCGTCAGAGGTGTAATGTTAACGTAACGGGTTTGGGTTTGCAATTTGAGCAAATTGAATTGTCAGAGGTGTGATATTAACTTGACAAAGATGTGTGCTAGAGGTGTGATATTAACTTAGCACCACGAAAGTCTCATTTTCACTGAGAAAATTGAGAGAATATCATTGTCATAGGTGTAATGTTAACTTAACAATGAAATGCATGCTAGAGGTATGATGTTTAACTTAGCATTGAAAGATCTCGTTTTCACTGAGAAAATTGAGGGAAATCACTGTCATAGGTGTAATGTTAACTTAACAGCAATTGATTTTGCGATATGAGCAACTTTGGTCAGAAGTGTAGTATTAACTTGACCAAGAGATTCTGCGATCTGCGCAGTTTGGTGGACTCGCCGTCCTATTGAAGAGGACTGACAAGTTGAAATTTTGGTCAGAGGTGTGACGTTAACTTGACCGGGACTTGTCTTGCGATTGGAGCAAGTTTGGTCAGAGGTGTGATGTTAACTTGACCGGGATTTGTCTTGCGATTGGAGCAAGTTTGGTCAGAGGTGTGATGTTAACTTGACCGGGATATGTCTTGCGATTTAAGCAACTTTGGTCAGAGGTGTGATGTTAACTTGACCGGGATCTACTGTTAGAGGTGTGATTTTGAACATAACAGTATTTTGAGTGGACTTGTCATTCTATTGAAGAGAATTGACAAGTTGAAATTTTACCCCCTAGGATACATCAAAGTCTTACTATCAGAGGTGTGATATTAACATGACAGGTTCGATTTGTATTTCACTGAGAAAATTGAGGGAAATCACTGTTAGATGTTTAATGTTAACTTAACAGTGAATATGCCAGAGGTATAATGTTAACTTGGCATGTTTGATCTGTGATTATTTCACTGGGGAAATAGTCACAGGCTTTTTGTGGTCCTACCATTCCATGGATGGGAATTGGTAAGAGATTTTGGAGGGAATTTTAAGGAATGAGTTGTCAGAGGTAATTGTTAACATGACAAATATTGATTTCCTTAGAAAATAAAGATTTACTGTTAGAGGTGTAATGTTTAACATAACAGTAATGGGATTTTGCAATTTAAGCAATTTAAGTGGACTTGTCATTTTATTAAAGAGAATGACAAGTAAGACTAGACCCGTCGGGGATCTAAATATTTCTTTACCGTCAGAGGTGTGATATTAACTTAACGGATCAAATTGAATCTTGTCAGAGGTGTGATATTAGCTTGATAAGGATGTGAGCTAGAGGTGTACTGTTAACTTAGCTCCATAAGAACTTCAGTTTCATTGGGGAGACTGAAGATATCACTGTCATAGGTGGTGTTAAACTTAACAATGGAGGTAATACTAGAAGTGTGATGTTAAACTTAGCATTGGTCATCTCTACTCCGATACGGTAGTTCGAGGGAAAGTCATTGTCATAAGTGTATTGTTGAACTTAACCATGAATTGGTTGCTAGAGGTGTGGTGTTCAACTTAGCATTGCTCATCTCAGCTTCGATATGGAAGCCTGAGGAAAAGTGACTGTCAGAGGTTTAATATTGAACTTGGCAGCAACATAGTAGTAGTTTGTCAGAGGTGTAATGTTAACATGACAATCATTGATTTGCGATATGAGCAATTTTGAGGACTTGCCATTCTATTGATGAGAATTGACAAGTAGAGTTTGGAATGTCAGAGGTGTAGTATTAACTTGACAATCATTGATTTGCGATTCCATGTAGAGGAGCGACAAGTGAAGCTAGTACTCGCTGGGGAGTATTAAAACTTTTCATTGTCAGAGATTTGATATCAAACTTAACAATGATTGTATTTGTGGACCTACCACTCTATGGAAGAGAATTAGTAGGAGATTTTGGTGGAAAATAAAATGAACTGTCAGAGGTTTAATATTAACGTGACAATCATTGATTTTCTAGAGGTGTGTAAAATTCGCTGTTAGAAGTGTAGTATCAATATAACAGCGAGGATTTTTAATGAGTTTCATTGTCAGAGGTTTAATATTAACTTGACAGAATCCACTGGGGATTGAAAAATATGATTTGTCAGAGGTTTATTGTTAACATGACAAATCCCAGTTCATTTCATTGGAGGAATGAACATAGGTATTTTTGTGGCCCTACCATTCTGTGGGTGAGAATTGGTAGGAGATTTTGGAGGAGAGGATGGGATTAAGTCCCTCAAGGTTTTTAGCAAACGTTCTACTCAGGCTCATGTTTCCACGTTGGAGAAAGGACATGAGGTCCGCGTCTGGCGACTTCCGTGTTTGACTGAGAAAGGATGCGAGGTCTGCGTCTGGTGACCTCCGCGTCTGACATTGGAACGCGAGCTCTGCGTCTCTTGGAGGAGTTTGAGTTTCTGACGGCTCAGTCATCTGAAAGTTACAGTGACAATCAAAGAGCACCGCCGAGATGAACTGCTCGCAATGGCACTCGAACCCATGGGATGAGAGCTTCTCAGTTCATATTTGAATATGGCCTCTTGGGGTTGAACATGAACCTCGCGTTTCTGAAGTAAAACGCGATGATCTCATTCTGGCGCAGCCTCCTGCTAAATGCATGTCTTGCGCTTTTTGAATAGATACGCGAAGGTCATCCTTTAGCACTGTCAGCGACTCTCGCACGCTAAGGTCATGTCCTGGCGCGGCCTTAGGCTGAACGTGGGTCGCGCATTCTCGCGTTTTTGCACAGCTTGAGGCTGGACACGAACTTCATGTTTTGGCGCTGAAACGCGCAGCTCGTGAACGCGAGCATCGCATTTTGTTGCAGAAATGCGGGGCTGAAAGCGAACTTCGCGTTTGGTGCCGAAACGCGGGGGTGAAAGCGAGCTCTGTTTGCTGATGGTGAATTTGACGTCTTTGTCGACGATCAGCAATCCGTTTGGCTCGCAGGAGTTGATGCAAACCCCCTGCAAATTGAGTTTGCTGAGCCTTGAGAGGAGTTTTGCGGTGAGATTTGCCTTCATCATCATTGGCCTCGCGAGTCTCGTAGGAGACATTGATGCGGGCCACATATGCTGTTGCAACCATTCCTGTCTGCTGACGATGAGTACAACGCCTTCGCCGTCTCTCGGCATTCCGATTGAGTCGAAGAGGTTGTTGAGAACCCCCGGCATCCAGAACTGGAAGTGCCTTGATAAAAGGATGGAGGGGAGATTGGTCTCTATTGCCATCTTAACCATGGGTCATGGCGCGGGTCTCTGAAAAAACAGGGCTAACCATGTTATCTCCACGGGACTCCCGAAGCTTTGGGGGAGTTCAACTTCTCTTAGTCGAATTCGATGACAAGCGATTCGACTGTGAATCCAAGCATCTTGACGTCGGCTTGCGCCACCACTTTCTAGTTGGTTGAGAAAGATGATTCTCCCCAGCGAAGTCGCCATGTTTTGTACACATCGAAAAAATTGTAATTGCAAAATTCTTTTACTTGAGTAGAAGATTACAACGGATACAATCCGATTACAAAAGAGAGAAAATCTCTTGATTGATTCTCCTCTTTATTTAAAGCTGGGTTCTTCACGTGGCGGTGGAGAGTGAGTCTTGTTCTCTGTTGACCGGCCGAACGTCAAGTTTCTCGTGTGGATCCTCTCTTTGGATCTACTGACGGAGTAGCACAACTCCTATCGGTAATAGAATCTTAAAGAGATTTAAAGAACTTGAACTCAGCAAGTTAACAGAAAGAGTTGAACTCTTCCCAGGCTGCAAGAGTTTCGGGACCGAACTCTGGCGAGGTAGCTCTCCCCCTTGCCTATGGCTTCTTGGATTCCTCCATCGGGACTCTCCTCCTCAGCCCTTTTAGAAGAGGTCCCCTCCCCCCGGGGTCCTTTTTCAGAGTTGTCTCCTTCCAACCCCCCCGAGCCCTCTTTAGAAGAGGTCCCCTCCCCCCCCCCCCCGGGGTTCTTCTCTTCTCTAGCTATTCATAGCTATTTATAGAGGAATTGGGGTGTAACCAACCCCTTAAATCTCTCCATCATGAGAGGGGGTGTAACCAACTCCTTAAATCTCTCCATAATGGGAAGTTATTCCCTATTATGTGGAGAGAAAATGGGGTGTAATTGACCAAGTTTGTGGCTACCAGTTATAGCAGAAATTCGGGTTTCGCGCTGGACGCAGACCTCACTCTGATGTTGGGACGCGGAGCTCACAGGCTCGCGTCTGTGTTGGAACGCGGAGCTGCTCAGGTTTGCGTTTGACAAAGGATGCGAGGTCCGCGTCTGGTGACTTTCGCGTCTGAGATTGGAATGCGACCTTCGCGTCTGACAGAGGACGCGAGGTCTGCGTTTGGCATTGGCACACGAGGTCTGCGTCTGGCGACCTCCGCGTCAGAGGCTAGAACGCGGGGTCCGCGTCTGGCATTGGAACGCGACCTCCGCGTCAGAGGCTGGAACGCGGGGTCCGCGTCTAGGAGATTCGTGTCTGAGGCTTTGTCCGTAGTAATTTTTTGATAGCCTACAACTGTACGGTACAAAGCCAGATTGGTAACTAAAAGCTATGCTCAATGAGAAGGCATCGACTACAACTAGGTATTCTCACCTGTTGTAAAACACTCGTCTATTTGGATTTTGTTGGTAATGGTAGCATAGTCCAAATTGGAACTTGATCAGCTCGATGTGAAGACCGCCTTTCTCCATGGCGATCTTGAAGAGGATATCTACATGTCTCAGCCGACGAGGTTCAAAACTGCAGGAAAGAAGATTATGGTATGCAATTTGAAAAAATTATTGTATAGATGAAAGTAATCTTCAAGACAGTGGTACAAGCGTTTCGACAGTTTCATAAGAGGGAAGAGGTACACACGAAGCTATTATGACCCATATGTGTATTACAATAAGCTACCTGGAGGAGAGACATTTGTCTACTCTTATATGTGATTATTTGCTCATTGCTTCTAAAAGCAGATCTGCTATTGATAAATTGAAGAAAGACTTGTCTTCCGAATTCGAAATAAAAGATCTGGGCAAAACAAGAAGGTGCTAGGCATGGAGATTGAGCGAGACTGGAAGAGTGGTAAGGTTAGCTTGACACAGAAGGGATATTTGAAGAAGATACTTCAGAAGTTCAACATCAATGATGATACAAAATCTGTAAGTATACCATTGGCTCCTCATTTCAAGTTTAAAGCTACTATGTCTCCTATTTCTGTTCAAGAGCTTGAGTACATGACTCACGTGCCCTATGCTAGCGCAATTGGTAGTTTAATGTATGCAATGATGTGTACAAGACCCAACTTATCGCAAGCTGTCTCAATGGTTAGCAGATATATGCACGATCCCAGTAGGGGTCATTGGGAGGCAGTGAAGTGGATTCTAAGGTACATTAAAGGTACCATAGATATTGGTTTGATATTCAAGAAGAATGTTACTGGTAAGCAGAAGTGTATCGGATATGTTGATTCCGACTATGCAAGAGACCTTGACAAACGCCGGTCCACAACGGAATATGTGTTTGCATTGTCCCAAGCACCGGTCAGCTAGCGCTCTACTCTACAGTCTACTATCGCATTGTTTACTATGGAGGCCGAGTATATGGCCATGATAGAGGCTATGAAGAAGACAATTTAGCTTCAAGAGTTGTTTGACGACTTGGGGATTGATCAGGATCTGTTGAATATCAATTGTGATAACATGAGTGCTATCTATTTGACAAAGAATCAGGTATATCATGCAAGGACGAAGTACATTAATGTCAGGTTCCACTTTATTTGGGAGATTCTTGATGAAGGTGGCATCGAGATACAGAAAATTCACACGAATGAGAATCCCGCTGATATACTTACTAAGGCTGTTTCGGGAGTAAAGTTTGCACATTGTAAAGAATTACTTCATATCCTTCTAGTTGTGTGAGCTCAGTGGAGCTCGTTCGGATGAACTACATGTGGCTTGATCCCAACGGCATAGGTACGTAGGCAACCACAATGGTACAACCAATTGGAGTCAACATAATGCTATGTTGTATTCGGCTCAGATTTGTAAAATCTTCACCGAGATGGAGAATTGTAGGGGGAGAGGGTAAAATCTTGTTTGTAGAGTTTTTTAAAACTCTGTTAAAGGTTAGCCAAAAATTGATGCAATCAATGGTATCGAATACGAGAGCGTGTCGGTCATATTAAAGTTGGATTGCACAGGAGAAATCAAGGCTAGTCGACTAGGGCATGACCTAGTCGACTAATAATTGGATACAGAGAGTTGGCAAATCTGTTTCATTACAGACTAGTTGACTAATACATGTATTAGTCGACGAATAGAAATTATTAATCGACTTCTGCTGCGCGACTTGTTTTCAAATCTGATTCTGCATTTATTTCTGATCCGAATTAGGTGTTTTGATTTCCTTTTTTTCGTGATTTCTTTGGCTATATATGAAGGGATAATGCCCCAATATTTGTAATCTGTAATTAATTAATTCAATGAGAACTCTCTCCCATTTTCCTAAGGACATAGACAAATTGTCGAATCTCGTTAAATCTAGTGTTCTCTCTTTCTTTTCTTTGTTTAATTGTTCGTGTGATTAATTGGCTATTTTCTGGTGGCCATCTTCTTTGTTGCGTGGATTCCCAACACATGCCAACCTAGTCGTTCCGATACTGAATTTAGGCTGTGAAGGAGCTGTTACAGCTACCGAGGGACTATTGAGCATCAAAAAAACTGATGACATTAGTGGTCTCACTGCTGGAACCTCCTGAGTACATAGCAGTCCTATCTGAATGCACATCAATACCTCATTTTCTGAAAATTTCTCTGTTACTGGTGGGTCTTGCATCTCTAAGGCTGTTCCATTGGTCGATTGCTCCCATGTCTGCAAGAGAGAGTTTATGTAAATGAATTAAGCAAATGTGTTTTCCTCTGAGATTATTTGTTCCCCCTTATATGAGATCGGGACATATATGCTCTACTTGAACATTTTAATCTGCATGGGAGAAAGAATAGGAAAAGAAATTCAAACTTATGTTGACATAAATTTGGATCTTGTCTGGACTCTTTTAACTTTGGGATCATGGGATGTTATGCCTTTTGATATAATTCTGAATTATCCCCTATGAACACAAATTTTGACCATGATAACTTATTTATAGATATGTCAAGATCTCCAGTAACATACACCTTCAGTACCCCTGCAGATAAGATGGAAGTAATTTCAATTTTATGAGAAGATTCAGCGAAGAATTTTTGTTGGATTTAAGAACTTTTACAATCTGGCAAACTTCTCATCATACATCCAGACATAAATAGACAAACAGCTTATTGTACAACCTAATAATGAAAACGAGTCGAAAACACACCGAGGACCTAATCGAAATATTTATAATCTAATATTAACGATTTCAACAAAATGACCACTATCATAATATGTCATCTGCTTTACTACTATTATTTGTTATCCAATGCATATGGCATATGTGTTCAATAACATAAATCAAATAATTAATTTAAAATTCTAAACTACAACTATATTTCTTTTGCCACCAGGTAGACACATTTCTGTGATATCTTCCCTAAAACATACAGGAAACATACAGAAAGAAACTTTTAATTTATATGAGAGGAGCCTGGGAATTCTTACATAGCTAAGAATATCACTATAATTTTCAGATTCGTCGAATCTGCTTCGTTTCCTTCCCGTAACAATCTCTAAAAGTAGAATGCCAAAGATATATACATCGGACTTTATAGAATATTGTCCATGTGTTCCGTACTCGGGTGCCATATAACCCCTGCAAAATACTGAGAGAGAATAATTATGTATCCGTTCCTACTTATTGGCACGTGGCAGCAACATAAGAACCTGACTTACAGTGTTCCAACGGCTCTCCTTGTAGTGCATTCTTGTTCTTCAAATCCAAATAGTTCAGACAAACCAAAATTTGAAATTTTCGGATTCATATCTGCATCTAACAACATGTTGCTGGCCTTTAGGTCCCTATGTTTTACTGTAACATGAGTAGATTCTTCGTGCATCGCATTTCCCAGTTTAACTGTTTCTTCTGGATTGGATCTGTTAAGATAAGCTGAACAGTTTGGTTTTTCTTCTTATTCTTTGAGAATTCCAACTTTGAATATGAGAATTAATTTAGGCACTATATGATTGTGACTAACATATTGAACTTAAGAACTCAATACAATGCGCCTCACCAACAAAAAAAGTTATAAGATCATTATACAAGGATCACAATATTAATGTTTTAAGATTCAGATCAAACTCATATCTATTAGAACCCTACTAACATGAGAAATGTTTTGACGCCACCCATATTGGAGGATTGAAAATGTTTTAACAGTCTCTCCCGTGAGAGGAATTTGTACTCTAAAGGCATTGCAAACCGAAATTTATTTACTAAAAACGAGTGAGACTGAGATGGCATTAGTTACCGAACAGAAAGCTGTCCAAGCTTCTATTAGACATGTATTCATAAACAAGTAACTTATCTTGCTTCTCCGAGCAAACACAAAGAAGCCTGACAAGATTCTTATGCTGAAGTTTAGCAACCAAGATGAGGTCATTTTTCAGCTCTTCCATTCCTTCATTCGAGCTTTCTACTGCTATCTCTTGTCCATCAGGAAGTATTCCCTAGACAAAAGTTGTATTGAAAAAGGTTAGAGGTATATAAAACCTCTAAACATAAACGTAAACATTAAATTTAAGTTATGTTATAAGCTAACATCAACATGACTCAATAGAAATACTACCTTATATACTCAGCCAAAGCCACCTTCTCCAAGCTTATGCGTGGGAGAGAAGTCAGCAGTAGCAGCTTTGATCGTAGACAAATCAAGCAATAGTGACTCCACATATGATATTTTCTCTAATATAACGTGACCTACAAAAAAATGTAAAATATATTAATAGTTTTGATATATTAAAACGCCAAATCCTAACTGTTGGTGACTGGGTTCAATCTGACAACTAATCAATATCACTGAAATATCAACAATCTAATTGGCCAGGTCGGTAAATATCAGGTGGGAGGTTTTCCGTTCAATAGAACGTTCCTTAATTTAAGAACCACCTTTCAATTTCCTTCCTTGGTTAAACACCAATTAGACTGATATAAATCAGTCTCAATATACTGAATATCAGTATATCCCCTGTATAAAGAAATTAATTCACTTATACAGTACTTGGAGTGAGGTACGCTTAAAGCGAATCTCCTTAAGACAATTATGTCCCCCGCACCGGTGCTAACGGGTTACTGGACGCTAGTCTCCCAAGATACAACAGTCCTTCACAGTATTTGGATAGCACTACCAAATCACCGTACGGTCGAACCGTAGTTAACCAGTACCTTCACAGGATTATTAAAGCAGCGGGACAAAGACAAATTTCGGGAGAATATTTGCCTTTACTTTGGAGGAGCACCCACTGTAGAAGAAGAAGGAAGGTAGAAGAATATTCTTCTTTGAAAGTCCCAGATTCAGACAACAATTCTATTAAAAAATCTGTTGAATTTTCTGAGCCCTCTTTCAGAACGAATTTTGCAGAATCTCTTGGAAGTTGCTTCGGAAACTGAGTTGCAGAATCCCCACTTGCTCTAGAAACCGAGTTACTAATTTCCCACTTTCCTTTTTTGGAAGTTACTGAAAGACTAAGAGCGAGAGGATCTTCTTCAGACAGAACTCAGATTGTGTTTTGTGTGTTGATGTGTTATCAATTGAGAATTCGGAGTGCTATTTATAGCGCTCCGGGAGGGGCCAACTGGTCCAAACCCAACGAACAGTTGTAACGGTTCGGTCTGAACCGTTGCAACGGTTCGACCCAACCACCGCAACCGTTTACAGACAGCCGTTGGCAGGGCGGGGCGGTTCGGATCCGGATAGCGGAGCGGGTTCGTTGGCATGGCGGTTCGGATCCGGATAGCGGAGCGGGTATGCTCCGCGTAACCCATACCCGTGAGATCTAGTTCAAAAAGAACCAGGCCGGGTAGGAAACCCGAACCAGAACCCAGAACCCAGACCCGGACCCGAGCCCGAGCCCGAGCCGAGCCCGCGCGCATGGTTTCCTCCCAATCGCGCGCGAAAACTCCAAGTACCCAAAGGGCACGCCCTTTGTTCCCAATTTTCTCTATTTAAACACTACAAACTTCCATCCCATGGCCAATGTGGGACTAAATGCTTTTAGCTACTTTTAGTCCCATTTTAGCTTTGAATTAGGCAATCTTTAGACTTGAATATCTCATTCATTCAAAGTTAGAATTGAACATGTGAATATACCACGTTCAACCCCAATGGAAGGAGAACACACTCCAACCATCATCCAATTGATTCGATCAACGGATCTCGCCGTAATTCAATTCAAAGATTCACATATATATTCTTCATATTCCAACAATCCCCCACAATGAATGGAGATTCAAGGAATTGACACACAAAGAGACTGACTCTATTGTGAAAGGTACTTTAGAAAAGAAACTGCATCAGGATAGGTGAACTAGGTCTTGAACCTTCCATAGCGAAAGCTTTATCGGACTTACTGGCTAATCAGTGAACTAGGTCTTGAACTATTAGCCGTTAGTGTAAGCCAAGTCAACAAGCTTCACACAGTGACTTTCCAAATCAACTTTGGTTCTCGGTTGTGTCCGTTTTGGCCCTGTACATTCTTGGTTTCAGAGAGTATCTTTAGGGAATAACAGCCTCCATAGAAATTCCCAAAGAGTCGACCCAACTCTATACTCACATAGGTGATCGTCCTATTAAGAGTAGTCTACTCTACTCCACTTGTTTAGTAACAAGAAATAGGCATCATTAAAAGCGTTAAGCTTATCCTTAATCCACTTGTAGAAAAGCACTTATGTGCACCTTAGGAATGGATTGGAGTCAAGCTCCCAAGTGCTTACTTGCTGAGTCAATCATAACTAGTTTTTCCTCTTGAACTTAGTCCGTGGGATCTCCAGTCGCTAAGTGAGGTTTCCATTAAGCTGACTCGGTAAGGTTAGGCTTTTAGACCCATTCCCCTCGATGCGCAGTTTATACGCTATTCACTTAAACCTTTAGTAAGCGGATCCGCTAAATTATCTTTTGACGAGACAAAGTCAATAAAGATAATTCCATTTGAGAGCAACTGCTTAACAGTATTATGTCTACGACGAATATGTCTAGACTTACCGTTATATATAACATTTTGTGCCCTAGATATAGCTGCTTGATTATCGCAGTGTATGCATATAGTGGGCACTGGCTTTTGCCATAATGGTATATCTTTCAAAAATTATCGAAGCCATTCTGCTTCTTCTCTGGCCTTATCTAAGGCTATGAATTCCGATTCCATAGTGGAACGGGCAATACATGTTTGCTTAGAAGATTTTCAAGATACCGCTGCTCCTCCTAGAGTAAATACGTATCCGCTAGTTGATTTTGATTCCTCAGAATCTGCAATCCAATTAGCATCACTGTATCCTTCAAGTACAGGTGGATACTATCCATATCTCAAGGCATATTCCTTGGTATGTGATACGTAACCCAATACTCGTAGTAGAGCAGTTCAATGTTGATCACTAGGATTACTAGTGTATCTACTTAACTTGCTTACAGCATAAGCAATATCGGGTCTAGTGCAATTCATCAAATACATTAGACTTCCGATAATCTGAGAATACTCCAAGTGGCGTATTTCAGTTCATGTATTCTTATGAAGGTGGACGTGTGAGAGAAAAGGATTAGTATTCTCCTTTATCCCATGATCCTTGAATCTTTCTATCATCTTATCCACATAGTGAGTTGAGATAAACTGATTCCATCTGGTATTCTGGTGATTTTAATTCCTAAAATTACATCAGCAACCCCCAGATCCTTCATGTCAAAACTGTTGGATAACATTCTTTTAGTGGACTTAATAATTTCAATATCAGTCCCAAGTATCAACATGTCGTCTACATAAAGACAAACAATGATACATGCATTTTCAACTGTTTTAGTGTAAACACACTTATCGCATTCATTGATAATGAATCCATCTTTGATCATGACACTATCAAATTTATCATGCCATTATTTTGGAGCCTGCTTTAGACCGTATAAGGATTTTATCAATTTACACACTTTGTGTTCTTGGCTCTTGACTATAAATCCTTCAGGTTGCTCAATATATATTTCTTCATTTAATTCACCATTTAAGAATGCAGTCTTGACATTCATTTAATGGATATCTAAGTTATACAATACTGCAATTGCAATCAACATCCGAATGGAGGTTATTCTTATTACTGGTGAATAAGTATCGAAGTAGTCAAGTCCTTCTTTTTGTCGATAACCCTTTGTTACTAATCTAGTCTTGTACTTTTCGATAGATCCATCGGGTTTTAATTTTCTTTTGAAAATTCACTTACACCCAATTGGTTTACTGTCAGAAGGCAAGTTTACCAATTCCTAAGTATGATTACTTAGTATGGATTCTATTTCGCTATTTATAGCTTCTTTCCACATTTGTGCTTCTGGGGTTGACATAGCCTCTTTAAATGTTTGAGGCTCGCTTTCAATAGCGTATGCTATGAAATCTGGACCAAAAGATTTTGAGATTCTAGATCTCTGACTCCTTCTTGGTTCAATTTCCGCATTAACAATCGGTTCCTCGGGGTTTTCGTCCCTGAACGCCATCTCATGTGTTCTTTTCCCAGAAGTCTTATCTGCTTCCCGTTTATATGAAAAAATATCTTCAAAGAACATAGTATCTCTAGATTCGATAATCATGAATATCTGGTATTTCAGATTTATGAACCAGAAATCTGTAGGCACTACTATTCAAGGCATAGCTTATGAATATGCAGTCCATAGTTTTTTCTCCCAACTTAGTCTTTTTAGGTAATGGTGCTAGTACCTTTGCAAGGCACCCCCACATTTTGAGGTAATAGTAGGAAGGTATCTTTTAATGCCATAACTCAAATGGTTTAAGACCAAGTTTCTTGTGGGGTACTCTGTTTAGAATATAATTTGCAGTTAACAGAGCTGCCCCCCACAAGTTCTGCAAAGCTTCAGAACTTACGAGCATGGAATTGAACATCTCCTTCAAAGCTCTGTTCTTCCGTTCAGCAATTCCATTTTGCTGAGGAGTATATGGTGTTGTTGTTTGATGGATTATACTAAATTTAGCACATAACTCACTAAAATCATTTGATTCATATTCTCCGCCTCTATCGGATATTAGAATCTTGATATTCTTGTTGAGTTGATTCTCAACTTCGGCTTTATATGTTATAAACATATTTATTGCCTCATCCGTACTGTTTAAAAGATACACATAACAGTATCTTGTACATTCATTAATAAAAGTAATAAAATACTTTTTACCGCCTCTAGTTGGCATAAACTTCAAATCACACAGATCGCTATGAATTAACCCTAAAGGTTCTGTATTTCGATCAATTTAGTGAAATGAATTTTCGCTAACTTGGCCTCAACACAAATCTCACACTTGCGAATTTCTTTCAAGTTGAGTTTAGGAATATATTCTACATTAGACAAGTTCTTTAAAGACTTGTAATTTACATGCCCTAATCTAGTATGCCATAAAGTAGGAGACTCAAGCAAATAAACAGAAGTTTTTCCTTTATTTATAAGCTTTGGGTATAAATACACAGACTTTTTATCTACCACTGCAACATTGGCTTTAAAAAATCCATCAACAAGATAACTCTTTCCCACATACATCCCTCCCTTAGTAAGTACAAATTTATCTGATTCAAAAATCATTCTAAATTCTTTCTTACTAAGTATTGATCCAGAGATCAAATTCTTGCGGATATCTGGAACATGTAGCACATCATTCAGAGTAAGCCCTTTTCCAGATGTCCACTTCAGGATGACCTTGCCTTTTCCTTCAACCTTTGAGACGGCTGAGTTTCCCATGAATAGTTACTCATCTTACTCTAGTTTTTGATATTCAGAGAATAATAATTTCTCAGAACAGATGTGCCGAGTAGCCCCAGTGTCTAGCCATCAATCCTTATTGTTGGTTGTCAGATTCACCTCTGACACCACAGCTGAAAAGCTTAGCGACGCATGGTCGGTCAGGTTTGCCTGTGGATGGCTCTTCTTGTTCTTTTTGAGACGGCTGCGACATTCATTCGCCTTATGCCCTTCTTTGTTGCAGATGTAGCAGGTTCCTTTGAAGCGCATGTTCTTGCCTTCTTGGACCTTACCTTTGTACCCCTGGGAAGTCTTCTTCCGCTTTAAGCCTTTGGAAGTAGACGCTTTCCCCTTTGAGTTTTCAATCACATTGGCTTTTGCTTCATAGGAGTTCTTACTGCTCCTTTTCTCGGACTTTCGGTTGTCCTCCTCGATTCGAAGCCTCACAATGAGATCTTCCAACTTTAGCTCCTTTCGCTTGTGCTTCAGGTAGTTCTTGAAATCTCTCTACGCAGGTGGGAGTTTCTCCACGATAGTAGCAACCTGAAAGGTTTCAGGTAGAATCATACCTTCGGCTTCTATCTCGTGCAAGATAAGTTGGAACTCTTGCACCTGACTGATTACAGTCTTGCTGTCCACCATTTTGTACTCCAGAAAACGTCTATGACGAACTTCTTGGTACCAGCATTCTCAGTCTTGTACTTCTTGTCAAGACTGGCCCATAACTTCTTTGCCGTTGTGATGGGACTGTAGACATTGTAAAAAGAGTCATCCAGTCCATTTAAAACATAATTTCGGTAAAGGAAGTCACCTTGAGTTCATGCATCGACTGCAAGGACTGAGTCCCGATCAGTTCCGGGTTCTGGTGGATCTTCTTGCAGGAATTTGGCCAGATGAAGAGTGGTCAAGTAGAAGAGCATATTCTGTTGCTACCTCTTGAATTCTGTGCCGTCAAATTTTCCTGGCTTCTCCGGCTTCGGGTTAGAAAGTGGAGTAGGCATCAAAACTTGTAGCTGCATGTTTGGTGCCTTACTAGAGCTATCTTGATTAGTCTCAGACATTTTTCTGCAAGTTCAAGCAGAACAGAAGTAAGAAACTTCAATAGATAATTGTCTTAATATTGTTAGTGACTGGGTTCAATCTGACAACTAATCAATATCACTGAAATATCAACAATCTAATTGGCCAGGTCGGTAAATATCAGGTGGGAGGTTTTCCAGGTCGGTAAATATTAGGTGGGAGGTTTTCCGTTCAATAGAACGTTCCTTAATTTAAGAACCACCTTTCAATTTCCTAATATCAGTATATCCCCTGTATAAAGAAATTAATTCACTTATACAGTACTTGGAGTGAGGTACGCTTAAAGCGAATCTCCTTAAGACAATTACGTCCTAAGATACAAAGACAAATTTCGGGAGAATATTTGCCTTTACTTTGGAGGAGCACCCACTGTAGAGGAAGAAGGAAGGTAGAAGAATATTCTTCTTTGGAAGTCCCAGATTCAGACAACAATTCTATTAAAGAATCTGTTGAATTTTCTGAGCCCTCTTTCAGAACGAATTTTGCTATGCTCCGCGCAACCCATACCCGTGAGACCCAGTTCAAAAAGAACCAGGCCGGGTAGGGAACCAGAACCCAGAACCCAACCGGCCGCCGCCGCCGCCGCCGCCGGCTGCGCGCATGGTTTCCTCCCAATCGCGCGCGAAAACTCCAAGTACCCAAAGGGCACGCCCTTTGTTCCCAATTTTCTCTATTTAAACACTACAAACTTCCATCCCATGGCCAATGTGGAACTAAATGCTTTTAGCTACCTTTAGTCCCATTTTGGCTTTGAATTAGGCAATCTTTAGATTTGAATTTCTCATTCATTCGAAGTCGGAATTGAACATGTGAATATACCACGTTCATCCCCAATGGAAGGAGAACACACTCCAACCATCATCCAATTGATTCGATCAACGGATCTCACCGTAATTCAATTCAAAGATTCACATATATATTCTTCATATTCCAACACTAACTTGCAGCAAAATAATGCTAGGCTAACGTGGAGATAAAGCCTAAAGTTTTTAATAGAAACTAGAGTGGGAAGGCTTCAACTGGTTTCTTTACACGCACACACACAAGAGAAGAAAACAAGGATTAAAAGTATAAGCATGGGTTTAGCCAAAAAGAAGGATTAACAGAGAAGACAACAAGGGGGTAAAAAGTAGATAAAGAACGATGGTTTCCTCTTTAAGACATATCCACAAACACCTGTGAGCAATCGGTGGCAATGGTAATGCTTGGGGGAAAAAACAGAGAGAGAGAGAGTGAGAAACATGGTTGGCTCTTTAAGACATATCCACAAACACCTTGTGAGCGATAGGTGGGCAGTGGTCGATGAGAGGACCCTGTTAGGGCAGCAAGAAATAAGGGCGACAGTGTTCAGTCGAAGGCATTGGCATATGGGGCAGAGGCTGGCAGAGGTGATGACAGAGGCAAGCTTGGCTCTGACTCCACCCAGTTTTCAGTCGAATTCATCGGTGGTCCTTTTATAGGTAATGGGACCTTCTAAATGGACAAATGCGTGTCTAGATTTCTTGATAATGAGATCTGTTTCTTAATTGAGCTCAGGATTCAAAAGCGAAAAGAATTCAATTTTTATCGAATAGCATTAAGCTGTATGACTTGGTAATTGGGCCAACGCATGAAAATGTGTCAACACTAGGGGTGCCATCGGATCGGATACAGATCGGATATTACCTCTACCATATCCATATCCGCACCCAACCTTCGGATACGGATACGGATACGGATATTGGCGGATGTGAAAAAATGATATCCGTATCCGTCAAAATCGGATATTAGCGGATCGGATGCGGATACTAATCGGATATGTTAAAAATAGACATGGTTAAAGATAAATTAAACAGAAATACTTATATTACTTTTTATCTCATCTACTATAATATTAAATGTGATACATACTATGATATTATTGTGTACATATCAATACATTCATCATATTCATTGTCATTTGACTTCTATAACAATAGATTACACGTCCTCTGGTACTAAATGCCGACTCGGATGTCATGGTTGATGTCAAAATACTCAAAATATCTTGTGGTGCTCTTGCAAGAATCGAATACTTTCCACTATTACTTTTTCACCAACTCAAAATATCAAAATTTAATGCCTTATTCTATTGAAGAATAATCTTCTCCATACCGATATCATTATGAAGCATGCAACATTCGGATATCGGATCGGATACGAATAAGATATTACTTTTACCATATCCGTATCCGCACCTACCTTTCGGATACGGATTCGAATACGAATATTGACGGATGTAAAAAAATGATATCCGTATCCGGATTGGAGGCGGATTCGGATGCGGATATCCGCGGATAATCCGTATCCGGTGGCACCCCTAGTCAACACTCAACAGTGATGTGAAAATGCGCCAGAGTTATATAACACCGTTCCGGGCCTGTTTACATTTTTGTGTTTAATACCAACCCATTTAAATTCGGGACCAAGTTAAAGGGAATAGACTCGGATCATTTCCAGACCCACATCCTTATAAGTTAACAAAATTTAGCAAACAAATTATGGGTGATAAATATATTAACGAGTACAACATGTTTACTGTTTAACAAAACTTATACTTTCTTTTGTTCTCATCACATTAAAGAGATTATAGTTTTTTAATAATATGAATAATATGACTTCAAGAGATTTATTATTTTACAAAATTTATTTTAATACTATGTTAATATTATAAAGAGGTATCGGTACCTCAGCCGCCTGCTGAAAAACTCTCGCAGCTGGCACTACGACCCTACTCGCAGTCCTAAAAAATTTCAAATATTCTCAGTCTAATTAGTAATGTGACCATGGTAGTAGTCCTCACAAATTACTGTAATCATAATAGCAATCCTCACAAAAAAAAAACACTACGACTATAGTAGAAGTCCTTACAAAAATACTGCGACCATGGTAACACTGCGATCAGAATTTATGACAGAGATTCAACTACGTCACCGCCAGCTGAAAGAGTGTCAGCTTACGGCTGAGATACATTTTTCTCAAATATAAAAAATCTAACATATAAGACAAAAACACTTATATAATTATGTTTCACATACAAATTCATAAAAAATTAAAGTTGAAATTCAAAAACACGGATCTCATTGAAGCCCATCCGGCGAGAGCCCGCATCTAAATTAAAAGTCGCGCTGAAAACATAGGCTCCAGCTCGGTTATAAGTTGCAAATGGTTGAAGACATAGTGGGCCAAAGCTCAGCCCAACTCCTGCCAGCCTGTTGGACTATGTGGTTATAATTAGGGGTGCAAACGGATCGTAGATAATCTCCAGATATTCACACCCACATCCGCAAAAATTGTAGATTCCGATATTTAAACTTCGCATCCGGTTGGATATGGATTCAGATTCGGATGCGTTACTAGAAATGATGCAAGATAGCATTTTAATTTGCGGATACGATACGAATATCCCCATATTTAGTGATAATATAAATAAATAATACATTATCAGAGCTGAGAGAAGCGAGATTTTCTCCCGTGACTCTTCCACAAAAGTTGTTCGTTCGTTTGTCTGTCTCCATTTGAGAAAGAAAGAGAGAGAGAGGCCAGCAACAACAGACTTCTTATTCCCCCTCTTCCTTTCTCCCTTTCAACTTCCTTCTTCTTTCCCCAACTTCCTCCTCCTCCTCTCTCCCTCCAACCTCTCATCTCCTCTACAACCTACTTCTTCTTCCTTCAATCTTTTTCTCCTCGCTCCCTCCAGTCGCTCCTCTCCTTTCAACCTCCTCCTCCTCTTTCTCTCTCAACTCAGTCGTTGCCTCTCTCTCCATCGTGGATCGGTTTCTCACCATTAAAGCGGTATACTAGTATATAATAATATTATTTTAATCAAAACCGAGTAAAATTAAATTTTCTCTCGTGACTCCTTCACAAAAGTTGTCCGTCTATTTGTTCGTCTTCATCCGCACGACACAGTGAGAGCACGCGAGAGAGAGAGAGAGGCAGTGCCGCTCTAGCCTTTTTCTTCTTCCCCCTCCTCCTCCTCTCTCACTGACAGCCTCATTTTTTCCCCCAGCCTCTTCCTTTTCCTCTTTCCCTCCAGCCTACCCTCTTCCTCTCTCGTAGTAGTCGTCGCCTCTCTCACAGCCATCGCTCAGTTTTTCACTGCCAAACGTTATATTCTAGTAATGATTAAATATTAATTAATACTTTTAAGTTCTTTGTAATTAAGTTTTACTTAAACAGATCTCAATATAAGATGTCACTTTTAGTTTTTCTCCCCAATCTCTCCCCCTCTCTCTCGCTCTATCAGCAACTCCCGCAGACCCAACTAGGGCTTGAGACTGGCGGCGGCACACCCCCCCTCCCCACCACCCCCCCCCCCCCCCCCCCCCCCCCCCCCCCCCCGCCTCTGTGTTTTGAAATAGAACAGCCAATGGCAAAATTATGACATCAGATTTATGATTCTAATGTAGACAAAAGATTCGAAGAAAATGAAGGAAGAGACATGCATACGATGTCTGATATTCAAAAGACAAAAAAAAAAAAAAGGTTTTCAATTCCTTTAATACATATCTGAGAGCCATTAGCAATAGAAATATGCTTATCAATTGATTCATGAAAGTTGGATAAGTAATTGAAAGTAGTGGACATATGGTTAATTGCACTAGAGTCTGTCACCCATGTACATGTACATGTTTGATCTAGAACTATATAGGAAAGCAAAATCATCATCTTCATATGAATAAGGAGGCTAAGCTGCGCATAGCAGATTGATTCTGAACCAGAGAATGATGTATTCATTTGAGCAATCTTCTACTTGAAAGCCTCCCTTTTCTCTTCCAACTCCTATAGCAGAATCTGAATTTTGGCACAAAGAGATAAACCTTTCAATTATTTTCTTTGCAAACATTCAAATTTTCTTCTGAATTCTCACTAAGTATGTTGCACAGACACAACTATATCAATATGAACACAACATACTGATACGTGACAAATTCTTAAAAATATACTCGACACATGTATTTAACCCGTGAGCCGGACACAAGTGCAACATGACACGGCTTCATAATAAGAATGTCTTTACTGCATAGCTCACTAATGACTGTTAGAAATATCCTTGCAAATAAATCTAATTTAATTATCAGAAATACCAAACTTAAAACCAGAAGAAGGTTTAGATATTACCAGGCACTAGCATAAGCGGAACAACTTCTGATAGATTAATATGCATGACCAACGAAATTTATGCTTCATACCAGAACGTAACTGCGCGGTGGTCTGAGTCGACTGGGACTTCTGCTTGACAAACTTGGGCAAAATTTCAGGACAGCGGCCGATTAATTTGGTAAATCCACCTCAGTATCGCATGACAAACAGAAAAAGGATTGGTTGTCACATGATAAGATAACAAATATTGGAGACAAATCATTATACCACATTGATACCACAGTCCAAGACTCAAAACTAATAGGAGAAACAAGAGTGGCATCCATGAAATATGACCCACATCCATAAAATTGGCCCAGTTAATTATGAGATATTCACCACACAGGTAGTCCCTTTCGCTAATCATCTCACAAATCCATGGTAATACAAGCTCACATATCCATATCTCAGCATATCAATCAAGCAACAATCTACCAATTCAAAATGTCTGCGATAATTTCAACGGTTATAATAGGATAATATCAGTTTATTTTTCATAAGCAAAAGGTAAAATTGTTGCATTATTCTTTACCGTAACAATTTATGCAGGTAAGAATTCAGAGTATGCTTTAGTTGAACACTAGATTTAAAGCTCCTTAAATTCTTGATTCCATCACTCCAAACCAACATTCTTGAGGGTCTATGTAACACACTGCATACTATTAAAAAAAAATCTTGGTCATCTTATTGCCAACTGAAGCTTCCATTCTCTGGAAATAAGAATTGTAGACCTACTAAAATTACTGAATCTGGTATGCACTTTTCCACCGAACTGAACCTCCCAACTCTTCTAAGCAATTACTGGTTTGCGCAATTGTTATTGTTTCTGAAGGTTCAGTTATCACCTAGGCTCTAGTTCTGAATAGGAAGCCTCACTTGTAGAACATAAAACCAATTTATCCATCTCAGCACAGAATCTAGGCTGTGAAGGGTCAGGGAGAGCCACCGAGGAACTATTAAGCAGGCGGAGTATCAATGACATGAGAGGTCTCTCTGCTGGAACTTCCTGAGTACATAGCAGTCCTATTCGGATGCATATCAATACCTCATTTGCTGGAACATCACAACATAACGGATCTATTATCTTTAATGTTCTTCCGTTGATCCAATGCTCCCATGTCTGCAAGAGAACAACTTGTATAAATCAAAACATACTATCTACGTGTGCGTGCGTGCCTCTGAGAGAGAGAGAGAGAGAGAGAGAGAGAGAGAGAGAGAGGTAATGGGCATCAGTATGACAACTATAATAAAAAAATCTCAACTTTTATATTATTTTCCCTTGTATCAAGTGGTTGAAAATTTAATTTTTTTTCAATAACCTTACATTATTTAGATCCGTAGGCAAAGACATGTTAAACATAAGATTTTTTTTTTGGTATGCCTACATTTTACAACATGGAGATCAATATGAACATCATAGATCATCCCAAAAAAAAAAGTGGAGAGTGTACTTTTCTGCCACTGTCTGGGGAAACTTTGCCATTCGAGCATCAAAAGGATGGGAAAAGGTTCTTTATGGGATCCCTTGTTTGGACATAACACCAAACAGCAAGAGAATATTTGACAAGCTTATTCACGTGATGCTGGTTGCTCATGTGAGCGAGAGAAGGTGTTGTGGGTGCTGACCTGTTGACTGTGGGTGTTGTTGATCTGTTGACTGTTATTGATGGAAACACGGATGGTTATAATGTGATCAATGATCAAGATTGACTGGACACTGGATTGGGGAATGGGTCACAGATTTAGGTGATCCAGGACTGTAACAATGTTTATGGGTGTTCTTGGCATAGTGGTGCATGTGGATTGTGTAGATTTCACTATTTGGCTCTTTGGAGATATAGGATATGGCTTTGTTCAAGTTTGAGTTCACCAATTTTCTAAATTGACTCCTAATTCAATTCAGTTGGCTTTGTTTAGTTTGCAACTTTTATTAGGTTTGTTTTGCAACTTATGTTTGGTTTGACTTGCATTACTTTGCAGTTCAACATTTCAGCAACAATTCAGTAGTTTAGCATCTGCAACGAGTCAACACCTTACATCAGCACTTTCAGCAGTTGTTTACCACTTCAATAGTTCAATTTTCTTTTTCAGTTTTTTTTCCTAGACAAACTCTCATGTCATCATAGTCTTGTTAGTATTTGTAGGTAATAATTTGAGTAAGATTTGATTTTGTTTGAGCTTATGTAAGTAGAGGACCACTCAATTTTATGCAATTGTATTTCGTAGTTATATTGAGCTTTGTGTTTCAATAAAGATATAAGTTTTTAGACTTTAATAAAATTTTCCTTCATTTTTTGTCATGTCAAATCCTGCGTATGTTTTTTGAATGAAATTGGCGCATGCTTTACCGATATGCATTCTACATTAATACATAAACATTAAAGCATAAAATTCCTCATTTATTGGCAAATGTGAGTTACTAGTTCGACCATTTCTTAGCTGGTAGCAAGGTCCTCAGATATTTATGTTAACTATATGGAAAGCCAACTATACATCCATTGATTATATAAGTTGAAGAGCCTAAGAACTCTTACATAGCTAAGAAGATCATCATTATGTTCATGATCATGAAAGCTATTCCTTTTCCTTCCTGTCACAATCTCTAGAACCAGAACCCCATAGCTGTATACGTCTGACTTGACGGAAAACTGTCCACGCATAGCATACTCTGGTGCCATGTAACCACTGCAAAATACTCGATGAAATTAATAGGTGGAAATATATTTCTGTTTGTTACAAAGAAATAGAAGGAACAGACTTACAATGTTCCAACAACTCGATTAGTAGTGCACTGTGTTTCTTCACCTCCAAATAGTCTGGACAAACCGAAGTCTGAAATTTTTGGGTTCATGTCTGTATCTAACAATATGTTGCTGGCCTTCAGATCTCGGTGTATAACTTTAAGGTGACACTCTTCGTGTAGATAGAATAGACCTTGAGCAATTCCTCTAATTATCTTGAATCGTGTTTCCCAGTTTAGTTCTTTACGTTTGACAGTATCTATTTTGGCATGTTGAATAGTTAGTTAAATTAAGTAAGAATGACATACAAAGCTTGATATCAATGGGATATGAATATAAGAAATTAACAGAGAATTAGTCATAGTCACAGAAGAACATTTAGGCACATTACTGTGTATGGCCTGATAAATTAGACAAAAACCAAAAATTCAATGAAAGATAAAGCAGTCAATATACTACATTATGAAAATTCAAGTAAAATGCATGAGTATCTTTTAGAAATTTTCATACCAAATAAAAAGGTGTCCAAGCTTCTATTAGGAACATACTCATATACAAGCAGCTTTTCTTCCTCATCCAAGCACACACCATGAAGCCTAACAGGATTCTTATGCTGAAGTTTGGCAACCAGTACAAGTTCATTTTTGAGCTCTTCTATTCCTTGTCTTGAGTTTGTGGAAAGCCTCTTCACCGCTATCTCTTGTCCATCAGGTAGTATTCCCTTTAAGAACATGATGTGAAAAAAGACTAAGCCAAAAAATTTAACATGGAAGAAATATGTTAGCATGTTAAGTGCCACCCAGTATTGCCCGGTAAAGCGGTACCTTATAAACTGAACCAAAACCACCTTGTCCAAGCTTATTGACTTCAGAAAAATTAGCTGTAGCAGACTTGACAATAGATAAATCAAATAATAGTGATTCCACAGCTGAGACTTCCGGCAGTTTTTCCTTACCTACAAAAGGAGTGCATTCCATTACTATTATTTTAGGTGTTTACTTCCAAGAGAGATGCTAGCATGTGCACAAACAGGGCTCAACCACTGGTCAACCTGAAAATGAAGTTAGAACTTCTCAATAGAGGCCTGGGCGGAGGGCTTATTGAGACGAGATTAAAATGGCTTCAACTAGTTTCTTTCTTTCAAAGAATTAATATTTTGCTTTTATTATTGGTATTAATAATGCCCAAACAGATGTTACAAGAAATCATATATAAGGTGATGGTAAAAACCACTGTCAAAGGATGAGTGATTGCGGACACGCCATCACCACAGATATACTATTGTCAAAGCAGTGATCTTGTATTTCTGTGGAACATTGTATTTTAATTTGGCTTATCGTATTCGATCCTGGTTGTACTTTTGTTTTGTTAAAATTTTTTTAATGAAGCGTGGGGGTTCTTCCCACCGTTTATCAGAAAGGGAGGGGGGTGGGGGGGAACTGTTAGAAAATGGTGTATACTGTATATAATAGTTTCTTGTAGTGCATACTGTTGAGAAACAATATGTATGCTCATATATCAATTGTTGTGATTTCAGGGGTCACCCTCACGGCTGAATCGACTGGGGCAGTACAGTGGATACGAACCACAGGATCTACTAAGGCAACGTGAAGAAGAGAAGAAGAAGATATTCCAAAGTAGATAGAAAGCTAACATATAATATAACGTGATTTCACCGATCAAACAGATAGTATGTACGTCCACGAGAGAAGGGGAAGGAATTTTATTAAAACTTTGGGGAGAACAATAAGAATTATTTACACCTCACACTGAGAAGTTACAAGCTCTTGATGGCCGTCAAAAACAGCGAACCCTTGTGGCTAAGCTTCTCTCACGAATCTCTCACCTAGAAGAATTATACCCTTAGGAATTATAAATTCATAGGATTCTCTTAGAATATATTGAAGGCCACCCCAAAGGGATTATTTATAAAACATAGATCTCTCCTAGTCCTAAACAAACTCCAACAATACGAACAATCACCACCTTAGAGTAAAGAAAACTCGAATCCAACTCGGAATCAAAACAAATCCAGAAAAGGAAACTGCCAGATCTGACATTAGTCGACTAGGTCAGGGCATTAGTCGACTAATACCATGTATTAGTAGACTAGGCCTAAATACTAGTCGACTACTCTGACAAATCCGAGAACCCCTAACTCTCTGTTGGCCAAGTTAGTCGAGTATATAATGTATTAGTCGACTAATCCCTGAGATTAATCAACTATACCTAGTACTAGTCGCTACTCCTATGCACAAATTCTTGTACACATCCGTTTTTTTATTTTTGAGTTTTCGTTTACCTTCACGATGTATTCACGTCATAATCCTAACAATTTTACCCTTGACTTGAATACGTCCAAGTCCGAGAATAGCCACCATGCTCTATGTGCTCTCATCCACGCACAATTGAACAAACTTAACTTCGTCTCCATCTCACTCCCTCTTCTTCATAACTCCCTCATGGGGTTCTCAACTTGATTAGGTCGAATAAGTTCAGGCCCAATCTGACCTTTATTATCTAATGATCTCCTTAATCTACACAAAATCTATGAGAATTTGCTCCACCATGGGAGTAACAATCTGGACTGCCTTGTTGCGCGCCTAATCCCAATCTCTCTTCGAGGTACAACTGAACATCAGAGCTCGAATCCATCGTGGTCTCTGATTGTTCCATCACCACCCTTCCAAAGCCGAGGATAACTGCAATCCACCAACTGTAACTTCTGAATTTTGCAACATATACACATTGCCGACACGTCAGCTTGAAACACCACATGAGCCTCTTTGAAAACTTTCATAAGATCACCTTTCGAACTGAAACAGAACCCTTCCTCTTGTAGGGCTCCAAGAGAGATGAGATTGTACCTTGATTCGAGAACATGATAAACGCCTTGAAGAGTAGTGATGCATCCATAATAAGACCGAACTGGATTGTTACTTCACCAATCAACTTATTTGTAGCAGAATTTTTCATGAAGATTTCTCCCCCTTGAACCGAAGTGTATGAAGAGAATATCTTCTTATTGGAGCTGATATGCTGTGAACATCCAGAATCTATGACCCATCTATATTCGTTACCAACTGATCTGTCTGTAACAGATAGAATGTCGTACTATTCTTCATCTCCTCCAACTAGTTTAGTGACATTAGCATCTGGTTGTTTCTTCTGTCGAATCCAATACTCAGATTTAATGTGCCTCTTCTTGTGACAATAGTTGCACGTCAAATTCTTTTATTTTGAGTTACCCGTGGAACTCCCATTATTACTCTTCTCTCTTGAATAATGAACTTGCCCGAAATCATCATGATGAGACTCACCCGTCAACCGGGTATCAATTTTTTCCTTGTTGAGCAGATGCTCTTTGACCTTATTAACTTTGATTGTTGACTTGTCTTTATAGATGATAGCTTCCCTAAAGTTCTTATATGAAAAAGGTAAAGAATACAGTAATAAAGTGTTTGATCCTCATCTTCTATCTTAACCTCTATCTTATCTAGATCATTGATAATAGAAAAAAATTCTACAATGTGAGACTTGATAGGTGTACCTTCATGCATGCGGAAAAAAAAGAAATACTGCTTCAGAATCAATCGATTCACCAATCACTTCTTCAGTTAGTGATCCTGAAGTCGCTCCCCACAGTGAGGATGTTGTTTTCTCCGTAGAAAACATATCCAACACTTTGTCCGCCAAGCAAAGCTAAATAGCTGTCAAGGCTTTCTCATCCAACAACTGTCAAGTTTCTTCCTTCATATCTTGAGGTTTTTTTCTCCCTTCTGAGTAGTATTTTCTTCAACCCGTTCTGGGTAAGGATGGCGTTTATCCTAATCTGCTACCTGCTGAAATTGATGACGCCACCATACTTCTGAATATCGAACTTGATCGCAGACATCTTCAAGTTAACTTTGCTCTGATACCACTTGTTGAGAAATAATTTGTATGCTCTGATACCAATTATTGAGAAACAATCTATATGTTCTGATACCAATTGTTGTGATTTCAGGGGTCGCCCCCATAACTGGATCGACTGGGGCGGCATAGCGGATACGAACCATAGAATCTAGTAAGGCAACGTGAAGAAGAGAAGAAGAAGATATTTCAAAATAGATAGAAAGCCAACACACAATATAACGTGGTTTCACCAATCAAACAGATCGTGTGTACGTTCACGGGAGAAGGGGAAAGGAATTTTATTAAAACTTTAGGGAGTATAATAAGAATTATTTATACCTCACGCTGATAAGTTACAAGCTCTTGATGGCCGCCAAGAACAGCGAACCCTTATGGCTAAGCTTCTCTCATGAAACTCCCACCTAGATGGAATACACCCTTAGGAATTATAAATTCATAAGATTCTCTTAGAATACATTGAAAGCCACCCCTAAGGGGTTATTTATAGAACATAGATCTCTCCTAGTTCTAAACAAACTCCAATAATACGAATAATTACCACCTCAGAGTAAAGGAAACTCAAATCCAACTCAGAATTAAACCAAATCTAGAAAAGGAAACTGTCAGATCTGACATTTTAGTCGACTAATACTATGTATTAGTCGACTAGGCCCAAATACTAGTCGACTACTCTGACAAATCCGAGAACCCCCAACTCTCTGTTGGCCAAGTTAGTCGACTATATAATGTATTAGTCGACTAATCCCTGAGATTAGTTGACTATACCTAGTACTAGTCGACTACTCCTATGCACAGATTCTTGTATACATCTATTCTTTGATCTTCAAGTTTTCGTCTATCTTCATGACGTATTCACGTCATAATCCTCACACCTCCTGCATAGTAGAGCTCAATAACTGATCAACTGGGCGATGAAGTATGGAGCTTTCAATAGAGAGAGGAGCGGAGTTGAGTGGAACAGATTCAACAAAAAAAAACTATAATAAGAGTATAGATTTACGTTTTCAAGTGCATGGGACTTGCAGGCTATGGTAATTTTTTTAGAGCAGTTTACTGAAAAGAAAATGTTATATTTTCAATACAAAATCCAAAACTGAATTATCTCTTATAATCCAAATCTCGTGGAAAAAAACACAAACAATAAAAATAAAGCAGATTATTTTTTATTTTTTCTTAACATCTGTGAACAATAGTGTAATTATTTGATTTGATTATGCACTTGTATACATAAGGAGACTCCATAACATCCCAACGCCAACCCCAACCCCTGATAAGAAGATCAAATCTCTACCAGATTCCTCAACTGAAGTAACCTCTTGACAAATCTAAGAAGTAATTAGCAGACTCAACAACAACAAAATCAGATTTTCAAGATCATAATCACAACAAGAATCAGTTAGAGTCTCTCGTTCCTATAATCGTCTACATGATCTTCTATCTTCTTTTGTAACAAATTGTAACAAACTGATATGTCTGTAACACTATAAATATAGTAGAGATTTACACCACAAGAGTGTACTGTGATTTGAAACCATTGCCAGTCTAATTACAAACTTCTTTATGGTATCAGAGCCACTATTTCACTAAAAAAAAATTATCCAATCCTATACTCCACTGAAATTTACCCTTCATTCTCGATAGATACTTCAACACCAAATTCCAGCGCTGTTGTATCCAACCTTACCGAGTTTCTGAAGATCAATCTTGATCGATCTAATTATCCATTATGGTTAGCCCAAATCTCTTCCATCTTCAACATGAAGTTCCATCTTCAACATGAAGAGTTGAATGGGAATTGTGGATGGAACTGTTAAGTGTCCATCACAGTTCAAATTAGGTGACAACTGTGTGGCAACCACCGAAGTCAATCTGGCATATGAAGATTGGTTGTAGAAGGACCAGTTTGTGTTGAGTTGGATCAATAATCACTCATACCTTCAGTATTATCCACCGTGGCACGCTCCAAGTCCTCACATGAGACATGGGTATCTCTTGAAAAATGATTTGCTTCTCAATCTCACAATCGTATCATGCACCTACGCAACGAGTTGTTCAACACCAAAAGTAAAGACCTCTCTATCACAGATTTTGTGGATAAAGTTACCCACATTACCGACAATCTGGCCTTGGCTGAAAAAACAGTCGACGATGACGATCTCGTTCTATCATCATGAATAACATTGGTCCAACATTTGAAGCCACTGTGAGCTCCGCACAAACCCGGGACACGCTGATTTCTTATGACGATCTTGTGGCTCTTCTTCTTGGTGCAGAGCTGAGGATGAAGTCACACTCTTCTCTAACCCTTGATGCTTCCCCAACAACATTGTATGCTTCTACACAATCTGTGTCCTTGAGTCAAGGCTATAACAACCGAGGTTGCGGAACCTCCTTCCGTGGGCGTAGGCGTGAACGCACCAATTCCTCATCATCATCGTCTGCCCTGCCTCCGAAGACTGAGGGCGTGGTCGTGTGTCAGATCTGCAACCGTTCTCGGTACACGGCATTAAACTGCTACCACCAAATGGACCATGCCTACGAAAGGCGTGTCCCAACTAAACAGCTCTTAATCATCATCGCAAACGAGGCACCTACCAACACTGATGCATCCACTTGGGTCACAGATACTGGGGCATCCAACCACATCACCAACGATCTTGCAAATCTTACAATTCATGACTCCTATCATGGAGCTGACAAAGTTGTTGTAAGGGAATGTTGTAGATTTGCACATATCCCACATTAGTTCATCTACTTTTTCACATAACTCTTTTACATTTAAGCTAAATTTGCCCATATCCCACATTAGTTCATCTACTTTTTCACATAATTCTTCTGCATTTAAGCTTTCTAATATCATATGTTGTCTTAATGTTTTCACTAATCTCCTCTCTGTTCATCAGCTTACCAGTGATAATAACTGCTTCTTTGTGATTTTTCACAATTTTTTCTATATCAAGTATCTAAAGACGGGGAAACACTTTTCCTTGGACCGAGTAACGATGGCCTCTATTTCCTGAACATCCACTACCAAATTTCTACTGCTAAGAGTCGTCCTTTTGTTTTTCTTGGTGCTCGGGTTGCTGCTCAAATTTGGCACTCTCGTCTTGGCCTCCTGCCTTGGCCATTGTCTCCAAACTGTTATCAAATAAATTCTTATCCACTACGGGCTTCGGTTGTCTTTCATTTTGTCACTCTTGTCCTTTGAGTAAAACCTCCAAATTATCTTTTCAGTTATCCAACTCTGCTCAAATAATCCACTAATTTAATTCATTCTGATGTTTGGAGTTCTCCTTTTACTTTTATGTGAGGTTTTAAATATTTAGTTTTATTTGTTGATGATTACTCTAGGTACTCATGGATTTTTCCTATGCATTATAAGAGTGAAATCTTTGATATTTTTGTCAAATTCAAAACACTAGTTGAAAATATGTTTTCTTCTAAAATCAAAGCTTTACAATCTAATGGTGGTGGAGAATACACCATACTTTTCAACAATTTCTTGTCACTCATGGCATCCGATATCGCTCTTCATGTCCATCTCATCCCGAACAAAATGGTCTAGCCGAACGTAAATATTGCCACATTGTTGAAATTTGGCTCACCTTACTTGCTCATTCTCACATGCCTCACTCCTATTGGATGCATTTAATATCGCTTTATCTCTCATTAATCGTCTATCTACATGAACTCTTCAATTTTTCACACCGTATACCAAGTTGTTTAATCGACCTCCTAAATATGATTTTCTTCGAATTTTGGTTGTGCATGATTTCCTTATTTTTGTCCATATAATACCAATAAACATCAATTTCGCTCCAAAAAATGTGTCTTTCTTGGATACTCTCTTAACCATCAGGGCTATCGTTGCCTCGATATTTCTACGGGTCATGTCTATCTCTCTCGTCACGTGGTATTTGATGAACACTCATTCTCTTTTCAAGATATCTCTTATACACAATCATCACCCAACATTCACCTAGACTCTTTTACTCTTTTACTTAGTTCTGATCCGGTGTCATTTACCCAAATTCCTACACCTACACCTACTCATAACTCTCCAGATCAACATACCCAGGCACCTAACGTATTGTCAATATATCCAACTATTCAATCTTCAGTTTCATCGCCACAGTAACTTCTCATTCCTACACCACCCCTCTTTACAGCATCTTCGACCCACAAGATGGTTACCAGGAGTCGTACAGGAATTGTTAAACCCAATCCCTAATATGCTTTGCTTGTGACTAATGACTCTGATTTTGAACCCTCATGTTTTAGTTAGGCTGTTTAACAAGCTTCTTGGAGAAAAGTATGGAGCCGAATTTCATGCTTTACAACTTAACGGGATATGGTCGTTGGTGTCAGCACGGCCATGTATGAACATTTTACCAAACAAATGGGTCTTTAAAGTCAAACGGTGGCTGGATGGATCTATTGACGGTACAAAGTTCGTTTAGTCGCAAATGGGTTTCATCAACAGGATGGACTAGATTTTAATGATACATTTAGTCCAGTTGTCAAGCACACTACTATTCGTACGGTCATCGCTTTGGCAATCCATCACCACTAGCCTATTCGTCAACTAAATGTTCACAATTCTTTCTTGCATGGGTTCCTAACAGAAGTGGTCTATATGCAGCAGCCTGCAGGGTTCGTAGACCCTAACTTTCTTCATCATGTTTGACACCTGCACAGGTCTCTCTACAACTTGAAGCAAGCTCCAAGGGCATGGTTTAAACGCTTCTCTGACTGTCTTGAAGACATTGGATTTCACGAATCTAGGAGTGATTATTCTTTGTTCATTTATCACCACCAAGACATCCTCATTTTTTTACTAATTTATGTGAATGACATATTGATCATAGGAAATAATTCTACAATTATTTCTTAGTTCATTGAGAAGCTTGGTACATCATTCTCTATGAAGGATTTGGGCAATCTGCATTATTTTCTTAGAGTGAAAGCCAACTATGTCAATGGCAGTTTGTATCTGTCTCAGACAAAATACATCACCGACTTGCTGCTTCGCACACAATTTCAAGATGCAAAACTCATTAATTCTCCTGTTCCTGCTGGGAGGAAGCTTAGTCGTTATGATGGTGATCCCTTGCCTGATGATCAATATATCGTAGCATTATTGGTGTTCTTCAGTATATCACTTTTACGCGTCCAGATCTTTCATTTGTCGTGAACTAAGTATGCCAGTTCATGCATCAACCCCCTAGCTCTCATTGGATGGCTGTCAAATATATATTACATTATTTGAAGAAAATTCCAACTCATAATTTGTTCTACAAACCTGATACTCTTTCTCTTCAAGGATTCTCGAATGCAGATTATGGTGGTGATCTAGATGATAGGCATTCAACTGGTGGTTATTGTATCTACCTTGTTGGTTGTCCAATTTCTTGGAGTGCTAAGAAATATCGAACAATCTCCTGCTCTAGTACAGAAGCAGAGTATCGCCATTTAGCTTACGCGGCGACGGAAATCTCATGGTTGCTCTCCCTATTCCGTGACTTGCATATCAGTCTCACAACCCCCATAATCTGATATGATAACATTAATTTCATCTCCTTCGCCTCCAATCCTAACTTCCATTCCAAAATGAAGTATTTAGATATTGATTACCACTATGTTCGTGATAAAGTGGTCCGCCGAGAACTCTATGTTCGTTACATTCACACAGCCAACCAAGTTGCAGATATTTTCACAAAGGGTCCTGTCATCGGCTCAGTTTGTTTTACACTCTGCCAAGCTTATGTTGCGTTAATGCCCCATCAGCTTGCGGGCAGGAAGATCAAATATCTATCAGATTTCTCAACTGAAGTAACCTCTGGACCAAATCCACGAAATGGTTAGCAGACTAAACAACAACAAAATCAGATCTTTAAGATCAGAATCACAACAAGAATCAAGTTAGAGTCTATTGTTCTCATGATCATCTCTATGATCTTCTATCTTCTCATGTCACAAATTGTAACAAACTGATACGTCTGTAACACTATAAATATAGTAGAGATTTACACCGCAAGAGTATAATGTGGTTTGTCTAATTACAATCTTTTTTTACCCCAACCCCCTCCACACACCCGCACACACCAAAAAAATAAAAAAATAAAAAAAAAATAAAAATAAAAATAAAAATACCCTCCTCCCTTTCCCACCCACACACAAAATATGAAATTCCTGGCTGTGCCCCTTTAATCGATTAGCGAGCTAAACGCCTTGGTAAATAAAATGATACAAGAGCTAACCATCATCATTCCATTTGAAAATGGACAGCCAGAAAACAAATAACCAGGAGCAATTGTGACTAATATGGGAAAGGATATCACAATAAAATAGGAATTTTAGTGGAAAAGGTCAACAGAGGAAATAATAAAATCATGTCATTCTCAAATCTCAATCTGGATTCAATAAATTAAGATAGTAATATATAGCTGAAGTTTTTACATACTTACGAGAAAATTTCCTTGCTGATCTTCTCCTCCAAAAGCAAATAAAGAGTAAAATGAGGATAAACACTATAGCTACCGCAGTAGGGGCGACGATCATGGGTACTTTACCACCAACAGAGATGTTCTTGTTTCCTGCATCAAAACACAACAAACTAGTAACAATCTCTGAAGGGCACAAAGAAATGAAAAATTCTCAAACTAGTTGGAGAGGCTCTGATACTACTTTAAATGAATTCACTACTGATTAATTGATGCAAGCCACACATGCTTGTCTTCGGAGTGCAAATAAGTGGACTAAAAATAAGTAAATAGAGTATTTCTTTAAAAGTAAAGGGTGAAAAATCAAGGACAATTCTGATATTGAAATACTAGTATATCGGTGGTGGCGAAAAATTAAGGACAATTCTGATCTGTTCAGGTGATTTTGACATCACCTTTTTCCTCATAGCTTTATGAGGGGCGGACTTAGCATCCGAAGGCCTTGTAAGTGAAGCACGGGATGATGCCTCGTTCTTTTCATCACCGCAGAGGTGATTGGCACTACATAGTGCTTTCGTTCTAACTTCGCGGCTGAGAATTTTGGTAGCACACTTAGGCGCTGAAGCTGCATAAGCACCGCTATCAACATCCGGGGATGATCCGTTAACTTCGCTCTGAAGAGAGGACTTCACACTGGAAGATTTTGAGAGCGAAGCACGCTGTGGTGCTTTGTTCGCAGCCTTGTTGCGAAGGTGGCTAGCACTGCTGAGTGTTTCAGTTCCAGCCTTGCGGTTGAGAACTCCGCTCGTATCTTGAGGTACTGGCGCTGTGCTAGCCACGCCATCGGTCACTTCGCTTGTGAGAACGAAGTTGGCGCAAGGAGTTACTGCTCCTAAATTAGGCGAAGGTAGAGTTACCAATTTAGCCTTGCGGTTAATAGTCTCAGCGAAGCTGTCAAACCGGACAGGCAGTTTGTCTTTGTCTTCGCGTGATAGGCGAAGTTGCGGTGGAGCTTCGCCTGAAACTTCACACGGAGCTTTCTGCCTTGGCCTCTGAGATTTAGGCTCGCAGAGAACCTGGTTAGCCTTGCTTAAGGCACCTGTATCCTCAGTGGAGGCTGAGAGGAGTTGGGACGAGGCTCGTCCAGTTACTTGCCCGGCTACGGCTGGTTTCTGCTCGGAAGCTTTGGCCACCGAAATCTTTTTGTACTTCTGAGTGTGGAGCACTAGACTACTCTCAGAGAGCAATTCGTCGAATTTTTCTTGGTTGTAATGAATGATCAAGTTTTCGAAAATGACGGGCTCAAGACTCTGATCGTTACATTGCGACACTGTCTCCTTGTTGCGCCAAAAGACGGATTTCCCAAGCGGAGTCGCCATCTTGTTTTTCATTGATTTAGGTAAGGGAAAACTTACAAAAAGAAGTGGAGGAGCGAAATTACAAGTAATTCTTTAATAAAAGAAAAAGATTACAAGTAGATCTCCTCCGAGATTTCTGGGGAAATGTGCCGGTAGGAATCTGATCAACGCGCGATCACTTTATCCCTTTGACGATGCAATCGATCAGGTGATCGAACTGCCTCCTAACCAGACTCCCTTCTCGCTTGGTTCGGGGAATCGGAGAACAGAAGATCAGTGGAGTCCTTTTATTAGGAATTCTGCTCTTTCTTTTAGCCAATCTTCTCTCTGTCCATCCTTATCCCTTATGTCTATTAAGCGACTATTTATAGCCAAAAGTGGGGTGTAACCGCCCCCTTGAATTCAGCAAGACTGAATCATCAGCCATTAGCTTCGCGCGAGGCTCGCAAATGATCTTACCGCGAAGCTCTTTGTGAGCTTCTGGCGAGGCTAGAGGGTTTGTGCGAACGTCCTCATGTCGTTATGTGTAGCACCCCGTTACCGGGATACGTACCCAGATACGTGTCCTGACTTTATTGACCATATTATTGCAATTTTCTTTCAGTATTTATTTTTATATTGTGATTTCTCATGTTTTTGGTATCAGATCTGGATTCTCAGATCTAAAGCCAGCCCTGACCCGGACCGAGAACCCGATACCAACCGATAGCTCAATTTGACTTTCTGGAAGTCTGATTTGGCCGATTTTAGTTTCAGAGACTGTTTTCTAATATTTTAGATTTATCATGATTTTCTAGAATTTTTCAGAATTTTTCTGCAAAATCTCCAAAACCGGTGTCGGTCGGCATCGCTGTCTGATTCCCAGAGTTTTAATTTTTAAATGGGATTGTATTTTCAAAAACGGCTTTCACATTACTTCTTATAACTTCATTTCTATCTAAATATATTTTTTGAGATTTTTTCAAATTTATCAAAATTTCACCGATTCTGGTGTTGGCCGGTATCGCCGGAAGATTCCAGAATTTTTATTTTGAAAACTACATTGAATTTCTTAAAACCAATTTCATCAAGAATCTTAAAATAATATTTTCTATTTTGAGAATTTTTCGGAACGTTTCTGAAACAGTAGAATTTTCACCCTATTAAAATAATAATATTATTTACCGTCCTTTTCCTTTCTTGCATTTTTCTTCTCCACTCCAATACTTTATACTCCCAGAATATCCTATTAATTTTATTATTTAATAATATAATTATCTATTAATTTTTCATTTTTTTTTCTATTTTTCCTTTTCCTTTCTTTCTTTTTCTTCTTCCCTACCTACTCCACACCTCCTCCCATTCCCTGCCGCTGTCGCCTGCAAGCTGCAGCTGCAGCAGCACATGGGCTGCAACAGCAGCCTATGCCCTCCCCCATTCCACCCATTCTCTCCCTCTACCTCTCTTTTCCATTTATTTTCATTTCCTTCTTTCCTTTCTTTTTCATTTTTTCTTTCTCCATCTTCTTCTTCATCCCACCAACACCAACTCCCCTACCTCACCACCGCCGCCTCCACCACCGGAACCACCGCCGCCGGCCTCCCTAGGCCGGCCACCCACTCCCCCACAACCCCTCTCCACTCCACCACCTCATTCAACCTCCAATAACCCTCCACCATCTTCAATTTCAACATAAACCCATCTCCTCATCTTCCTTCTCTTCTTAAAATTCCCTCTCACCTCCACCAATTCCACCACTCCAACCAACCCATCATCATCTCCTCCTCCTTCTCCAACTCCCCAACACCACCAAAAATCACCACCACCACCACAACCACCACCACCAACTCCAACAACAACAACAACAACCACCTAACTACAACCAACAAACCACCCCCTCCTCTCCACCCCGGCGCGCGCGCGCCGCCCTCCTCCCCGGCGGCGCTGCAGCCGCCGCCAGGCCGGCGGCGGTGGCCAGCCGGCCGGCCACCCCCTCCCCTCCTCCTTCTTTTTCCTTTCTTTCTTTCTTTCTTTCTTCTTTTCTTTCTTTCCTTCTTTCTTTTCATTTCTTTCCCTTTCTTCCCTAAATAAAACTAGCTTTCTCACCTTTCCTAAAATACCCTTCACCATTCCCTCAAATTACCTCCCTATATTTACACCCAATACCCCTCTCCTTTAAATCCTAATTCATTTCTAAATACACCATATTTTCCCTCTCCTTCTTTCTCTCTCCTTCCTACAACTTTCTCTCTCCTCTCTCTTCTCGCATTCCCTCTCTAATATTTATATAAATATTTATAAATATATATTTTAATATATAACTATGGACTAGTGGATTTCTCGTGCGGATCGCCGATTTTCTGGACTTTTAACAGGTATTTCACCCTGGTTTCAGGCGAGTGCTTTTTAATACACGTAAAAATAAATGCTCATGTATTTAAAAACATGGAATTGATATGTGGATATTTTAGCATGCCTTGCACTTGTTACCGTTGTTTTAATACATGAATATCATGCTATGCGAGTTTATATATGATGTTGTACTCGGCATTTACCCGACCCTGGACATGTTATACTTGACACGTGACATCTGACACCAACCCTAGACTTGTTGTACTTGACATACGATTTATGACACCAGCACACGGTATTTACACCGGCACTTGGCATGTTACACTTGATATATGATTTATGATACTAGCGCTCGGTATTTACACCGGCACTTGGTATGTTACACTTGATATATGATATATGACACCGGTACTTTCCATGCTATATTTGACACATGATATCGGACACCGGTATTTGCCATATTTGACACCGACACTTGCCATGATATATTTGACACCGATATTTGCCATGCTATATATGACATCGGTACCTGCCATGCTATATTTGACATATGATACCTGACATCGGTACTTGCCATGCTATATTTGACACTTGATATATGACACCGGTATTTGACATGCTATATTTGCCATATGATATATAACACATGATACTTGACACCTGACACCTGGCACCTGTATTACTTGGCATATCCATGATTATTATGTGACCAGGCATCTAGCACTCCTGTATCTCCTGAACTTCTGTACTCCTGAACCCCTAAAAAGGGTAACTCCTGATATTATATTCCTGTTAATTCTCGTAGTTGGATAATCATGGTTATACTGCATACACTTGTGGACATTATCTTTGGGCAATATATGTATATAAAAATACTCAACTTACACTGGGGTAGGAGAAACTGATGGAAACTGGTATGATGTCATATTTATAATGGTGATATTTCTGAAGTGTCGTGTGGGGCGTGTAATGATAAGTCCCCGGAAGCAGTAGCCTGAATCTGAAGTGTCGTGTGGGGCGCGTAATGATAAGTCCCCGGAAGCAGTAGCCTGTACTCCTGAGCTAGTCCCGAGCAGAGACGGGACCCACTATTGTTAACACTTAAAAAAGACAAGATTCTTACTGGCCTGAACAATGTCTAAACTTGTTGACATTTACAAAAGACGAGTGACAGACAAGCTGACGACCAGTTTTCACCCATCTCCGAGGGACAAGGAAGCAACTTGGACTCCACTGATCCAGTCAAGCAGACGTGAGCCCGGATTGTCTCCAGACAGACCTCAGCAGGTTTAAGATGCTAGCACTTAGCATCACATGAGCCCAAAGGGATAGCCTCGTCTGAGAGGCTAAGATCATCTAACTTCGCCTTGAAGCCATTCAAAGCTCCGCCAGGAAGCTAACTCATAGCTTCGTCTGAACTGCTGAAGCGCAACTCCCTAGAGAGAGTAAGCTTCGCCTGAAGCCATACGCAACTGCGCAGAAGGGTATGCGGTAGCTCCGCCATAGACGATACCCAGCTCCGCCAAAAAGCTTCCTTCTGACTTCGCCAGATATTGCCTCCAGCTCCGCTGTGAGTTCAAGGAGGGAAGCGCCGCTACAGGTCTGCTATAAATCTCAGGATGAGATCAAATCTGATCGAATCAAGACCAAATCTAATCAAGATCAGATCTGAAACTAAAATTAACAGTTGATTGCCATAATCTCTTGACTCTTCTAAAACGAGTAAGAGGATCAGGGGAGATCCTTCAACTATATGGAAAGAATCAAAACAGATCAGGAGGATCAACAGACCTGCTGCTTCTAGCTTCGCAGAAGCTGATCCTAGCCTCGCAGCAAGGCTACTTTTCAGATTTAAACAGATTTGATTCAATCTTTTTCTATATCTTTAAGGGACAATTATACCCTTACTCTCCCTATAAATAGCCCACCAGGGGTACAAGGAGGGACGGGCGCACAAAGAGAGAGGACGACTTCTAAAAGAAAGGACTCCACAGGCAGAGACTTCTTCACAACGCACCGCGCGCACAAGAATTCAGAGACCTTTTAGAGAATCACTTCTCTAATCAGGGTGCTGATACCCTAATACCTTCTTCTTGAGGAATCTCCAGAACCAGGCGAGAAGGAATTCCTAATTGAAGACCGTTTTGAGAAGTAACAAGAGGGTTCTACCGACCTTCTGTTCTCCGATTCTCAGAACCAGGCGAGAAGAGAATCTCATCGCTCGCATCGTCAAAGGGACAAAGTGGTCACACGCTGACCAGACTCCTATCGGCACACTTCTCCAGAATCTCTGAGGAGATCTACTTATAATCTTTTTAAGAATACTTGTAATTTAGCTCCTCAACTTTTTATTGTAAGTTTTCCCCCTTTGCAAATCAATAGAAAACAAGATGGCAACTCCGCTGGGGATGATATTCTCCACTGCTGAGGATCAAGTGTCGCAATGTGACGAACAAACCTTCGGGTCTAACTCTGAATTCAGAAAAGCCGGTGCAGCCAGAGCCTCTCTGGCTAAATCTTTAAAGCAAGTCTCTGCGGAGACAGATAAGGCTCTCTGCGAGCCTATTGCGGTTCTCTGGCGCAACAAGGAGGCACGCCCGCAGTCCAAGTCTATCACTTTTGAGAACCTTGTCGTTCACTTCGATCAAGGAAAATTTGAAGAAGTCCTCTCTGGGGGTGGTCTAATGCTTCATGCACGGAAGCATAGGAAGGTCTCCACGGCTAAGGTTTCAAAACAGAAACCAGAAGCAGAATTCTACCAACACCCTTCAGCCTCGCGTGTGGCTAATTAGGGTCCTTGCGAACCTAAGTATCCTCTGCCAAAGCGGATGTGGAAGCCTAAACAGAAGCCTCTGGGCAAAGCCTTAGGCGTAGCTACGCCAAAACCGCGTCTTTCTCGCGAAGAAAAGGGCAAGATGCTTGTCTACTCCGACAACGCTGCCAACCGCGAAATCACGACAGCAATCATACCGTCGCCCAATTCAAGAGCGGCAACGCCTTGTGCCGGCCTCGTTCTCATGAGCGAAGCTACTGTACATAGCGTACGCGCAGGGTTCATAGCCGCGAAGCTAGAGCCAAAGTACTACCTAAGGCTAATCGCCTTCGCAGCAGCATAGCGGGTAAAGCACCACAGCGTGCTCCGCTCTCCAGTTCGTCAAGCACTAAGCTCGCGCCTGGTGGCGAAGCTAGAACTGAAGCACTATTCAGTGCTAATCCCTTCTGCGGGGATAAAAGGAGCAGGACATTGTCCTATGTACGATCTAAAAGAGCCTCTGTGCTGGATTGTTTAGGCCCAAGCGGGTCTGATTTGCGGGAATTTTTGACAAGCAAACATAAGTCAAAATCTTTTCAAACTTCTTCCTCCTGTTGTCAGCAAGAGGGATGCCAGTTGGTGACAGTCCACTCAGTCCATTGCCGGCTAGCACCAATCCTCGCTACTTCTCCAGGCCGACGATCAGTTTTTGATCGGTTGTCGGTATAAGCCCCGGCGAAGCATCACAAAAGGAGCGTCTCGCGAGAGCTACCCTCTGCATCCATCAACATGACCGGAAGAGGACGAGAGTTACGCAGGGGAAGACAAGCATCTGACGACACCCTCTACAGCTCCCCAGATTCAGATTACAGCCCAGGCTTAGGCGAAGTCTTGGTGCATGAAGAAGGTGTCTTCCGAAACACCAGATCTAGAGTGCGATACCCTACACTTATGAACAGCCGTCCTCCTCAATGGCAGTGGCCTCGCCGCAACCAAAGAGAGGATCAGTCCAGTGGTCTGACGAAGAAGATGAAGACAGTGGGTATGCCTCTCCGGCGACAGTTAGCTCAATGCGAACAGACAGAGCATCAGTCAACATGGCTGATAACGCTAATGATGACCTTCGTCGGCGTTTGGAAGCTCAGGAGTAAACTTCTAAAACCCAGCAAGAAGCTCTGGACAATATCCAACAGATGCTCGTTCAACTCCTCAGTAATCGGAATAACAATGATGCCAGGAGCAATCACGATGAGAAAGAACATTTTAGCAATGAGCAGCCAAAGACGGAGAAATCCAAGGAGGGTTCTTCTTTAGACGCTGAAGTCCTTAAGGGCCTCCAAGCTCAAATTGCATCCCTAACTCAGAGGGATGAATTAAAGAAAGTAGGGGCGGTCCGTCCTTACCCACTGGAGTGGGATTCAGTGCCATACCCACCGAAGTTCAAACCACTAACGTTGCATACGTACGATGGTAAGAGCTCACCAAATCAACACATCTACTACTTCCGGTCTCAGACTAGTAATGTTATAGGCAATGACGCCATCATGGCTAGACTGTTCATTGGCACCTTAAAGGGGGTGGCATTTGACTGGTTCTGAAGTCTCCCTCTGAGCTCTGTCAATTCTTGGATCGACATGAAAGCCGATTCCTTTCTCATTTCTATGAGGACGATACCGAGGTAACCATGGACAAGCTCCTCTCCACCGTGCAGAAGAGGGGCGAATCTGTTCGTGAGTATATTGAGCGGTTCAGAAACTTATCTTTAATGTGCCCAGCAGGGATGCCATTAGTCATGCTCTTACAGACGTGCAGGCACAACTTCTTGGATCAGGTAGAAGTTTGCATGGGGATGTCAAAGCCCATACTTGAAAAGAACTGGTCGAACAAGCTGAGATAGCCGAAAAGTCAGCTAAAAAGTTCGAACCATCCGCCCCCAAAGGCAAATAGGGTATGAATAATAAAGGACGTAGTGACGTACCACAGTCTTCTCAAGCCAAAGGGAAAGAGATTATGTCCGTAGAATTATCCGGGGACGTGCAGTCGAAGGCCAAGAAGAGCGGCTTCAATAATCAAGAGTCTAAGTTCCCTCCAAAATAGTACTCCTTCAGAGACGACCAAGTGGTCACAATATTCCATTTGCTCCACAAAGGGAATAAAATGAAGCTGCCAGACGCTCGGCGTCCCAATGAGATAGGACGCACGAACGACCCCAAATACTGCCTTTACCACAGGATGATTCACCATCCTACCGACAAGTGCTATGTCCTCAAGGATAGAATTCAAGCCTTGATCGACGTTGGAGTCCTGACACTAAAGTCAGAGCAGAAGAAAGTCACTACCAATATGGTGACCCTCGAGTTCGGCAAAACCCCAATGGTCACAGTTCCTGACGGGACTTATCCAGTCCCTGCACCACGGATGGAAGTCAAGCATCCTCCAGCTAAAACTCAATATAATAAGGGTCTTGTTCCCTTAACATTGGAAACAGGAAAAGTCATGTGGATACACCCAGACCTTGTCCAAGACGTACAGCGGGATTCAAAGGAGCCCAAGTCGAAAGACAAATCTTGCAATATCATTTCCATCCTGCCAGACGATGACAATCTTACGTCAGCTTCCCTCAGTGATTCTGAAGGAGAAAAGCATGCTTGCACAACGCAGGCCGATATACCTCAGCCGACGGGTACTCGATCCGGAAAATCATACTTAAAGCAGTATGAGAAGACTACTGACGAGATACAACAGCAAACAACGTCAGTACAAACACCAGCATCTGCTTCAGTTCCGACCAAAGGAAAAGAGAAGCCAAAGGAAATCCGGTTCGACCATGTCCTAAAGAAACCTTCAGCCCCAGGGCTTGACACGCCCTTTCATTTTGACATATTGGCCCAATTGGCTAATATCCCAGCTCGTATTACAATACACGAGCTCCTTCGTCTCTCGAAAGAGACAAGAGAAGCACTCAAGGATGCGCTGGCTAATTCAGAATCATTCCTGACATGTATGCCAGAGGTCCTAACGAAGATGCTCAGTCTTCTTGCCCAGAATGTCATCATGTACAATCGAAGGTGCTGGCTATTACCTTCACAGCGGAAGACATGCTTCTCAAAGATAACAAACATGATCGACCTCTGTACTATACCGGATACATCGGTTCAACGTGCATTGAAAGAGTACAAGTCGACCCGGGGTCCGCACTCAGCATCATCCCCAAAAGGCTACTTTATTTCCTCGGTATACCGCTATTTAGGTTGTCCGCAACCACCACTACAATATATGGTTTTAATGCAGGGAGTAGTCACCCACTTGGAAAGATTCGACTCCGTTGCTGAATTGGGAGCCTGAAGTCAGAAGTGACATGCTATGTCATTGACGATGACACATCATATAACCTGCTGCTAGGACGACCATGGATCCACGCCAACTGGATCGTTCCCTCCACTCTGCACTAGTGCTTCAAATATGTTAAAGATGACGCGACAGTACGAACTGTCGTTGCTGAGAAGCAACCATTCAAAGGGGTGAAAAATTACTTCACTGACGCTCTCCTGTATCAAGAGACCGGTGAAGCATCTAAAGAACCATTGCCAGATGATGATGAAAGTGGCAATGAGGCGGATTCAGAATCCGAAGCAGGCATGCCAGCCATTTTGATTGGTGAACCAATTATAGCGTGTCTTAATAACCCCCAATGTAATACTCCTTCTGAAGATGAAGGCGAATGGGTAATTAATGATATTTTTTTTTGATTATCCTGCGAGTGTTGGGTTGTTTGAATCCATCATGGATAGCTCTCTGCACATGCCTTTATATAAACCAAGCGCGTCCAGTACACCCATGGAAGCCATAGAAGGGGCCGCGCTAGTGATCCCTCCATCCAGAGAAGGTCAGTTACCGATAATTTTCGGTAGAGCCTAACCACGAGGGTCTACAGCCGCAAATTCAAGTTCAGACTCAGATACCCCACAATTCTTTCTCTACGCGCGGCCAGCGCGCCATATTATGAAGAAAATGGGATACGACCTAAAGCATGGAGAAGGCCTGAATTTTGGAAAAGGAAGACGTAGTTTGCTGCGTAACTTTGTGCCAAAAGGGAAGCCTGCAATTACTATGATAGCACACGCAAGGGGTTGGGATACGTTACACCCACATCGTCAGCAACGGTTCAATTCAAAGATGATGAACCAATTCCATCACATTCAGCCTCATCCTCTGAGTGGGACTGACGTCAGTGTGGGAGTAATGTTCGAGAACCTCACCGTTAATATGACTTCAAGCAGTCAATTGGAGCCTGCGGAAGCTACTGATGAGGAACCATGGGCCTAGCAATTAGATCTCCAATGGGAAAAAAGATTCGAACTGCGCGAACCACCTACTGAAGACAAGGTGATGCAGGTCAACTTGGGCAGTCAAGACCACCCTAAACTCATCTTTATAAGTAAAGCTTATCACTTACAGAAAAAGAAGAATTGATAATACTCGTAAAGGAGTACATAGACGTCTTCGCATGGAGCTACGAAGACATGCCCGGACTGGATCCGCAAGTAGCCATGCACCGTCTGAATATCAAGCCCGACGTCAAGTCAGTCAAGCAGCAACAACGTCGGTTTCGCCCAAACATTATGGAAGCTATTGAAGCTGAAGTCCATAAGCTCATTGCATGTGGCTTCATTCGAGAAGAACAACATCCAGATTGGGTTGCTAATATCGTTTCAGTCCTCAAGAAGAACGGGAAGATACGGATCTGTATCGAATACCGTGATCTCAATACAACTTGTCCTAAAGATGAATTTCCACTGCCCATCACCGATGTCATGATTAACAATACTTGTGGATTCGAAAGAATGTCTTTCATGGACGGCTTTTCAGGGTACAATCAGATTAAAATGCACCCCGACGATGAGAAGCATACTTCATTTCGAACACCCTTGGGGGTATACTGCTACACCGTGATGCCCTTCGGGCTAAAGAACGCCGGAGCAACCTATCAGCGGGCAATGAGTACAATCTTCCGCGATCATCTCCGAAAAACGGTGGAATGCTATGTCGACGACATTGCTGTCAAAAGCCGCAATAAGAACAACCATCTTCGTGACTTGAGAACGATGTTCGACATAATGCAGGCTCATCAGCTGAAAATGAATCCGACAAAATCCTTCTTGGGAGTGTCAACCGGCAAGTTTCTTGGGTTTATTATTACATCTAAAGGAATTCATCTTGACCCAGACAAGGTCAAAGCCATTCAGAGCATGCATCCACCGAGGAATCTCAAAGAGCTTAGAGGCTTGCAAGGTAGACTGGCTTATATTAGAAGATTCATCGCAAATCTTTCAGGCCGCTGTCAGCCGTTCACCCAGCTCATGAAAAAGGGTGCTTCCTTTGTATGGGATAAAGCTTGTCAGGAAGCTTATGAGGATATCAAGCGATACCTCACAAAACCTCCAGTCTTAGTGGCCCCCACATCAGGGAAACTATTCTTTCTTTATGTGAAAGCTATGGACCATTCTCTTGGTGCCCTCCTTGCTCAAAAGGACGACAATGGCCACGAACAGGCCATTTATTATCTGAGCAGGACTCTGATAGGGGCGGAATCTCGCTATAATCCTATCGAGAAAGAGTGCTTAGCTCTTGTCTTTGCCGTCCAGAAGACACGACATTATTTGGTTGGCCAAATTATACATGTCATCTCCAGAGTGAATCATTTGCGTCTTCTCATGACGAAGCCAGGATCATTGAATTCAAGATTAGCTAAATGGGCGCTTCTTTTGTCTCAATACGACATGATCTTTACCCCTCAGAAAGCGGTTCAAGGCCAGGCCCTTGCAGAATTCTTGGCTGTTCATCTAGTCCCAGAAAACTCAAAACTTCACGAAGATATTCCGGATGAAGTCTTCGAGTCCAATGTAACCTCAAAGGATGAAGTTTGGCAGATGTTCTTCGATGGAGCTTCACGAATAGGCCCTAAAGGCAAGATCATCGTCGGAGTTGGGGTTGTGTTTATCTCCCCATAGAATCATGTCCTTCCCAGAGCATTTTTCCTGACAGAATCATGCTCCAACAATGTAGCAGAATATAATGCCCTTCAGCTCGCCCATGGAATGGGGGTACGCTATCTTGAAGCTTACGACGATTCAAAACTGATTATCAATCAGGTTAAAGGTGAATATGAGGTCCGTCATGAAGACTTGGTGCCTTATTATCACACGGTCATCGAATTCGCTAATCTATTTGAAGGTTTCTACATCGGGCACGTGTCCCGATCCCAGAATACAAAAGCGGACGGTCTTGCTGCATTAGCAACAACACTAACCCTGCCAGTAGACACCGAGTATCACCTCACAGTGGCAACTCGACACCTTGTATGTTCTAGGCATATGTTAAAAATCCGAGAAGCCTACAACGTCTCTACGGATCTTGAGCCGAGAGATTGGCGATTTTCTCTCATCGACTATGCCTTACATGGTATGCTGCCAGACGATCCTAAAGAAGCGGCATCTATCAGACGAAGGTCTCTCCGTTTTTACTACGTTCCAACTTTGAAGACACTTTACCGTCGTTCATATGACGGTGTCCTCCTTCGTTGCCTTTCTAATTCAGAGGCACAGGAAGTGCTTAAAGAAGCACATGGCTGCATTTGCGGAGCCCATCAGCCAGGTCCAAAGCTCAAAGACAGATTGCATAGGCTTGGATACTATTGGCCAACCATGATAGCCGATGTCATCCAATATGCACGGAGGTGTAAAGCATGCCAGATTCATGCGAACTTCATACACCAGCCTTCGGAGTTGCTCCACCCAACTGTTGCTTCATGGCCATTTGAAGCATGGGGAATTGACGTCGTAGGACCAATCAGCCCCTCTTCGACAAGAGGTCACCAGTTTATCTTGGCAATAACCGATTACTTTTCAAAGTGGGCAGAAGCTATACCACTGGTTGAAGTCAAAACCTCTAACGTGGTTAATTTCATCAAACACCATGTCATCCATCGATTTGGTGTCCCTAGGAGGATCATCCATGATAATGGTTCCCAATTCATAAGCCAGGTATTCTATCGGTTCTGCGATAAATACCGAATTCAGAATGTGCCTTCGACTGCCTATAATCCCGCCGCTAATGGCTTGGCAGAAGCATTTAACAAAACGATCATCAAGCTACTCAAGAAGTTCGTCTCCTCGAATAAGCGAGATTGGGACGAAAAGCTTGGTGAATGTCTTTGGGCCTACCGAACCACGGTTCGCACACCGACAGGCAATACACCTTTTTCCCTGGTGTACGGGTGTGAAGCAGTCATTCTGTTGGAAATCCAGATGTCGTCGTTGCGTGTCGCTTTAATGACTAAGATCACATCAGAGAATAATGATAGGTTGCGTCTTCAAGAGCTCGAAGCCCTAGATGAGAAGCGACCACAAGCTCTGCAACACATCGAGCTGTATCAAGCTCGAATCTCAAAAGCCTTCAATAAGTAGGTCAAACAAAGAGTCTTCTAGAAAGAAGATTTGGTTTTAGCCGTCAGACGACCGATGATTATGACGCACAAAATCAAAGGCAAATTTCAGTCTAAATGGGAAGAACCGTTTGTAATAGAACAGTCTATTCAAACGGAGCATACCGTCTTATGACTTCAGACGGCGACTTACTCATGATGCCGATCAATGGCAAGTTCTTAAAGAAGTATTATCCTTGATTAAGGATCCTTCTCATGATCAAGTTAACACTACACCTCTGATCAAGACCTTCAATTTTAAGGTACACATAAAGAGCTCTCTCTCTCCTCCTCCAGATGGGATTACACAACCATAAACCAGTAGGAACCTGGCCATACACTGGTTGTCTCAAAGGAGAATCAAGGTTACATATACGCTAACCAAATGATCCAATATCCTTAACGATTAAGGATAGAGGAAAATGTTGGCCTTTAAGCCCAACATAAGTCCTCGACAACTCATCATGCTGAGGGGAATAGCATGGCTAGCCCGACTCAAACGGTAGTTGGTAAAGGCATATCAAACCCATTGACAGCTGAGGATTTGCTAAAAATCCTAAGGGACCTGTTCCCACTTGATTCCCTTTCTAAAATCACTTACCTATTCTCATCCATAGAATGGTAAGACCACATATACATTTCACTGTTACGTTAACATTAAACCTATGACAGTAATTTTCTCGTTTCTCCCCGTGAAAACGAGACCTTTGCACAAATTCCATTACAATTTTGAGCTTGGTGGTTTCTCAACCAGTTATGTCATCGCGACCTCTGAACTGGCAGATAGCCAAGTCTCAATTCCGAGCTTGTTGACATTTACAAAAGACAAGTCTCAACCTTGAGCCTGTTGACATTTACAAAAGACAGGTCTCGATACTTGTTGACATTTACAAAAGACAAGTATCACCTACCTTGAGCTTGGTGGCGTCTCAATCGGTTATGTAATTGCGACTCTGAACCAGCAGACAGCCGAGTCTCAATTCCGAGCTTGTTGACATTTACAAAAGACAAGTCTCAACCTTGAGCCTGTTGACATTTACAAAAGACAGGTCTCGATACTTGTTGACATTTACAAAAGACAAGTATCACCTACCTTGAGCTTGATGGCTTCTCAACCAGTTATGTCATTGCGACCTCTGAACTGGCAGATAGTCAAGTCTCAATTTTGAGTTTTTTGACATTTACAAAAGACAAGTCTCAATTTCGAGCCTGTTGACATTTACAAAAGACAGGTCTCACCCATCCTTGTTGACATTTACAAAAGACAAGTATCACCTAACTTCGAGCTTGGTGATTTCTCAACAAGTTATGTCATTGCGACCTCTGAACTGGCAGATAGCCAAGTCTCAACCTCGAGCCTGTTGACATTTACAAAACAAAAGATAGGTCTCGATACTTGTTGACATTTACAAAAGACAAGTATCACCAACTTTGAGCTTGGTGGTTTCTCAACCAGTTATGTCATTGCGACCTCTGAACTGGCAGATAGATAGCCAAGTCTCAACCTCGAGCCTGTTGACATTTACAAAAGACAGGTCTCGATACTTGTTGACATTTACAAAAGACAAGTATCACCAACTTTGAGCTTGGAGATTTCTCAACCAGTTATGTCATTGCGACCTCTGAACTGGCAGATAGCCAAGTCTCAACCTCGAGCCTGTTGACATTTACAAAAGACAGGTCTCGATACTTGTTGACATTTACAAAAGACAAGTATCACAAACTTTGAGCTTGGTGGTTTCTCAACCAGTTATGTCATTGCGACCTCTGAACTGGCAGATAGCCAAGTCTCAACCTCGAGCCTGTTGACATTTACAAAAGACAGGTCTCACCCATACTTGTTGACATTTACAAAAGACAAGTATTACCTTTTAGTCCCACAAGGGCTAATTTTGAGCTTGGTGGTTTCTCAACCGGTTATGTCATTGTGACCTCTGAAGTGACAAATAGCCAAGTCCCACCCTCGTAGTCCGCCAAGGACTACCTTGAGCTTGGTGGCTTCTCAACCGGTTACGTCAGTGCGACCTCTGAACCGGTAGATAACCAAGTCTCCTTATTCAATCCAGCAAGGACTATTTCCTCAAATGGCTGCGATACAACTTAGAAACGACAATTCAGCAGATAAAATAAGTTGGAGATTCGACAGGGGAGTCAAAACAAAATTATTTTTATTGATTCCAAAAAGAAGGGATACATGGAGGCACATATATTACAAGGTACGAGCGTACGTCATAAGATCTGATCCGTTCTTCAAGAAAGGCCAGCCTTGTCTTCTTATCATTAGCATCCCTGACAAGCGCCTGTGACCTCAGCTCAGCCTCATTAAAATTCGCCGTCTGGGCCAAGCGAGCATCGACCTCGACCAAGGTTGCCCTTTTAGCTAACCCCTGCCGCGAGAGTTCGTCACTCTGAGCCTTAAGCTGCTCAAGCCGCGCAGTTTCTTCAAGACACACTGTTCAGCCTTGGATAAGAGAAGATTTTCTTTTCTGATCATCTTCTTGGCCTTCTCAATTTTGTCTTCAGCGTCAAGAAGAGCACTGTTAGAAGCATCTATGGCGTCCCCAAGCTCTACTTGCCTTATTTCCAAGAATTTCAAGTCAGAAGTAATGGCCTTAGCAGCTTCCTGAGCAGCAAGATGGGCTTTGATTGGTAGTGAAAAAAGCATTTTTATCATAACATTTACCATCACATTTTCATATTTATTCATTTAATTCTGCACATTTATTAATAATTTGTAATTTATTGTGTGCAGGCCTCGAGTTCTTATTTTTATAAGAAATAAAGCTTAATGAAGCCCAAAAGCCCATATCCAAGCCCAGGTGTAAAAGTGCAAATACCAAATGTCAAAAGTGCAAATACATAAGGGCCAAAGTTGCAAATACAAAGAAGAGGGAAGGATAGACTTCTATTCAACCCTAAATGCTTGCAGGAAAGAGTTTAAAGATAAATTCGGATTCAGACTGTACATGTTTAGTATTCAGATCATAACTTTTGCTACAGATATGCAAATCCGATGATTCAAAATGCTCCAGAAAGAAGACTTGAAGCCCTACAACTCTTATGTTGATCAAACTTTCCAATTCAGTCCGTAAATAAGCCAATTTCGGCGATCAACAGGATAATAAATTGCAGGACAGATTTGATTTGAACTTCTATGGATAAGTGCCACAAGTCTGGAGATAAGATTTTTTGGGAGAGTTGTACTAGGACTCTACATCTTTCAACTCCTATAAATACCCCTGCAGATGCAACACAGAAAGCGTCCAGCGTCCAGCAAAGGGCCAAAAGCTAGGGTTTAGGTTTTAGGTTAGATTTTATTTTCATTTTGTAAATTTTGTAACTGAGAGTGGAGATGCTTTCATGGAGGAAGGAATCATACTTGTACTGAGGTGACATCGGTGTAAGTTTTTATTTTTCCCCCATTGTTAATAAAAATCTGCTCGAGGTTGGTTTGTTTTTATTCTTATTTCATTGTTTCTTTATTCTCGCTTTATCTTTGTTTTTCTAATCTTGTTCTATGTCATTGTTTCTCTCTGATGACTTGCAATCCGTGAGATCCGATTGCTTCGAGACTGCCTAGCCAACGAAGATCCCTTGATGGCTTATGGCGACGAACATCCTATACGCCATACTTGCAAATCTTCTGAGAAAAAGTAAGTCGTCGCAAAAGGATCGAAGGTAAGTAGGACTGAAGAGGTAGGTGTGTATTTTATAGTCTTTTCCTTTTCTTTTCTTTTCTTTTTTGTAGATTAAATCCACATCTTCCACAATTCTTTTCTTCACTTCATTGTAAATACCATCCATTGTAAATACCACTACTAATAATAAAAAAAAAAAAGATAACTTGCTTAACGCTTCCATCGCAGTCCCTCCCTGAGGATCACGACCCGCATAGCCCTGCTACCGCGGATTAGAACTGAAACTTGCACATCTATTTTTAAAACTAAAATACCATCTTTTGTGTGCAGGAAATCTCAGTCAACAAATTGGCGCCGTTGCCGGGGAGGGACGGTAAGTTTATCTCTAAAACAAAATTTTAATTTTTAACTAATTCTTTATTCTTTTCTGTTTGCAGGTTTGGAGAACAGGAAACAGAAACATAGCAGCAGCAGTGGACATATTGCTATTCTGTGCCTCTGCCCTCGAAGGCAGAGCACCAGAACCCACTGTTTTGCCGCGGATCCGCGGCCAGAGCCGCGGAAACGCGGCAACAGTGGTGAATTACTGATCCAATTTTTTGCAGAGTGCTTCAAGTTAAAAATTCTGCTTTCTGCTCTGTTCTGATTTGTTCTGTGATATACCTGTAAATTGCTAATAATTCAACAGTAAATTATTGGTTGTTAAAAATAAAATTTGATTAGACGTTTGCATATTAGGCACGTGTCTTTTCAATTATTTTTATTTACTATTGAAGAGTGCTGGAGGAGCAAGGTACGTACGCATTGCATGTAGAATAGGATTCATCTCTTGGTTGATTTTCTGCTTTGAGTGATTCTTATCTATTTATCTTGTACACTTGCACTAATTCATCTTAAGGGCATAACCCATTAACAAGATAAGGTGGGGATTTCATCACCCTTCCTTAGCCCAAAAATCATATCCCAAGCACTCACTAACCCAAGCCTAACTTAAAAATTAGTAGACATTGGCCCTAGGGACATCTCGGACTCAATAGGAGATTATCCTAAGGGGGAACAGTGCTGGAAGTTGACTTTTGCCAAATCAGTGTCTAGGAAGGGGATTGAGGGCCGAAAGCCCGAAGATTGGTGGTTATTTAATTAAGGAACGTCTTTGACGGAAAACCTCCCACCACTCTTGCCCTGACCTGGCTGATTAACTTGTGGTCAAAGTCTGCACCCGACCTCCCGTGGACAGTCTAACCAGTTAGGAGTCGTCTAGGTCATAGGTCTACCCTAACTTAGGTTAGAAATTTTTCTTTTTTGTTTGTTTTTTTTCTTTTGTTTGTGATTGTGTGATATGGCCTATAACAACAATTTTTTCAATTTTAATGAGGATCCATATTACACACCAACCTCTTATTCGGATATTACCAACCCGGCATATCATAACTTTGACTAACCTAGTGTGCCAGATTGGTCTTATCCGAATCATTACATGCCCCAGTCCCAATACTATGAACAAGATTGGAATAATCATCACTACTCTTCACAGAGTCAATGGGGATTCAACACCCCTGAGCCATATGGTCAACCACCTGTTCAACCATTATCTTCATATACGTCTTTTCCCACATCACCAAGGTTTCAGTCCTCCATTGATCTATTCGATGGGTTAGAAGAAAAAGTGGATCGGTTGCAAGATACAATAAATGATCAAATTTCTAGACTTTCAAACATTCTTGAGCATCTTGATAGGAACCAAGAATCATTCTGTTTAGAAGACCTTGATCAAAATTCAATTTCATCACATCAATATGAACTTGCTCAATCCCAATCCTTGGACAAATTGGCTAGTTTTAATTTCAATGAGATTGAATTAGATTATGAATGTGAACCCGATCCCCAACTTTGCGATTCAGTTTCCATCTTCGAATCTATGTTGACTCCAGTATCTTTACCCAATTTGGACCAATTTTCTGAGCCAACATTTATTCCCATACCCATAGATCATGAAATTGAATCACCCATTTTTGATGATCATATTGAACTTGACCAATTGTGCAATTTTGAAAGTCCCATGGAAAAATTGGCAAGTTCCCATTTTTATGAGATTGAAACTAATGAGATATGTGACCTAGATTCCCAAATCTATGATCAAGTTCAAATTCCCGAATCATTATTGACTCCTGTTTTGTTACCCGACTTGGGTAATATTTTAGAGTCAGTTTTGATTCCCACACCTATCATTCCTGAACTTGAATCACCAACATTGAGTCACATTCCATTGTGGGAAAATGATTGTAGACTTGAGTTTCAATTTCTTGACTTGGACCCACTTCTTGATCCTAGCCCGATTCCTGAACCTTTACTTGATTTGAGTTTCTTTCCTGAGTCGGTATTAGATCCTGAACCTATCATTCTTGAGTCCAAGTCAACCATTCTACCAAGTCACATTCTTTTGTTGGACATAGGTATAGACCATGACTCTGTGATGATTTTCCAGGACTGGTCATGTAAAGGGAGTAAGTTTCACGAGAGGATCTTCCATGATCCTATTCATTCTGGGGACTGTAAATATGTAAATAAAAAAGAGGTAAATAAAGGTAGGTCCCGTGAACTACCACGTTATCTTGTTTGGGCCGCATTTCGTGGACCAATTAGACCACCTCCGGAACCACCACCCTAAGGTAACTTCCGCCTTCCTTTCTTTTATTTCATGCATATATGCATACATTCATACATTGAGGACAATGCATGAGATAAGTGTGGGGGTGGGCTTTACTAACATACTAACATAAGTAAAAACTAAAAAAAAATTGCAAAAAAAAAAAAAAAATTTAAAAAAAAAAATTGTTATAAAAAGGACAATATTTTGACTTATTTTTTTGAAAGAAATTTAAGTTAGTTTTAAGGATTAGGAAAATCATGATTAGGATTTCTAAAAACTTGGTCAAAATAAATAAATTGTTTAAATTTTAGGTATAGGAGGAGAAATTGAATAATTAGTTAGTCTTAATTTTTACCTTAATGAAATGTGTATACCAAATGCATATCTAGGATTCTAAGACAAAGACCTTGTGCCTCATAAAAAAAAAAGAAAAAAAAAAGAAAAAGAAAAAAAAATCACCAATTAAGCTGATACATGTGCCTCAAGAAGCATAAGTATTCATGTCTAAAGGTGAGTAAATAAAATAAAGTCCTTAGTTTTGGGGCCTAGTTCACTCGAATTTGAGTCCGCGGGGTGTTTTCTCACCTGGTGCCCTAAAGCCAACCGGTTTGGGAGTCATCGACTTTAAGTTCGTTACATGGGTGGATTAGAAAGCCTAAGGAAATTAAGGAAAAATTACTTATATATGTATTAACACATCTAATAGTCAATTAGTTAGGTATGAGGGCCTCAAGAAGCCTTAATGCTTATACGAAAGAAAATTAGATGCGTTATACATATTAAAAAAAAAAAGAAAAAAAATATATATAAAGAGGCATGAGAGTCCAAGTTAAGGAATTCCTAGTAAAAATTCATAAGGATGCATATGATTTTTGGTAACGAAAAAGACTATATTAGAAATTCATTTTAATTCTTACCTAAAATGGAAAACAATTAACTTTATTAAGACTAAGTTTAAAGAATGAATAAAAATGAGGATCCTAAAACTTATAGACTACTTAGTTTCTTCAAACGTATTTCAAATATTTTCCTTTTTATGGATTTTGTGGGTGCAATCCGCTGAAAACCCTCACGAGACAACACTCGTCCTCTAGGGTAACCTAGAGGTTTAACGGCTTGTTGCACGTGCTAAGTGCAACCGTGATTCCTACGAAAGTGAGTTAGGTTAGATTAATTCTTCTTTTCTTTTTCTTTTCTTTGTTTTTACTCGAGGACGAGCAAAAAGATAAGTGTGAGGGTGTGATTGGTAGTGAAAAATGCATTTTTATCATAACATTTACCATCACATTTTCATATTTATTCATTTAATTCTGCACATTTATTAATAATTTGTAATTTATTGTGTGCAGGCCTCGAGTTCTTATTTTTATAAGAAATAAAACTTAATGAAGCCCAAAAGCCCATATCCAAGCCCAAGTCCAAGCCCAGGTGTAAAAGTGCAAATACCAAATGTCAAAAGTGCAAATACATAAGGGCCAAAGTTGCAAATACAAAGAAGAGGGAAGGATAGACTTCTATTCAACCCTAAATGCTTGCAGGAAAGAGTTTAAAGATAAATTCGGATTCAGACTGTACATGTTTAGTATTCAGATCATAACTTTTGCTACAGATATGCAAATCCGATGATTCAAAATGCTCCAGAAAGAAGACTTGAAGCCCTACAACTCTTATGTTGATCAAACTTTCCAATTCAGTCCGTAAATAAGCCAATTTCGGCGATCAACAGGATAATAAATTGCAGGACAGATTTGATTTGAACTTCTATGGATAAGTGCCACAAGTCTGGAGATAAGATTTTTTGGGAGAGTTGTACTAGGACTCTACATCTTTCAACTCCTATAAATACCCCTGCAGATGCAACACAGAAAGCGTCCAGCGTCCAGCAAAGGGCCAAAAGCTAGGGTTTAGGTTTTAGGTTAGATTTTATTTTCATTTTGTAAATTTTGTAACTGAGAGTGGAGATGCTTTAATGGAGGAAGGAATCATACTTGTACTGAGGTGACATCGGTGTAAGTTTTTATTTTTCCCCCATTGTTAATAAAAATCTGCTCGTGGTTGGTTTGTTTTTATTCTTGTTTCATTGTTTCTTTATTCTCGCTTTATCTTTGTTTTTCTAATCTTGTTCTATGTCATTGTTTCTCTCTGATGACTTGCAATCCGTGAGATTCGATTGCTTCGAGACTGCCTAGCCAACGAAGATCCCTTGATGGCTTATGGCGACGAACATCCTATACGCCATACTTGCAAATCTTCTGAGAAAAAGTAAGTCGTCGCAAAAGGATCGAAGGTAAGTAGGACTGAAGAGGTAGGTGTGTATTTTATAGTCTTTTCCTTTTCTTTTCTTTTCTTTTTTGTAGATTAAATCCACATCTTCCACAATTCTTTTCTTCACTTCATTGTAAATACCATCCATTGTAAATACCACTACTAATAATAAAAAAAAAAAGAGATAACTTGCTTAACGCTTCCATCGCAGTCCCTCCCTGAGGATCACGACCCGCATAGCCCTGCTACCGCGGATTAGAACTGAAACTTGCACATCTATTTTTAAAACTAAAATACCATCTTTTGTGTGCAGGAAATCTCAGTCAGGCTTCATGCATTTGAGCGACAAGGTGCGCAAGCTGCTCATTAACCGAAGACTCCAGGTCTGAACGGCTGAGACGACGCCATTCCTCTACGTCCCTCTCAAATTGGTCTACCAGAAGTTCTAATGCAGCGGCTTGGTTATCCCCTCCAAAGTCCCGGATACTCTCAATACTGCGGGAGAGGACCACTTTTAAAGTAGAAAATGACATAGTCGAGCCTTTCAAGACCAGATCGATAGATCGCTTCAAGCCCTTATAAAAGCTGTCGACTATCCAGCTACAAATTCATTTTCGGCCTCAATCACTCCTGGCAGACGGGCAGCCTCTGAAGATCCCATGGCCTTATTAATGTTATCGTGGAAGGAATAGCGGGAACACCGGCTGCAGCGGCATGGCAGATCATCGGTGATCTCGGCTGAGTCCTCATCGAAACCAGTACACTAGCCACAACCGAGGTAGGACTAGTAACCATTTCCTGGACAGCAGGTTTAACCACCAGCGTTGGGGAAGTAGGACTTGTAATCACCCTCAGCTCCGCACCTGGCAAAACTGATGGCACCTCACTCGTTGATATAGTTAGGAGTGAAGTTGCCTCCGTGACTACCGTCCCTTCAATCTCTGCTCCTCTGGCTGGTTCAGGCTAATAAGGGGGCAGGTCACCATACAAAGCATCCAACACAGCAGCATCCGCCGCGGTCGAAGTACTCATGTCACCCCTGGATCCCTCGGGAAGATCGGTTGGCTCCCTTGAAGTTGACGCACCCAGAGGCGGAACACCTGCAACAAGACTGTGTTTAGGCAGGACACAACAAATAGTAAAAGTCAAAAAGTCAAAGCAATACCAAAGGACAATGTCGCCTAAATCTTCTTGGCGGCCACATCAGTCTCTACGGGCTCCATCGGAAAATCTTTGGCGGAGTCGACACGGACAGCGGGCTTACCCTCGCTCGCCGAACCCTCCGTGGTCCACCCAAAGGAGCTAGAAGCTTCGGAACTTCCCTTCGAAGTCCCGGCGCCCGAAGGACCAACGTCAGCTGCATCACCTCTGGATTCTTCTGAGACGACAAAATAGCCAGCCTCATCACCCTCTTTATAAGTGAACAGGGGATCATAATGTTCCCCTTGTTCTTCGACGGCCTCAACTCTCGGGCTTGTCACTGCCTCAGTTCCTGTATTACAAAACAAATAATGAGTTGTCCAGAGCACACGAAAGGTATATTACAGGGACGAAGCTGATTTTACCCAGGTCCGGAGCAACTTCGCCAGTCGCTGGTTCAGCAACTGACGGTTCAACTACCAATGAGGCAAGAGGAGGAAGCGCCGCAGATGGTTCGCCCTCTACAACAACCGTAGGAGCTTGGCGACGGGGTTTCTTCACCAACTGCTTCCTAAGAGACACACCTTTCCGTTTCCGCTTGAGAGGGACGTCGGGATCCTCCTTCTCCGCTTCTTCTACATGTCTTGTGGGATCCGTCCCCATCACACCAGAACCGGCTGCAGGAGTCTCGGCACCTGTCTCCACTTCGAAGCGAGGTCTTTCCGCGTCCGAGGCTTCGCTGTCATCGATAGCAACGAATTCTTCTATGCCCGAGATGCGAACCGTCTTACCTTCCTATTTCTCAGAGACATTCCGCTTCAGCCGTTGAGAAATTAACTTCACACCAGAATTGTTAACAGTGAATCCGAGGGGTGTGGAGTTGAAAGTTGCATACCACTGGCAGAAGCTCAGGGTCGTTAGAAGGTTAGGAGTCCTCAACGGCATACACAGCCGCGCCTCGGTGCAGCCTGCAATGAAGAACCGCCATGCACGGGCTCCATCAATAAGGTTCCCCATGAAAGCCAGATTGAGATTTGGGTTGCCCACATACAGTTGGTCATATCCAAACTGTCGGGCAAACCGACTTGGAATATAAGGCTCCAAATAGCAGGTATCCCCGTTTCTATTTAATAAATGTGAGGGCCGAATGCTGATCAGCCACTCAAAAATTCCCCGGCTCAGCGATGACTGCCCTTCCCCCGCGTCTTTGAACTCTTCATCATAGCCTGCATCCCGAATATAGGGGAAGCAGCGGAAAAGGCTATAGACGTCATAGCGGCGCACCAATTTACGGGCCTCAGTCACGTAAGTCTTCTGCCATGAGCATCCTTCGAATCGGCGGAGAAGCGCCGTTCGAACACCTTGTAAGGGGTCCTCTCCGGCTTCAATCAAGGAGGGACAGTGTAGGGTGAACCATGCCATCAAATAAGTGTACGACAGACCTATTCTGGGGTTTGGTCCGTCCCTCGGCAAAATAGTTCCCTTTTCACGTTTCGTCGTTGGCGGCCTACAGAAAGCCTCCGTCAATGCGCGAAGGCCTCTCTGGATACAACACACCATGGCCGGAAGAAGTCCCAGAGAACGACCATGGACCAGAAGGACAGCAGGCAGCAGGACATTCGGATGAATGACGTCACCCGACGAAGACGGCATCATGCACCTCTTCAGCCAGACTGTCAAGAAACCAGCCAGCAGTGCCTTCCGGGACATCGGCCGACGAGCCTGGTAATGAAAACTCCGAAGGACATCGCCTTTCTCATAGGGGTCGTCGTCTTCTTCCACAACTAGATCCCCTTGGTAATGCTTTTGCATCCGGCTAAAGATGTCTTCGTCAGCGACCCCACAATGAGCCACTTCAGGAGCGTTTTTCGTATCGGGGAACAAATAATCTCCCCAGCTCTTCAAGCTGCATGAAGTTCCTTTACTGCCTCCGTGCATGCTGAAGCAAATATATAAATGGCACATCAACTCCCGGTAAGTCTCGAATAAGGCGGGCTCCTGCTTCTCCAGAAGTGCCTATTCCGCCTCGCACGGGAAGTATTCCTCATATGGGAAAGATCCCAAAGGCAGAGCAGAGATTTCCCACATCTCATGTAGAGCCATATCCAGTTCACCAACAGGGGTGAAGAAAGTCCCTGTAGCCATGCAGTACAATTCGAAGATGGCGTAGAAGCACGCTACGCTCATCTGAATGCCGTAGCAGGTCGTCCTGACGGCCTCGTAAAGGTTCAGCCTCTCCAAATCCTCCTCGAAATGAGCAAGGATATATAAAGTCAAATCCCTCCACCAGGCTTGCGGAGGATGAATCCACCCTGGAGTTCTGAAATCTGTAGCTGGGTAGTTCCCATGAACTTTAAAGAATTGATTGCCAAAGGTCTGTGCCACCGCAGGATTTTCTCCCACTGGGATGTCTCGCGACACATTCCCCGGGTGTAAACCCATTATGCAACGAGGAGGCCCTACTCTTGCGTAACCAGGAGACTGGAGCATCAATTTCCCTACATGGACGGAGTCGATACTCCGACTCACTTGCCACGACATCTTCCGAGCCTTCGTCACGCATTCGAAGAAAGACAAAGAAAAATGCCGCTTGTTAGACGGAAGATAGAACTTCTCGCCCTCCATTTGGAAAATCCATTGCCCCTCCCCGGCCAACAGCTGGCGATCAGGGCCTGGCGCAGCATCCCCGAACATGAAGTCGGGTTTCCGATAGGTTTGACGGTCAAAATCTTCAAGGGAAGCCGTAGTCAGAATGCTCCTCGTGGTGCGCTGATCCCCACCATAAATAAGCGTGTCTCAAGCAGGAGAGCTCCGCTCACTGAACAGAGAAGCCTGCCCTTGGAATTGCAGGCTGACATTGCCGTCCAATCCCCTAGCCATCCCAAATAGACTGTTCAAAGGACCAGGAGTGTAGTGCACTGCAGGAACAAAGAGAAACTATGATTAGTTCATCAGCCAAGCAAAGGCCTAAACAAAAAACACAATTTCCGTTTAAGCCATAGCCTCGCTCTCCGAGCCAAGCTAGCATGACGATAGCTTCGCCTCGAAGCTTAGCCTCGCAGCTGCAGTTAATTTCGCACTTCACAACAAAGACAGGAAAATATCCAAGTGTTAACTTCACTTTAGAAGCTTAAGCAGAATGCGATACAGCCCTAAGGATTATCTTCGTCAGAAGGATATTATGGTCCAAAATCACTTTAAGGGCATTAAGGTCCTTTTCAGTCATGTTTGAAAGGACAGCTTCGCTCCCTGTTATTCAACAGGATGCAGACCGCCTAAGGGATAGCTTCGCCTGGAAGCTTGAAGAAGAACTCTTCAGTTCTTGGATTCCCGATCAAGAAAGCAATGAAAATTCAGGGAATTGAATTCCCTAAGAATAACAGATCATAATTGATCATTTCTTGGGTTCATCCAAAGACGGCCAGACATCGGCTTTAAGAGAGGGACGGTAGTCTCTAATCGAAAGGGAAAGTCCCCTACCGGCGATTGGTCGTTCGATGACCGGAGGAGGAGAAGGACCCTCCGCTGCAGAAGGTGCCACTTCTTTTCCCGCTCGTCTCTTGGGAGCCATTGAAGAACTGTGGAAGTTTTTTTTTTAAACTATTGAATGAAGAAGAAAGAGGAAGAAAAAGAGTCAAAGTTCTCTGAAATTTTTAAGAGAAGTGATCCGTTCTCTCTTAGCCCGATCGGGCTTTTATAGGCCAATGAGTGCCTGAAATGACGCCTCGTAAAGAGCACAGGTCGCCGTTTTGAATTAATTTGAAACGGCGCCTAAAGCGCCTTCCCGAGAAGCGCTGATTCAGCCCCACTAAGGGCTAACTTCGCCAATGAGTCGAATGCGGACTTCGCACAATACATCAATAACTTCGCCGAAAGGATTGCGTTAGCTTCGCTGAAGGCATAGGCCGAACTTCGCAGATATGCTAGCTTCGCTGGAAGCTCATTCCTGTTTCAGATTCAAGACGAAGGCAAAACAAAAGTCAAATGAGCAGAAAATGAACTTTCATTGATTTAAAAGGAAAGGTACATTGATACTACATCAAAGTTGTGTTTCGTACAACAGAATCATTTGCCCAAAAGGCATATAAGTGGTCTCATCTACTTCCAAGCCAAACCAACTGGACACGAAAGGCCTTCCTCCTGCACAAGGCTGTAATCCTTCGCACAAGAACAGATGGTGCCACTAGGACAGATTGTGCCACCAGGACAGATGGTGCCACCAGGAAGCTGGATCATCTTTGATTAAAATCGACAAAGGACTGATCGCCACCAGCAGGCTGGATCTTCTTTCATGAAAATTGGCAATGGGAAGATCTGCGACCTTACAGGTGACGTCTGTTTTCCCGAAGTGGATCATCTCGGATAAGCGGCTTCCAGCCTCGCCTCGAAGTGGATCATCTCGGATAAGCGACTGCCAACCTCTTCTGGGACACACATCAGCTGCCCCAGTTTGTTCCTCCTACTTAAGAGTAAAATTTCAACTAGAAAAGCAAGAGAAAATTTTCTGGTTTCTTTCATCAAGTCACAAGATTGGCGAACATAGCTCACTGTAATGCAAACTGGAATAAATTAGCAGTTAAACACAGGAGAAGCTGCAAAAGCATTAAGTCAAATTCTTTGGGGCGAAGCAATCCGATTCAGTCAAGCATTGATTTTAGTTAAAGCAAATGATAGCCTCGCTTGCACAGTGATGATGAGCTAGCTCAACAAACGCCAAGTCCTAGCCTCGCCTATATGGCTAAGCCAGATTGATCCTGAGGGACGCAGTCTTAGCCCCACCTATATGGCAAGACTGGCTCAACTTTGAAGAGACTAAGTCCCAAGTTTTGCCTGTGTAGCGGACTTAACACGCAGGCAGTGATCTTTCTTTGATCAAGTCAAAATGATAGTTTCAGAAGCTATGCTGAAATCCTTCTCTGCAGATCAGTCAATTGTAAAATGAAGAACAAAGAAAATTAATTCCTGAAGCAGCTGTTAAAGCTAAATTAAAGGAGATGAACTCCCTAAAAGTTTATTGGTAAAGTCTCTGAATGATTGAGACTTACTGGTCCTTGGCCGGGTAATGACCAGAGTGGGCATCCCCACTAGTTCAGAGATCTGAGTATCTCTCTCAACCAAGAGAAGAGAAGAAGAGCAGATCACTTCTCTTCAGAGGACCTCATGTGTCCTATTTATAGGCCTCATGGCCTGAGCGCTGCCGCTTCAAGCGTGGAAGTGCGAGCGCATTTAAAGGCATTTATTGTGCCTCGAGAAAGGGACGGTTTCCCTTGGAACCGTGCAAAGGAAGAAATGCTCTCCCTCATAAAGGCATTCATTACGCCTTGAAGAAAGGGAATATCCTCCCTCGAAAACGCACAAGGGAAGAATATCTCCCTCGATTAATGCGAGAGAAGCCATTCTGACCTCGAAAGAGGAGTAATCCTTCTCGTGATTGGCCCATGGCAGTTGGCCTCGGGAAAAGGAAGACGTTCCAAAGCGAACTTATTTCAGACGCGAAGCTACCCAGACGCGAAGCTATTCAGAGTCGCGAATCTACATGATTCTTCGGCGAACCTATCCCAAAGCAGGATTGAAAGCGAAGCTGAACTCAACCACCATGGCGATATTCGTACTTCACATATCACCGATCAAAGCAGTTCAAAGTATTTCAAAGTCTGAGCCATTGCAGACTTTCGAAAACTTTGAAGGGGGTCTTGTTGACACTTAAAAAAGACAAGATTCTTACTGGCCTGAACAATTTCTAAACTTGTTGACATTTATAAAAGACGAGTGACAGACAAGCTGACGACCAGTTTTCACCCATCTCCGAGGGACAAGGAAGCAACTTAGACTCCATTGATCCAGTCAAGCAGACAGTGAGCCCGGATTGTGTCTAGACAGACCTCAGCAGGTCTAAAATGCTAGCACTTAGCATCACATGAGCCCAAAGGGATAGCCTCGTCTGAGAGGCTAAGATCATCCAACTTCGCCTTGAAGCCATTCAAAGCTCCGCCATTAAGCTAACTCATAGCTTCGTCTGAACTGCTGAAGCGCAACTCCGCAGAGAGAGTCAGCTTCGCCTGAAGCCATACGCAACTGCGCAGAAGGGTATGCGGTAGCTCCGCCATAGACGATACCCAGCTCCGCCAAAGAGCTTCCTTCTGACTTCGCCAGATATTGCCTCCAGCTTCGCTGTGAGTTCAACGCGGGCAGCGTCGCTACAGGTCTGCTATAAATCTCAGGATGAGATCAAATCTGATCGAATCAAGACCAAATCTAATCAAGATCAGATCTGAAATCAAAATTGACAATTGATTGACATAATCTCTTGACTCTTCTAAAACGAGTAAGAGGATCAGGGGCGATCCTTCAACTATATGGAAAGAATCAAAACAGATCAGGAGGATTAACCGACCTGCTGCTTCTAACTTCGCAGAAGCTGATCCTAGCCTCGCAGCAAGGCTACTTTCCAGATTTAAACAGATTTGATTCAATATGTTTCTATATCTCCAAGGGACAATTATACCCTTACTCTCCCTATAAATAGCCCACCAGGGGTACAAGGAGGGGCGGGCGCACAAAGAGAGAGGACGACTTCTGAAAGAAAGGACTCCACAGGCAGACACTTATTCACAACGCACCGCGCGCACAAGAATTCAGAGACCTTTTAGAGAATCACTTCTCTAATCGGGGTGCTGATATCCTAATACCTTCTTCTTGAGGAATCTCCAGAACCAGGCGAGAAGGAATTCCTAATTGAAGACGGTTTTGAGAAGTAACAAGAGGGTTCTACCGACCTTCTGTTCTCCGATTCCCGGAACCAGGCGAGAAGGGAATCTCATCGCTCGCATCGTCAAAGGGACAAAGTGGTCGCGCCTGACCAGACTCCTATCGGCACACTTCTCCAGAATCTCTGAGGAGATCTACTTGTAATCTTTTTAAGAATACTTGTAATTTAGCTCCTCAACTTTTTGTTGCAAGTTTTCCCCCTTTGCAAATCAATGGAAAACAACTATAAATATGAGCCATCAGATTTATCAGTTTTCAAATAATAACTCGTCTTATTCATAAGTGGATGTATGTGTGCCGGTAGCACATACAAAAGCATATGGATCGGACGAATAACATAAAATAACCAAACAGTAATAAGGTTAGGAACGTGTGATATTTGGTCTCTCCTTTGTTCGGGTCCTGGTACTCACATATCAGACCCGGGTAAGTTCTACAGAGTGCGAACTCTAGTATGGACTATCGGTGATGTGAGGCGCTGGTAGGGAGACGATTAAAATTTCAAACGGTACTGATTATTATTATTGGATAAATTAAAATGCTATACCTCTATATTTCAGTTATAGTGTTATGTTCTGAGTTGACACCCTGCATTATGACATATGATATATGTAGCACAATGATTACTACTGACACACTCTAGATCTGTTACCCTGAGGGCAACTCAAGTTGTATGAATTCAGATGATGGTGACATCGGATATGTGGTATATAGATGAGGGTTTCCTTGTTTGGATTATCCCCTCGACGTATCAACCCCATGAATCCAAAATCTGAGCTTATACAACTAGTTTTATCCATGCTTATATTTATCGCATGATTATGTGTACCTATGCTCTCTATATTGTTTTCCATGCACGTTTTTCGATTCAAATTTACTGATATACATGTATTTACTTGATCTCAAATTTACTGTCATTTTTCTTATATTACTTATCATTTCTTGTACCTGCATGCCTGGACCACATCACTTGATCCTGTACACGTGTGCCTGTTATGCACGCCATTTGGCTTTATAATATGTACTTGCTGGGGTTGCTAACAACCCTGGATTCTCATGTCCAGATCCTGGAGTCTAGACCCTGGTGATCTTGCTGTAACTGATCAGAGTGCGCAGCGGATCCTCCCGTGGTGATCGGAGTGCAGCAGAAGCTCGGACATCGCCGTAGTTCTTCCACCTAGCTTATCTCCTGTTTGGCTCTCGAGGTCCCTATTGCCGTATCGTGGGCATCTCTCAGTTTTTATTATGTATATCCGTTCATGTATTGTACTCTTGTATTTTCTAGTGATGTAATATTCCTGTAATATTGTATCGCTTTCTGTGATAATCATGTACTTGTACTATTCTGTTGGAATGTATATTACCACTGTGCTTCCGCCTCTGATTCTTGCCTGTACTGAAGCTTAGCGTATATACGTGAGGGTATTTCTGACCTGCGTATATACGTCGCAGTGGCGTCCCCGTACCCGCCGGATCGGGGCGTCACATTATGGCTTAGTTGTCTCCACTTAATGTGAGACGAAGTGGTCGGGTGTAACCACCCACTTAAAGTGGCGTTAATCCCACTAAATTACTGGGGTTCACCCATTAATCCCTCGTGGGATTTTGAAACGGTCAATTTGATGACCTGGCAAAGCCCACTGCGGAGCTAGCTCATACCTTCATGCGAAGTTTCTTTCAGAGCCTCGTGCGAAGCTAAGACTCAGCCCATAGCGGAGCTATGACTCAGCTAGGGATAGAGCTTCTGGCGCGAAGCTCTTGGATCAGCCTCTGGCGAGGCTAAATGGAAAGCTTCATGCGAAGCTTAAGCTTAGGCGAAGTTTTTAGTTTCATGTGGAGCTATAAAGCTTACCTTGGGGTTATGCCCAAGCTAAGTATTGAGCTAACTTAGCGTCTTAGGCCTGCTTGGGTCTCTTTAAAGGCAACTTTGGCTTACTATCTGCTTTACTGGATTAGTAATGTTCATATTGCTGCCTCATCTCTGATCATCAGCTTGTCTTCGACTTATATTTTGTAGATGTTGATAAGTTAGACGTCGTTCAGACTGGTTGAAAATGAATGCAGGAGTCCTGTCTTTTTCGAGTGTCAACAAATAAGTTTTTTTTTTACTTCATGCATATAGCTGATCAAATTTGTCAAAGCTGAAGTAACAAAATTTCTAATATATTATGAATTGAACATGTACTTGGGAGAGAATTATGTATTATCCATTTTACTTATTTCGTCAAAACAATAATTATGCCAATAATTGAAAATTTTGTATTTATAAAATGGCTGCAAAATAGTTCCTTGCTGGTTAGAAAGGCATCCTAATTTGTCTTGCCATATATTTTTTAATAGTATCTGAATTTCATCTTTAGACAAATCATTGTTTCAATTTAATGATTTAGGATATACAATTTCCTTTCCTACATGCAACTCATTCATGTTTTTCGCAAATAAGTGTGCTTTATAAATCTTTAGTTGGAAAAATATGCTTCATATTTTTTCTTCTTTTTTCTTTTTGAGAAGAAGCAAATTGGATATGGGTGTTTCTATGTAAATTTGTACTCTTCTATCTGGGAGATGTTTCATTAAATTTTTATTAATGAAACGCCGGAAATTCTTACCTAATTATTTTATCTAAAGAAAAAATCAAAATAACACATTAATGAATTTATGAAGGTATCATATACTCTGTTATGAATCGGACTAGATTCAATTATGATAAGTAATAAATCAAAGCAATAGCTATAAATTTAAATTAAATTTACAGGTATAATTGTAGATTGTCATACCTGTGGACAGAGCCGGCGGAGGAGGTATCGCCAATGGAGACGGAGCCGGCGGTAGCGTGAGATTTAACAAAATGGTTTGTCTCACTTGATAGAACCGATATATCTCGTACCTAAAATTACAGCTCTTGGCAAGAACTCTTCCCCCTTGCTTCACCTCTAAACCCGTGTACTGATGCATGTACGCATCATGGATCTGCTGCAAGCACTCGCTGCAACTGTCGTTCGATAGATCCCTCGTGCACTGCGCCAAACCGTTCACCTTCAGATCGCTTCCGTTCACCGCAGTCCCTGTAGCAAAAAAGAGGGAAGAGTTGTACGCAGCTTCGTACGTGATCTTGTCCAACAATTTCCTCTGCAGCTGGATAAAGCTCTCAGGGCGGTCAGTCACATTCTGAACGTTGATGAGCATTGGGGGATTGGAATCATCAACCAGAGAGAAGAATCGGATATTGGAGTAACGGAGCTGGCAGTTGTCATACCAAATAGTGGCTTGTTTGGAAGTGGGGCAGAGGGAGAGCACATCCAGTGCGGCGTTCTGGACGCAGACGCGGCAGTCGGAGGGGCTGGTGTCGCCTCGGCAGAGGATGAGGCCGTAGGCGGTGTCGGGACTCGACCCGTTGGCATGGGTGCTGAAGCTGGAGTTGAGAGAGGTGAAGAAACTGAGGAGTTGGTTGAGGTTGGACTGGTAGGTGCTGTTGGTTGTGTAGTTACCCCCGCCGCAGCTGTTGAAGAGTGGGTCGGCCGAACTGCTACTGAAATGGAGGAGGAGCAGCAGAAGATGCAAGAGAAAGGCCATCCTCTTTGTTAATTTCCCTGAATTCGAGCTAAGTGCAATTGATATATAGTGGTTGATAGTAGTCTTCCGTCAATCCAATCGCGAATTTTCCCCTCAAAAAATCGTCAGCAGAAGCAGTGGAGCTCGAGAATCAAAGTGAGATAGAGATAAGGGAGAGGAGAGAGAGAGAACCGACGGTGAGATTTTTTTTTCCTTTTTTTCCTTTTTGTTTTCTCCCTCTCTCTTTCCTCTTCTTTTTTTCTCCTAATCAAACATCAAGAGTAGAGGAGGAGAAGAACTTCTTCCCCTCTGTAACTGCTCTTCTCTTCTCTTCTTCCCTCTTACTCTCTTCTGGAAAACAATCAGACCCCACACAGCTCGTGTGCTTCCTACAGGTTATACGATAGTTTTGTTCTCCAAAATCAAAAGGTGTTTTGGGTGATAATAATGTTCCCAAAAAAAAAAAGTTAGTGCACCACCTCATATAGCAAGGTGTAGCCAACTCCGATTTGATTTCCGGTCATCCAAACAACTTGCTTGGAAATGCGTGTTGTGGGGCTGAGAATCAGCAAAAGAAAGGAGAAGGTACCTTTTTTTTAATGCAGATAAACAACAAAAGCCTCAAGTTGGGGAAAGGGTGCAGCAGCATCTATTGACAGGCATTGTGAACAGATTCGTGTAACATGAGGGTTAAAAGCCTTTCGACACGTAACATTGTTATATTTCTGATAGAGGATGGTTTGATTTCTATATTGATATTACAAGATACCTTGTGCGGGGTTATTTTATTTTTAAGGACACATTCACTAGTAGTAGTTAGCGAGATAAGTCTTGATGTTTACTCTTTCAAGTGCATAACAAAATACAGTAAGTGGAGACGGAACAGTAGCTGAAAATTTGAGAGAGCCGCGAGAGTAAGTGGAGAGGAACTTCAGCACCTGGTCGTTGAGCTCGCCGGGTTAACAGAGTGATGGTTTTAGAACATGTCCTTTAAAGAGATGTTAGGTCTTCAGCTCCACCATAGGGTGGAGGGAGCAACCGATACGACGCTGATTGTCAGGCGGCGAGGGGAGTCGATCGATCAACGCTGAGGTTTACGTAGGAACAACCCAACTCCTTCGGGTTGAGGGTGATTGGATAACGTCGGGCTGCCACTACTGCGGTTGGGGCGGCCACTGGAAGGCGGCATGTCATACTGGTCCTCTGTGCTTCGCCTGCCGAAGAGCGGGGCACAGAGCTAGTCGATGTCCATATAGGACAGACACCCAAGAAAGGTTTAGTGTCGAGATGGGGCTGTTGAGTTCAGGAATTTGAGGACGATCACAGTTTACAAGGGCTTTTTCGGGGTGAGGACCTACAACAGATTGGGGTTATGAATGAGTCGAGCTGCAAGGATGAAGGGCCTCGTATCAGTGGAGCAGATTTTGATCGGGGAGATAAATCCTAATCAAAACGGGCTTTGCTGGACTACATCCCGAATTTCGCAGTAGATAATCTAGTTGCCTCAATTGATCTCTCGTTGGGTAATATAGAGGAAGAACGAGATCGTATGATCAATCTGATGCGTAGGAGAGCATCAGATGGAGCAACCACTCTCTCTAAAATATAAAAGTTAATCAAGTCCGACAATTTCAAAAGGAATGTTTAGAAGCAAGAGATATATCTCACGCAGTGCTGCGTGGACTAGGATGGGTTATGGAGACCCCTATGCCGAGGATTCATTGGGGAGTTGGTAAGATTAGGTGGGGAGCACTTTTCCTAAATGAGGAGCGAGATGCGAGTGGGTGGATAAGTGAAGTTTTTTTAGATTTTGTGTTTTTCGGACCTAATTGGGTTGTATCTAGATGGAATTGACGGTGGGAGCCTGTGGGTCCTATCATCTGTAGGTACACTAGTGTCTAGTTCCCTTTTGATCCCTGATTAAGAGTAGTATGATGTTCTGTGAAGGATATTATGTTGCGTGCGGTGTAATTTCATTACTTTTTCTTTAATGAAACGAGGTAGACTTCTCATATTTTACTTAAAATAAAAAAAATACAGAGAATACATTTTTGAGTCATATTGAATATTCATGACTTTTAGTTAAATATTTATCATAATGAATTGTCCTTATATATACACGTTTTGCGGGCAACAACGTCAACAGCAAATGTAACCTAGCCTATATAGAGCAGCTTGGAACTGCATTAAAACAGGGAGAGATTAAAGCTAAACGTGACCTAGAACGGATATTTTTTGTTTTTCCATAAATCACATCATTCCTTCATTTAAATCTCGAAAAGTTCAAGTTTTTTATAAGTTTATGTTTGCAGAGGGAAAAAATCTCGCGTAAAGTTTCCTTGAATCAATTGAAAGTTTACAACGGATTAATACTCCGATTACAAGGGAGGGAGGATGTTGAGTCTTGAATCTTCCCTTTGTTTAGTGCTGGGTTCTTCAAGTGGCGGTGGAGAGTGAATCTTGTTCTCCGTTGACCGGATGACCGTCGGAATCGTCAGGGATCTTCTCCTTGGGTGGTAGAAGGAGTAACACAGCTCTGTCTACCAAAACTCTCAAAGAGGAGGTAGGCAAAGGGCAACTTGTACGCAGCAAGCTTGCTGAAGATTTTAGCTCTCTTCTGCTTCTCTCTCTCTGTCTCTTTCTCTGTGTGTCTATGTGTCTGTGTCTCTGTGTGTTTTTGTGTCTGTGTGTTTGTGTCTCTGTCTTCATAGCGGCGGGGCTATTTATAGAGGTTCCAGGGGTGTTCGTGCCCCTAAAAACGCTCCACAATGAGGGGCTGACCTCCCCGCTATGTGGGCGGCGACTGGCCCCATAACCAGGGCGGTTATAACCGAGACGTGGGCCTTGGACCCTCGAGCCTTGGGGAGAGAGCCGAATCGCTTGTTTGACAGGTTTAACCGATAAACCCACTATCCTTCCAACCCAGTTAGGAGCTGTCTAATTAGGGAGAATTCTATTCTCTTAAGATTAGTGGTTGAAAAAAAAACTGATTACCTTTAAATTAAATTCAAGATAAAAAAACACTTGATTGCAATTGATTGGTTGAGTCATCTTGTGTGTAATCTTATCTAGGATTTAGAAAATCCTTCATCAGGGCAGTACCCTGGTTCATGCGAAAGTGGGTTTGTATTAAGAGTCGATTAGAATCCATTATTGTTTCTGACCCTACTGTAACAATGGGTGACGCTAATGAAACCAAACAAATGACCTTAAAGGATTACATGTATCCTACAAGGTCCACCCAACCTTCCTGTATCACCTTGCCAGCCCTTACGGCAAATTTTGAGATTAAATCCGGGATGATACAGATATTTTCAGTCTTTCGGGGATTGGCAAATGAGAACCCATATCAACACGTTAGGGAATTTGAGGATATTTGTGAGACCATGAAGTATCATCAAATGACAGAAGAATCCCTAAAACTTAGGTTATTCCCATTTTCTCTAAAAGAAAGAGCCAAATCTTGGCTTCTTTCTCTCCAACCGGGTTCAATTTCTACTTGGGTAGGATTAGCCGAAGCCTTCTATAGGAAGTTCTATTCTAAGCAGAAAACTGCTACCATACGTCAAGCCCTCAACACCTTCCATCAACTACAAAGGGAGACATTCTTCATATATTTTGAAAGATTCAAGGATCTTTTACTTGATTGTCCCCATCACGGATTCAAAAAGATCCGTTTGATTCAAATTCTTTACGAAGGGTTAGACTACTCGAATAAGATCATGATTGAACCCCTTTGCAATGGAACATTCACGAGCAAAACGGCCGATGATGCATGACAATTCTTTGAAGAGGTAGCAGAAAATACTCTAGAATGGGAGCCTGTTAGTGTTGATAATAAGCAACTTACCACCTCAACTGCCACTAATAAGGGTGGTATACATAAAGTCAACCCTAATTTTGAGAGTGATGCCAAATTGACATCAGTAGTACGAAGACTTGAAGCATTAGAATTGAGGAAGGGAGCACAATCTTCAGCTCCCAAACCATCCAAGCCAGTGGTGTCTCCCATTTGTGTCCTTTGTGACAGCCAAGACCACTTGGTTGAACAATGCCCCGGATTGCCAATTATCAAAGCGGAGCAAGTAAATGTACTCAATACATTTCGCAAGCGCAATCCCAACAACAACTCATTTAGTGAAACATACAATCCGGGATGGCAGAATCATCCCAACCTTTCATGGAAGTCTCCTCAAGGATAAGGATATGGTGGATCATCATCATTTCAAGGACCATCTTCTAATAATCAATTTCACAAGGGAAATCAATTCAATACAACACCATCTGTTCCTCCATATGTCCCTCCCAATCAAAGAAAACCATCTTTAGAGGACACTCTCCAACAATTCATGCAGAACCAACTAATAACTAATCAAACTCAAGCCCAAATATGTCACAATCAGGATCAGACGATAGCCAGGCTCGAGTTTCAGATAGAACAGTTAGCTGCAACTGTTAGGGAAAGATAAAGGACATTTTTCTAGTCAAACTGTGCCCAACCCGAGAGGACAACCTGCTCCTCAAAATACTCCAACAGGCCAGTTTGAAATTAGTTCTGATCCAAACCGTCAAGTCCAAGCCATCCACACTTTACGGTCAGGCAAGAGAGTAGACAACCAAGTCCAAGATCCACCAAACAATCCTCATATTGTAAAAGAAAAAGAAAAAAAGGAACCAAAGGAGTCAACAAAGAAAGATGATCAAGTTATTATTGACAATCAAGATAAATCTTTTGTGCCCAAAACCCAATTTCCTCAACGTCTTCAACCAACTAGTAAGAAAAATCACTGTGAGGGAATTTTGGAAGTTTTCAAAAATGTCCAAATCAACATTCCCTTCTTGGATGCCATTAATCAGATACCTTCATATACTAAATTTCTAAAAGACCTAACCACGGTCAAGAGGAAAAGTTTTGTGCCTCGTGAAGCTGCATTTGCTACACAAGCATCATGTCTCATCCAGCAACCCATTGCACCCAAATATGAGGATTCAGGGAGTCCAACTATTTCTGTTAGGATAGGAGATCAGATTATGGATCGGTGTCTACTAGATTTAGGGGCAAGTGTAAACCTTTTACCCTATTCTGTGTACAAACAATTAGGTTTAGGGGAGTTACAACCCACTAACCTTACATTGCTTCTAGCAGATAGGTCAGTTAAGGTCCCCAAGGGAATTATTGACGATGTTATTTTGAAGGTTGACGAATTCTATTTTCCTGCTGACTTTGTGGTCTTAGACACTGAACCAGTTAGAGATCCAAGCAATCACTCCCCTGTGATTTTAGGGAGACCATTCCTTACTACTGCTGATGCTGTTATTAGATGTAGGAATGGAGTCATGACCTTGTCATTTGGGAATATGACAGTTGAGCTAAACTTTTTCCATACTAGTTCCCAACCACATGTAATGGACGATCATGAGGAGGTCAACATGATTGATGTGTCGGTCAATCACACCTTTGAGGAGTCTTACTATGAAGACCCCTTGGAGAAATACTTGGCCCATTTTGGAATGAATTTTGATATTGAGGAGACTATAGAAGAGGTGAACGCATTGTTAGATTCTGTCCCCATCATGGACACCAACCTATGGAGACCTAGGGTAGAACTCTCACCATTGTCAACATCTGTTCCTATTCCATCAATCGTTGAGCCTCCCAAGTTGGAGCTCAAACCTTTACCTGACACATTGCAATATGCCTTCCTATGTGAGTCAGAAACCTTACCTGTAATCATATCATCTCATTTAGATAAGGACCAAGAAGAAAAGTTGCTAGATGTTCTTGAGGAACATAAGGAAGCCATAGGATGGACCATAGAAGACATCAAGGGAATTAGCCCCTCTGTGGTAATGCACCAAATTAATCTTGAAGAGAATGCCAAGACCTCGAGAGAACCACAGAGGCGTTTAAACCCTATTTTGAAAGAGGTGGTGAGAGCGGAGATAATAAAATTATTAGATGCGGGTATCATTTACCCTATCTCTGATAGTCAGTGGGTTAGTCCAATACAAGTTGTACCCAATAAGTCTGGAGTCACAGTTGTTAAGTGTTCAAACTGGTTGGCGAGTGTGCATAGACTATAGAAAACTCAACTCCATGACTAGGAAAGATCATTTTTCTCTGCCTTTCATCGATCAAATGTTAGAACGTATCGTCAGTCACGCATACTATTCCTTCCTCGATGGTTATTCAGGATATAACCAAATTCACATTGCTCGTGAGGACCAAGAGAAAACGACATTCACGTGTCCGTTTGGCACATTTGCATATCGTCGCATGCCCTTTGGGTTATGCACTGCACCGGCCACTTTTCAGCGGTGTATGTTGAGCATCTTTTCAGATATGGTTGAGCGATTTCTAGAGGTTTTCATGGATGACTTCTCTGTCTTTGGTTCTACTTTTGATGAGGGTTTATATCATCTATCATTGGTATTGATAAGATGCAAGGAGAAGAACCTAGTTCTTAATTGGAAAAAATGCTATTTCATGGTGAAATCCGGGATTGTTTTAGGACACATTGTTTCTGATAGAGGTATAGAGGTTGATAAAGTTAAGGTAGAGCTAATCACTAAATTACCACCTCTTAGAACGGTTCGGGAGGTGCGATCTTTCCTAGGCCATGCTGGATTTTACCGCCGCTTTATCAAAGATTTTTTCAAAATCTCCAAACCTCTTTGTGATCTTCTAGCAAAGGATGTTCCTTTTGAGTTCACCCCTTCTTATTTGGAAGCCTTTGAAAGGCTAAAGACCGAGTTAACCACGACACCCATCATCCGACCACCTGATTGGAATCTCCCATTTGAGGTGATGTGTGACGCTTCCGACTATGCTGTAGGGGTTGTCCTAGGCCAACGAGTGGATAAACTTCCTCATGTCATTTTCTATGCCAGTAAGACTCTTAACGATGCCCAATTGAATTATTCCACCACTGAAAAAGAGTTGTTGGCAGTCGTTTTCACTCTTGACAAATTCCGTCCATACCTTATAGGTTCTAAGGTCCTAATCTACACTGATCATGTAGCTTTAAAGTATCTTCTCATGAAAAAAGATACTAAAGCCCGTTTAATCCGTTGGATCTTACTCCTACAGGAATTCAACTTAAAAATTCATGATAAAAAGGGAGCTGAGAATGTTGTAGCAGATCATTTGTCTAGGATTGTGGTCGAATCTGTGTCCGACTCACTACCTATCCTTGAGACATTTCTTGATGAGCAGTTAATGTCCGTCTCCTCTTCAATTGTTTCGTGGTATGCTGACATTGTGAATTATCTTATCATGGAACAGATGCCCGATTCATGGACCAAGCAAGAACCGATTGCGTTTCTTAGCTAGGATTAAATGGTTCTTCTGGGATGAACCATACTTGTTCAAGTACTGTCCCAATCAGATCATTCGACGTTGCGTTCCTGACTCAGAATTTAGGAGCATCCTTTCATTTTGCCATGATCAAGCCTGTGGAGGTCATTTTAGTGGGAAGAAAACTGCTGCAAAAATTTTACAATGTGGTTTTTATTGGCCCACTCTATTTCGTGACGCTCATGTCTATTGTCAATCATGTGATCGTTGTCAACGATTAGGGAAGACTGCACGCCGGAATGAAATGCCGTTAAACCTGATCTTAGTTGTCGAAATCTTCGATGTTTGAGGCATTGACTTCATGGGTCCCTTTCCTATATCCCATGGATACCAATATATCCTTGTAGTAGTTGATTACGTCTCTAAATGGATAGAGGCGGTAGCATGTAAAACTAATGACCACAAAGTTGTGATAAACTTCTTGAAAGAGAATGTATTCTCTCGTTTTGGCTTTCCTCGTGCAATCATCAGCGATGGTGGAAAATATTTCTGCAATCGTACATTTGAAGCCTTAATAAGAAAATATTGCATCAATCATAGAGTAGCCACCCCTTACCACCCACAGACTAGTGGCCAAGTAGAAGTTTCCAATCAAACCATCAAGACCATTCTAGAGAAAACTGTGAACACCACTAGAAAAGATTGGTCTCTTCGCCTGACTGATGCCTTATGGGCATATAGAACTGCATTCAAAACTCCTATTGGAATATCTCCATATAGGTTAGTTTATGGCAGTGCTTGCCATCTTCCTGTCGAGTTAGAACATAAAGCATACTGGGCAATCAAACGCCTCAATTTTGATCTAGACAAGGCAGGAGAGTCTAGGAAACTTCAACTAGATGAGCTTGAAGAGATAAGGAATGATGCATATGACTGTTCAAAACGGAACAAGGATCGTATGAAGATTATGCATGATAGGATCATAACTCGGAAGGAATTTCAACCAGGGCAAAAAGTCTTGCTGTACAATTTCCGTCTACATCTCTTTCCGGGAAAACTGAAATCTCGTTGGACCGGTCCGTACATTGTTCATAAGGTACACTCACATGATGCAGTTGAGGTCCACAATACCACGGATGGTACCACTTTTCAAGTAAATGGCCATCGTTTAAAACCATACAGTGAGTATCTGAGCCCTGAAGTGGAGGAAATCCTTCTGGAAGATCCTGTTTATCAGGATTGATCTCTATACATATTAGGGATCCATTTATGTATTACAGTTTTTGTATTTTTTTTCTCTTAACTAGACAATAATGGATGACATCCACTCGTCCTCATCAGGTACTATCTACCCTTCACATTCTTACATTTCTAGCATGCTATGCATTCATTCATACAATGAGGACAATGCATGAGATAAGTGTAGGGGAGGGTTAACATAGGTTTTCTTTTAGGTTTTCTAAAAATGAAAAATAATAATAATAATAAAAAAGATTATATATATATATATATATATATATATATATATATATATATATATATATATATATTTCTTTGTTACAAAAAAAAACTTTTTGAAAAGAAAATTAGTACTTTGACTTATTTTTGCAAGAAATTAAGTTAATTTTAAGGAATAAGAGAATCATAATTAGGATTTCTTATACTTGGTTAAAATAAGATTATTTGTTTGATTTTTAGGGTTAGGAAGATAATTTGTTAAAGTAATTTAGTCTTGATCTTTATCTTGATGAAATATGCACACTTCATACGCTTACACACTTAGGGTTCTAAAACAAAAATTATTATGCCTTAAAAAAATTTAAAAAAAAGAGAAAAAAATATATCTATGAAAGTTAAACAAATCTAATTATTGATTAGTTAGGTGCTTTGGCCTAAGCAAGCCTTGGTATTTATGCGAAATATAATTAAATAAGTTTGAGAAAAAAATATATAAAAATCCTCTGATTAAGCTGGGTATTTGTGCCTAATAAAGCATAAGTATTCACGCCTAAAAGCGGTTCATATAATAAAATCCTTAGTTTTGAGGCCTTATTTGCTCGAGTCCTTAAGTCCTTGAGGTGTTTTCTCACCCGGTGCCCTAAGACCGTTTGGTTTGGGAGTCACCGATTAGAAGCTCGTTACATGGATATATTAGAAAGACTAATAGAACTAAGGAATAATACCACAAAAAATAAAAAAATAATAAATAAATAAGGCATAAGCGTTAGAGTTAAAGAACCCTTAGTCAAAATTTTACGGTCACAAGGTGCATATGACTTAGGGTAAAGTAATAGACTAGATGAGAGGTACAATTTGACTCCTTACTGTGATTGATAACAAATTTTTGAATAGAGACTAAGTTTAGGAATGAAAAATTCGATTTTTCTATAACGTATAGATTACTTAAATCTTACAATAATATTTCAAATATTTTTCTCTTTCAAAATGAGTTTTCAAAATACTAACATTTTCTCTTTCTTTATGGATTTTGTGGGTGCAATCAGCTGAAAACCCTCACGAGACAAAACTCGTCCTTTAAGGGTAACCTAGAGGTTTAACGGCTTGTTGCACAAGCTCAGTGCAATCGCACGACCTGCGAAAGTGGTCTAATAATTTTTAGTTTAGTTTTGTTGTTTTGCTCGAGGACGAGCAAAAGATAGGTGTGGGAGTGTGATCGTACACATATTTTTCATTCTTTTCATTACACTCCTACATTTATCGTGTAATAAATCTGCTAATTTCTTTGTCTTAAATGTCTATTTTGTAGAAGATAATAATGAAGAGAAAGAGGATTAAACCAAATAAATACCAGTTAAAATCAGATTTAACTGGATCTATTTGGTTAGCTGAGGATGATCCCAGATCTAGTTAGAACAAATCAAGGATTGGGGCAAATGTTCAGCTGAAGATCAGAGCAAATCAGAAAGATAATACCAAATGAAAATCGGTAAAATTCGAATTTCTATAAATCCATTTTGGTTAACTAAAGATCAGCCGAGGATAATATCAAATACAGAGGGATAAATGGATAGAGAGAGATCAACGGATGAGATGAAGCAAGCTTGACTCGGATTCTGTTTGGATATATTTTAGTATTTGAATCATAACTTTCTCTACCAAATCTCAAATCTAATGATTCATGATGATCCAGAAAGAAGATTTAAAGGGCTACATCTCTTATGTTAATCACTGTTTCGAATTCTATCATCTGATAAGCAATATTCAGCAATCAACACGCCAATAAGCTGCAGATCAGAATTCTGGATAAATCAAGTTTGGAGATAAGGGGAAGATTGAAATTCAAAAATAGCCAACTCTTCCTATATTCCTACGCTCTCTCTTATCACTATTTTCCTATAAATACCCGTATTCATTGAGAGAGAGAGAGAGAGATGACACCAGAGGGCTGAAAAGTTAGAAAAAGAGAGTTTTGAGCGTTGTAATGCGAGATTGGAGAGTTCAAGGGCTTTGTATTTGATGCTTATTGAATAAAATTCAGAATTATTCTTCACGATCTTGCGATGTTCAGTCTAAGTTTTTCTTTAATTTTCTCTTTATTTATTTTTTTATGCTATTCTTTTCTTGCATATTTAATTCCATGAAGTCATCTCTTTTCTTTTATTAGCTTCTTTTATTTTCAGCATCGCTTGGAGGAGGGAGACAACAAGGCGACGACAAGAAATAAGTTCACTGGTTCATCTTCCTCTTCCCTTCGTATCAATCTCTTAATTTCTTTTTTTTACTTTGGTTATTCAAATCTTCACAAAAAGGTTAGTATTTCTTTCTTTTTTGCTTTCTTCATTTTCTTTTTTACTTTATTCATATTTTTATTTCGCTTTTACTTTCTTCTACAAGATCTTTATTTATTTATTTAAAAAAAACAAAATTTCAACCTTCATCCAAGGAATTTCTCAACTAGAATAAGATAAAAGTGAGATTTTTAATAACTAAAATTTCAAGAACAAGTCTCTGTGGATTCGATTCTATACTTGCCACTACACACTTTGTTAAAAAGATTCTAGCAAGTTTAGATTTCATAACTTGTACGTGATTCAACAACGATGGAGTTTTTCATGAACTTCGAAACGCGAACATTTACTGTGCTTGGCCGACCCTTCGTGATCGTTAGTCTTCGGGCTCAGCTTTCAGGCTTAAACCTCTTAGGTTTTCTAGCTTCGTCGGGAGATTAGCTACGCCGTGTGGCTCCGAGCCAAGCTTAATTATGACACCTCCTTGTAATTCTCATTTTTTCGCCTATCGGTGATATAATATTCTTATAATATTATGTCACATTCTCGGAAACTTTGTAATTATACTCTTAAGTGGGAATGTATAATACACCGCGTACTTTAGTACTCCGATTCCTGCTTGTACTGATACTTAGCATATATATGTAAGGGTATTTCCTCCCTGCATATATACGTCATAGTAACGTCTCCGTACCCACGGGATCGGGGGCGTTACAAGATTGTATCTGATTTCTTTATTGAGGGAGGGAGGAGGTCGAGCGATGATCTCGAGCGAGATTCCTTTGTTTGCAGTTGCGAGGGGGGAGGGGGGTTCTGGGCTGATTGAAGCTCTAGGCTGATCACGTCTAGATCACAGCTTGAGCTCTGATCGACGAGGGTACTGCTCGAGCGAGATTCCTTTGTTTGCAGGCCTGATCTGAGCTCTGGGTTGATCTTCTTCTTCTTCTCTCACCTCTCTTTCCTCTCTTTCTTTATTAAAATAGTACACAGGGGAGAGGGGACAAATTTGGCAGTAGGGTTATTTTGGACTTTTATCACCCACATTGACTCATATGCATACAATCAGCATACACAGGGACTCAAGTGGACAAATACTGATATTGAAGAACTTTTTAACACACTTGCAAACCTTAAAGAGTTTTTGACACAGTTCAAACTCACTGGGACTTAACAATAATTTTCCCAAAAAAGTACTAGTAGTTTCAATTCTCTAATAGAGAGCTTGAGAACATGCTAGTAGTAGTATTTTACATGTCATATCAAGTTGTCAGCCTATGTGCTCCTTTTCGGGGCTGTTTGGATGCCCGGAAGTGGGTGGAAGTAAGGAAGTAGGAAGTAAGATTCTTTTCTTTTGAAAAATAAGAATTTGTGTTTCTTTTTCGGTGTTTGAATGGTAATTGGAAATTTTAACTGAAAAAGTGTAATGTCTTTTTCGGTGTTTGGTTGGTAATGTGAAAGTGAAAGTGAAAAGGTTGACCACAAAGTTGACCTAAAATAATATTAAAATAAAAATTAATTATGAAAAGAAAATTTTGAACTGTAACTAGAATGCAAGTAAGATTTACATGAGCAAAATTAATTGTTTTGAGTTACAACTTATTACAAATGAGATTTACATGACCTCATAATTAACTGTAGCACCTTGAAAATGAGGAAATGATTATGTAAAAGAGAAAAGAGAAAAAAGAAAAGAAAAATGAGTTTTTTCATTTTTCACCTCCGCTGTTTGGATGCACAACGGAAGTGAAAAATGGCACTTCTCACTTTCTTACTTCCGTCCACTTCCTTGACTCCGAACAGCCCCATTTCCTTTCAACTAGTCTCCGCCTGAGAGCTCTACCACTGCATTTGAATCCTTTTACCAACACGGGGCAAAATCTCAACCACTAGAACCGAAATCTGTCGCAAACAACTTTATCGGTGCTTCCACGTACAAAAATGAGAAGCAAGAAGTAAAATTCTGAATTATAAGACACTATCCCGACGGCTCATATATACAATTTTAATCTTATAATATTGATCAACATGAGTTTATATTACTAAGATTACTTACTGATATTGGCAGTAGATATTAATTATAATAACACTAAAATCATTAGCTAATTATGTTTCTCTTTCAACCCGGTTCTCTAATTGATTAGTGTCATTCTAAGTAGTTCCTGTACTACTGTTCCAACATGCAACCTCCTGTTCTCAGAGTACATTGACAGTACTCACAGTAGAAGAACCTTAGGATGTCCATCCACAAAACATGAAGCTAAGGAAATTAAATAAATCATCTACAAATTAATTCAAATGCACCATTCCTTTCATAGAGCTCAAGTGTGCTTCAAAATTCCATAATCGATCCCATTGTTACAAGGAACGTATTGGTGATTATAACGATAAGATGTTCATAGTTATATATTGCTACATAGAGATGATGTATTGAGCATACACAAATACGAGCATCAAATAATAGACGAGTCTTCTCCAGGATACCAATAAACTTCTCAGATGTTAAGATCTACCTTGGTTGCAGTTCTGTAATCGAAACATCATTCACAGAATTTGGTAACGAACTGCTTGGACTCCCATCACTAGAATCCATACATGTTGGCTTTGGTAACATGTTCCTGTAAACCAACGTAGGTTGCTGAGGAGTCTGCAGGGGCACTGAGGGACTATGAAGCATAACAAACACCGATAACATTGAAGGTCTTTCATCTGGGACTTCTTGAACGCATAACAGTGCTACATGAATGCATCTCAATACCTCATCTTTTGAACAAGTTTCCAAAGATGGGTCAACAATCTCTAAAATTGTACCATTGCTCCAATGCTCCCATACCTGTAACAAGAGAATTCATTTACACTATTAGGTATAATCCTTGGTATTGTAAATCAGAATCGAAACAGATGGATTTAATGGATTTGGATTAGATTTTAGTGTTACTTGTCAAATTCAGCTCCATAATTTCAACATATATGACCTTGTTTAAATACTTTTTAGCATTAGGGCAACGAAAATCCTGGTAGTAACCAAAAAGACGAGAGCAAGGTTTAAACCACTGGATTTTTACACGACAGGCAGAGATTTTGTCGTAACTGTAGTCTACACTCAGCAACTTATCTTTAATTTGAGAAATTCCTTCTTCACCAAAAAATACTAACAAATGAATTAGAAGATGAGAATATAGTTTCAGTTCCATAACTGGAGTTGCTGAATTGGCATATAATGTCTTCAACATTATAGCCATCCCCAATGATAATTTATAATTTAAGATACAGATACCTAGAATCTAAAATCTCAATCACTTCCACCGTTGGATTATAATTTCATATAGTGACTACTTAGTATTCTCATTCATCAAGTGCCACAGTTTTGAAGATCTAGCATCCTTGTTTGTATTCATGTGGATATGGTTCATCATGCTGACTATATCTTGCGTGTTCTTCTTAAAAATTATATATAAACTACCATTACAGAAATATATAATACAATAAGAACTCATACTTACATAATCTAGAAAGTCCTCAGCATGTCCAGAATCATAAACACTGCTACTCTGTCTTCCAGTAACAATCTCTAAAGTAAGCACTCCATAGCTGAAAACATCAACCTTGGTAGAGAAGTGCCCGTGATGTGCATACTCTGGTGCCATATAACCACTACAAAATTGCAATGATAATACTTCTCACAAAAGTTTCTCCAAAGAAATTAAAGTTCTTCTCACAGAAGGATCTAAATTTTATTCCATCACTCGCCAAGTACAGCAATTAGAGGATTGAACTTACAGAGTTCCGATCACCCGACTTGTTGTCCCTTGTGTTTCATCCCCATCAAATAGCCTAGCCAAACCAAAGTCTGAAATTTTCGGAGTCAAGTCTGCATCTAACAGAATGTTGCTTGCTTTCAAGTCTCGGTGTATAATTTTTAGCTGAGATTCTTCATGTAGGTAGAATAGACCCCGAGCAATTCCTCCTATGATGTTAAACCTTAGTTCCCAATTTAGGTGTTTGCTTTTGATAGGATCTGTTTCACGCAACAAATGATTAACAATTTATGAGGCTGTTAATAGGAATGCTATAGACGAAAGCAGAAGTATATGAAAACAGCATATAGTCATAAAGAAATGGAATCAACATGCTACTAGTTTTTATTGAATAGAAAATTAGATTGAAAATAATAATATACTATACAATATGTATTAACTACAGGATCATCTAATCAAAGCCTCAAGTAATAATATTGATCGAAGGTTAAAGAAACGACATTGTGAAAAGATGAATTTCCACGTAAAGTTAACAAGTGCAGAAAGGCAATACCAAATAAAAGGTTGTTCAAGCTTCTATTAGGCATAAAATCATAAACCAGCAACTTCTCTTCTTCTTCTAAGCAAATGCCAAGTAGCTTGACAAGGTTTCTGTGCTGAAGTTTTGAAACCAAGAGGAATTCATTTTTCAACTCTTCTACTCCTTGTGTTGAGCTTGTAGAAAGCCTCTTCACCGCTATCTCTAGTCCGTCTCTTAGTTTTCCCTATTCAATGTAATAAAAAATTTACTAGGTTACGAAATTCCTCAATTTTCTATGACAATCATAAAGCATAAACAGACTAACTAGCATAGTTTTAACGTTTATCAGAAGCAGATCTACATGACACACAAAATTACCTTATAAACTGGACCAAATCCACCTTCTCCAAGCTTGTTCTCCTCTGAGAAGTTACCCGTTGCAACTATTAGAGTAGACAGATCAAACGATAGCGACTCAACAGTTGAGATCTTCTCCAGATTAACAGTACCTAAAAATGGAGCACAATTGCAAATGACTATAGTATCTACAGATGAATCAGGTCACAGAGTATCAGGCCATCTAATCAATTACAAAATCTCCTTAACGGTGATTAAACTGTGAAAGCTTGAGGATATCATTTGGAACTGCCATGCATCCTTGAATCAATTATATGCCCAGAACTTCCACACTACTTCGAGGTTCAGCATGTGCATATAGTGTGATTCAATAAAACGTTTTGTGCATCCAGTGAGTAGAGAAATCTTATGAGTAATTAGTTAATTGTATTAATTTAACTTTCTATCGAGAAAAGAAAAAGGTCTTCCATTGCAATATATGTTTGAAGTTAATGTAGCTTAGCTAATATGGCTAACTCTTAATAATCAAGTTACTTGATGCGTATTCTTAGCATAAATAGAAGCCTCAAGTTTCATCAAATGATTATCTCTATTACAACCGGATTGAATAAAAATCTTTAAAGATGCATTTCGAGATAGCTAATACTTACTGCGATCATGTTTTGCTGCCCTCTTCCTCCACAAGAAAATACAGACAGCGCTCAAAAGAATCACAACAACTACAATTGGGATCACGATACTTAAAATCTTCTTGGTGTTGTCCTTGCTTCCTACATCCAAAACAAAAATATGATGAACATAACAAGCAACTGAACAATATGTCACTAGTTAGAGACACAAACCAAGTACTTATGGATGAAAATCATTGAGTTTTTTTGTAATTTGTTCCCTAATAGAATCCGATGTCTTTTATAACAAAACCATCTTATATATATTTCTTTTAAATTCTTTAAATTTTGATTCCATCTCAATCTTCAAATAAAAAGTAATAATTATTTTATTAATTTATAAAAAATAAAACAACAAATTAATCTACATCAGGAAACTAACTCTTTAATTTTAGCTGAAAATTATTGCAAATCACAATAGTTTCTAATATTCAATAGAACCAAGAAATTACCTCAATGGATATTACTAACAAGTCAAATCAATATTCATAAATTTTAGAAAAACAAATCTTATGAAAATATGATTTTAGGTGTCACTATCAAAATAACATATTAATAAATTATCTCATACCTATTATGACCCGAACTATAGCTCGACTATGATTAGTAATTAATCAAATCAATACTTACAATTCTAGAAAGGACAATTTACTCAAAATATTACTCTGTGTTTTTAGTGTAACCGTTAAAAGTGAATAACAAAAAAGTAAATTAATTAATATATAATTAAAATATTTCAGTCAAATAATCTATTTAATTTAAGACCAATAAAATCTTAAAATATTTGAGAGAGAAATTGGAACTGGGATTGAAATTGGAATTTGGTCAGTTTCGAGTTGGGTTTTTTCTCAAATTGGTATCTTCTTTAAATTTGACTTTCTCTAATCGACAGATGTGATTCTATTCAATATAAGGCTGAGATTTATTCTGACAGAACCTTTAAGTCGACTTTATTGTAGTGAAGAAGACGTTATATGTGCATATTCCCTGCATGCCCAACCAAATCATATGGGATCAGGAGTTGTTGAGGTCAACAAAATTGTGCTGCCTACTTAAAGTCCACTGTAGACATCTTCCTTAGATATTTGCGTAGGCATATACTTTTTGAACCTGAGACCTCCCATCATCTAACCCTATGGCCTTGGTAAAATCAGATTTTCTTGAATTACGTCTGATTCATCAATTTTTTTTCTATCCTTAAACTTCTAATTCTAATTAGATCTGGATTCTAATTTCCTTTAATTTCTAACTAGACTACCCTTAGAAACAACTACGGCGGGGCACAGTAGACTACAACACATAATCATCAACAAAATCATCAACAAAATCACAGAGTGCAAGCTTGATCAAATACCTGTGGACACAGCCGACTGCGGAGGTATCGCCAACGGAGACAGAGAAGGCAGTGGCGGAGCAGTAGTTGTGAAATTAAGCAAAATGGTTTGTCTCACTTGATAGAACGGATATATCTCGTACCTAAAATTACAGCTCTTGGCAAGAACTCTTCCCCCTTGCTTCACCTCTAAACCCGTGTACTGATGCATGTACGCATCATGGATCTGCTGCAAGCACTCGCTGCAACTGTCGTTCGATAGATCCCTCGTGCACTGCGCCAAACCGTTCACCTTCAGATCGCTTCCGTTCACCGCAGTCCCTGTAGCAAAAAAGAGGGAAGAGTTGTACGCAGCTTCGTACGTGATCTTGTCCAACAATTTCCTCTGCAGCTGGATAAAGCTCTCAGGGCGCTCAGTCACATTCTGAACGTTGATGAGCATTGGGGGATTGGAATCATCAACGAGAGAGAAGAATCGGATATTGGAGTAACGGAGCTGGCAGTTGTCATACCAAATAGTGGCTTGTTTGGAAGTGGGGCAGAGGGAGAGCACATCCAGTGCGGCGTTCTGGACGCAGACGCGGCAGTCGGAGGGGCTGGTGTCGCCTCGGCAGAGGATGAGGCCGTAGGCGGTGTCGGGACTCGACCCGTTGGCATGGGTGCTGAAGCTGGAGTTGAGAGAGGTGAAGAAACTGAGGAGTTGGTTGAGGTTGGACTGGTAGGTGCTGTTGGCTGTGTAGTTACCCCCGCCGCAACTGTTGAAGAGTGGGTCGGCCGAACTGCTACTGAAATGGAGGAGGAGGAGGAGCAGCATATGCAAGGGAAGAGCCATCTCTTTGTTTTGCTAACTAATTCGACCCAAGTTCATCTGTTTATATAGTCATTATTGATAAGTCTTCACTTGTGTGAGCCACACACACATACAATAAAAAGTCAATCACGCGTTGACACGTGGATTAGATCTCTTATAATATGGTATGTGTGTGGGCCTCACACACATATTATAAGAGATTATAAGAGATCCAATCCACGTGTCAACGCGTGATTGACCTTTTTATTGTATGTGTGTGTGACTCATGAACCGAATCCTTGATGATCTCTGCCTCTTTTGATCATTCCAGTGGGGTTCGGTTCATGTGTGTGAGCCACACACACATACAATAAGAGAGCCAATCGGTTCATGTGTGTGAGCCACACACACATACAATAAGAGAGCCAATCTGACGTTGACACGTGAACTGGTCCTCTTATAATATGTTATGTGTGTGAGCCTCACATACATATTATAAGGGATTATAAGAGGACCAGTCCACGTGTCAACGTCAGATTGGCCCTCTTATTGTATGTGTGTGTGGCTCACACACATGAACCGAACCCATTCCAGTGGCCATTAATTTTCCGCGAAAAACTTTTGCCGGTAATAATTTCTCTTTTTCCGAGCTTGTTCCAAGTCCCCCCCCCTCCCCAAAGTCAAAACGGTTGGCGGCTGTCTGTTTCTTTCTCCAAAGCCATCATTATTGGTCGTAATAATGTTTGTTTATTACTACTGTGCAAATTGTATACATTATTATTGCAGGACCCACCCATGAAAGAGAGGTAACCATCGCTATTTGTTTCCATTCGCGTGATAGGAACGGATTCGAAATTCCTATTCGCTGTCAGAGTCATCTTTTTGATGCTCTGAAGTGCGTGCGAGTGAGAAAGTAATATTTTTTTAAAAAAAATAAGAATTTTGTTTTGTTTTTTCCTTTTCCCGATGATTGTTGAATGATAGTTGAAAAGTATAATTATAAAAATGTAATATCTTTTCTGATATTTGATTGGGTCTATTTAGTTAAGGGTGGAAGTGAGAAAGTTGTAATAATTTCCTTTAAAACTTGAGAATTGGTTAGTAAATTTTCTAGTGTTTGAATATTGTTAGGAAGTATGGCTCGAAAAATGTTATGTCTTTTTCGCTGTTTGGATGGTAATGTGGAAGTGGAAGTGGAAAAGTTGACCACAAAGTTGATCGCAAAATAATATTAAAATAAAAATTAATTAAAAAAAATAGACTGTAATTAAAATGCAAGTGAGATTTACATGAGAAAAAAATTAACTATTTTGTGCAACAACTTATTACAAATGAGATTTACATGACCACAAAATTAACTGCAGCACTCTGGAAGTGAGCAAATGGTTGTGTAAAAGAGAAAAGAGAAAAGGAAAAAACTTTTTCCATTTTTCTTTTCCGATGTTTGGATGAACAGCGAAAATGAGAAAAGACACTTCTCACTTCCTCACTTCCACCCAATTCCTTGAATCCAAACAGCCCCGTAGTGTGGAAGTTGAAGTGAAAAGATTGACCACAAAGTTGATCGTAAAATAATATTAAAATAAAAATTAATTATGAAAAAAAATTTAGACTATAATAAGATAAGATTTACATGACCACAAAATTAACTGTTTTGAGTTACAACTTATTACAAATGAAATTTATATGACCACAAAATTAACCGTAACATCTTGAAAGTGAGAAAATAGTTATATAAAAAAGAAAAGTTAAGAAAAAAGAGTTTTTCTATTTTTTTTTTTGGTGTTTAGATGAACAATAAAAGTGAAAAATGACATTTCTCACTTTCTCACTTCCGCACACTTCCTTGAATCCAAACAACCCATTGTCAATGACTGACTAAATGCGTCATGTGTATAGACGCCTAGATAGCAGAGAATTATTTGGCCTCCTGAATCCAATATAAGGAGAAAATGCAGCATTTTCGCGAACAAATGTCATAGGGGAGTTGAAGTACCAAATTCACAATTGTCTGTCAGTGAATTGTAGGTTTTATTCGTCTGCATATTGTCCTTCTCAGCTGCCTCTTCCCCGTTTGGAAGTAAGGGACTCTGTACTGTTTCAATTCTCATTGAAATGAAGAAAAATGGACATTTGGCTTCTTTTACTCAAACAAAAATGTCTACCAAAGTTCTAGCTCCGAAGTAGAGGTATTATTGCGAGAAGTGGGAATACATGCCAACCTACTCGTTCCGATACTGAATTTAGGCTGTGAAGGAGGGACTATTGAACATCAAAAAGACTGATGACATTAGTGGTCTCTCTGCTGGAACCTCCCGAGTACATTACAGTCCTATCTGAATGCACACAATCCCTCATTCTCTGAAAATTTCTCTGTTCCTGAAGCGTCTTGTATCTCCAATCGTGTTCCATTGGTCGAATGCTCCCATGTCTGCAAGAGAGAGTTTATGTAAATGAATTAAGCAAATGTGTTTTCCTCTTGAGATTATTTGTTCCCCCGCATATTAGATGGGGACATATATGCTTTACTTGGAACATATTAATCTGCCTGGAGAAAGAATAGGAAAAATAAATTCAAACTTATGCTGCCATAAATTTGGATCTTGTCTGGACTCTTTTACCTATGGGATCATGGTATGTTATGCCTTTTCCTATAATTCTGAATTATCCCTTATGAACACAAATTTTGACCATGATAACTTGTGTAATATATATGTCAAGATCTCCAGTAACGTACACCTTCAGTACCCCTGCAGATGAGATGGAAGTAATTTCAGTTCTAGGGAAGATTCAGCGAAGATTTTTTTGTTGGTTTTAAGAACTTTTACAATCTGGCAAAATTCTCATCATATACATGCAGACATAAATAGACAAACAGCTTATTGTACAACCTAATAATGAAAACGAGTCAAAAACACACCGAGGACCTAGTCGAAATATTTATAATCTAATATTAATGATTTCAATAAAATGACCACTATCATAATATGTCATCTGCTTTGCTACTATTATTTGTTATCCAATGCATATAGCATATGTGTTCAATAACAAAAATCAAATGATTAATTTAAAATTTTAAACTACAAGTATATTTCTTTTGCCACCAGGTAGACACATTTGTGTGATATCTTCCCTAAAATATACAGGAAACTAACAGTAAAGAAACTTTTAATTTATATGAGAGGAGCCTGGGAATTCTTACATAGCTAAGAATATCACTGTAATTTTCAGATTCGTCGAATCTGCTTCGTTTCCTTCCCGTAACAGTCTCTAAAAGTAGAATGCCAAAGATATATACATCGGACTTAAAGAATATTGTCCATGTGTTACGTACTCGGGTGCCATATAACCCTGCAAAATACTCACAGAGAATAATTATGTATCCGTTCCTACTTATTGACACTTGGGAGCAGCATAAGAACCTGACTTACAGTGTTCCAACGACTCTCCTTGTGCATTCTTGTTCTTCAAATCCAAATAGTTCAGACAAACCAAAATCTGAAATTTTCGGATTCATATCTGCATCTAACAACATGTTGCTGGCCTTTAGGTCCCTATGTTTTACTGTAACATGAGTAGATTCTTCGCGCAGGTAGTGAAGACCTTGAGAAATTCCTCCAGTTATCTTAAATCGCATTTCCCGGTTTAACTGTTTCTTCTGGATTGGATCTGTTAAGATAAGCTGAACAGTTAGGTTTTTCTTCTTATTCTTTGAGAATTCCAATTTTGAATATGAGAATTAATTTAGGCACTATATATTGTGACTAACATATTGAACTTGAGAACTCAATACAATGCGCCTCACCAACAAAAAACTTATAAGATCATTATACAAGGATCACAATATTAATGTTTTAAGGCTCAGATCAAACACATATCTATTAGAACCTTACTCGCATGAGAAATGTTTTGACGCCACCCATATTGGAGGATTGAAAATGTTTTGACCCTTTCTCCCGTGAGAGGAATTTGTACTCTAAAGACCTTGCTAACAGAAATTTATTTACTAAAACGAGTGAGACTGAGATGGCATTAGTTACCAAACAGAAAGGTGTCCAAGCTTCTATTAGACATGTATTCATAAACAAGTAACTTTTCGTGCTTCTCCGAGCAAACACAAAGAAGCCTGACAAGATTCTTATGCTGAAGTTTGGCAACCAAGACGAGGTCATTTTCAGCTCTTCTATTCCCAGACTCGAGCTTTCTACTGCTATCTCTTGTCCATCAGGAAGTATACCTATACAAAAATTGTATTGAAAAAGGTTAGAGATATATAAAACCTCTAAACATAAACGGAAACATTAAATTTAAGTTATGTTATAAGCTAACATCAACATAACTCAATAGAAGTACAACCTAATATACTCAGCCAAAGCCACCTTCTCCAAGCTTATGCATGGGAGAGAAGTCAGCAGTAGCAGCTTTGATCGTAGACAAATCAAGCAATAGTGACTCCACATATGACATTTTCTCTAATATAATGAGACCTACCAAAAAAATGTAAATATATTAATAGTTTTGATATATTAAAACGCCAAATCCTAACTTGCAGAAAAATAATGCTAGGCTAACGTGGAGATAAAGCCTAAAGTTTTTAATAGAAACTAAAGTGGGAAGGCTTCAACTGGTTTCTTTACACGCGCACACACAAGAGAAGAAAACAAGGATTAAAAGTATAAGCTTGGGTTTAGCCAAAAAGAAGGATTAACAGAGAAGACAACAAGGGGATAAAAAGTAGATAAAGAACGATGGTTTCCTCTTTAAGACATATCCACAAACACCTGTGAGCAATTGGTGGCAATGGTAATGCTTTTGGGGGGGGGGGGGGGGGGGGGGAGGGGGGGGGCGGGGGAGGGGGGGGGGGGGGGCGCGGAGAGAGAGAGAGAGAGAAACATGGTTGGCTCTTTAAGACATATCCACAAACACCTTGTGCGCGATTGGTGGCAGTGATGGATGAGAAGGCCCCGACAGGGCAGCAAGAAATAAGAGCGACAGTGTTCAGTCGAAGGCATTGGCATATAGGGCAGAGGCTGGCAGAGGTGGTGACAGAGGCAAGCTTGGCTCTGACTCCACCCAGTTTTCAGTCGAATTCATCAGTGGTCCTTTTATAGGCAATGGGACCTTCTAAATGGTCAAATGATTGTCTAGATTTCTTGACGGTGAGATCTGTTTCTTGATTGAGCTCAGGATTCAAAAGCGAAAAGAATTCAATTTTTATTGAATAGCATTAAGCTGTATGACTTGGGTATTGGGCCAACGCGCATCATCTCAACAGGGATGAAAATGTGTCAACACTTAACAGTGATGTGAAAATGCGCCAGAATTAGGGGTGTAAACGGGTCGGGTTCGGGTTGGATCCATGTCATATCCGAACCCGAACCCGATAAGGAATTCGGGTTCGGACTCGGGTTCGGGTCGGAATCTCTTCTTTCTTATCGGGTTCGGGTCGGATTCGGATTTTAAATAGGTGTATTAAAATTTCAATAAGAGTTATTTTTTAAAGTTGTATTTCAATTTTATTAGATGCAAAATGAAAGTTTATACACTTTACTTTTATAATAATATGAACAAGTTCTCATTTTTATAATTTTATTAATTTAAATATGGAGAAATGTATGATGATAAGTACCATTTATAGCATTTACTCTCTTTACGGGTTTGTTATCGGGTTTCGGGTTTGAAATAGTAATATCCAAACCCGACCCGATAAGTATTTCGGGTCTAGTTTTTAGATCCAAACCCGATCCGTTAGTAAAAATCGGATCGGGTTTTCGGGTTTTCAGGTACCATTTACAGTCCTAGCCAGAATTATATAAGACCGTTCCGAGCCTGTTTACATTCTTGAGTTTAATACCAACCCATTTAAATTCGGGATTAGATTACTAAGACCAAGCAAATTACGGGGGATAAATTAACGGGAATAGACTCAGATCATTTCCAGACCCACATCCTTATAAGTTAGCAAAATTTAGCAAACAAATTATGGGTGATAAATATATTAACGAGTACAACATGTTTACTGTTTAACAAAACTTAAACTTTCTTTTGTTCTCATAACACTGAAGAGATTATAGTTTTTTAATAATATGAATAACATGACTTCAAGCGATTTATTATTTTACAAAATTTATTTTAATACTATGTTAATGTTAGTTCTAGAAATCAATCTGACAACTAATCAATGTCACCGATCTAATTGGCCAGGTCGGTGAATATCAGGTGGGAAGTTTTCTATTCAATAGAACGTTCCTTAATTACAGAACCACCTTTCAATTACCTTCCTTACTTAAACACCAATTAGACTGGTATAAGTCAGTCTCAATATACTGAATACCACTATAATCCCGTTATAAAGAAAATTAATTCACTTATACAGTACTTGAAGTGAGGTACGCTTATAACGAATCTCCTTACGACAATTACGTTTCCCGCTACGGTGCTAACGGGTTACTGGACGCTGGTCTCCCAAGATACAACACTCCTTCACGGTATTTGGATAACACTATCAAATTACCGTACAGTCGAACCGTAGTTAACCAGTACCTTCACAGGGTTATCAAAGCAGCAGGACCAAAATAAATTTTAGTGAGAATATTTGTCTTTACTTTGGAGGAAACCCACTGTAAAGAAAGGAGGGAAATAGAAGAATATTCTTCTTTGAAAGTCACAGATTCAGACAATAATTCTATTAAAGAATCTGTTGAATTTTCTGAGTCTTTTTTCAGAACGAATCTTCAAAATCTGAATTACTTCTTCTTCACTTTCACTTCAAAATTCGAAATCTGAATTGCAGATTTTCACTTCAGGATGCAGAAGAAGGAAGAGGGAGAGCTTTTTCATTGTATTGCTCTTTGTTCTGTGTGTTTTTAAAATGGAAGAAAAGGATCGCTATTTATAGCGCTCCGGGAAGGGCAAATCCGTCCGAACGGTTTGCAACGGTTCGGGCTGAACCATTACAACGGTTCGTTCCAGATAGAAACTACACAACCGTTGTAACGGTTCGCGGCGGTTTCCTGTTAGCCGTTGTGTGGATGCGGGTCCAGATAGCGGAGCGGGCGCGATCCGCTGTAGCTCATACCTGTGAGACCCGGTTCAAAAAGAACCGGACCGGCTAGGGAACCCGAACCCGAGCTCCAGGCACCGTCGGCGGCAGCGGCGCGCGCGTGTGGGCATGATTTCCCCCTAATCGCGCGAGAAAACTCCAAGTACCCAAAGGGCACACCCTTTATTCCCATTTTTCTCTATTTAAACACTTCAAACTTTCATCTCATGGCCAGAGTGGGACTAAATGTTTTTAGCTACCTTTAGTCCCCTTATGGCTTTTGATTAGGCAAACTTTAGACCTGAATATCTCATTCATTCGAAGTCAGAATTGAACATGTGAATATACCACGTTCATCCTCAATGGAAGGAGAACACACTCCAACAATTATCCAGTTGATTCTATCAACGGATCTCGTCGTAATTCAACTCAAAGATTCACATTTAATTCTTCATATTTTCCAGCAATTAATAATATAAAGAGGTATATGTATCTCAGACGCCAGCTGAAAAACTCTCTCAGCTGGCACTGCGACCCTGGTCGCAGTCCTAAAAAATTTTAAATATTCTCAGTCTAATTAGCATTGTAGCCATAGGCAGTCCTCACAAATTACTGCAAACAATAATAGCAATTCTCACAAAAAATTCTGCAACCATGGTAGCAGTCCTCACAAAAATACTGCGACGATGGTAACACTGCGATCAGGATCTATGGCTGAGATTCAACCACGTCGCTGCCAGCTGAGAGAGTGTCAGCTAACGGCTGAGGTATATTTTTCTTTAATATAAAAAAATCTAACATATAAGACAGAAACACTAATATAATTATGTTTCACATACAAATTCATAAAAAATTAAAGTTGAAATTCAAAAACACGCATCCATTGAAGCCCATCAGGCGAGAGCCCCCATCTAAATTAAAAGTCGGGCTGAAAACATAGGCTCCAGCTCGGTTATAAGCATAAATGGTTGACGACATAGTGGGCCAAAGCTCAGCCCAACTCTTAGCCCTGCCGGCCATGTTGGACTATGTGGTTATACTTAGGGGTACAAACATGTGTGGATAATCTCCAGATGTCCACACCCGTCTCTGCAAAAATTGTAGATTCAGATATTTAAACTTCGCATCCGGTTGGATATGGATTCGGATTCGAATGCGTTACTAGAAATGATGCAAGATGCCATTTTAATTTGTGGATACGATACGAATATCCCCATAATTAGTGATAATATAAATAAATTATACATTATCAGAACCGAGGGAAGCGAGGTTTTCTCTTGTGACCCCTTCACAAAAGTTGTTCGTGCATCTGTCTGTCTTCATCTGAGAGAGAAAGAGAGAGGTCAGCAACAAAGGACTTCTTATTCCCTTTCTTCCTCTCTCTTTCAGCTTCCTTCTTCTTTTCCCAACCGCCTCCTTCTCCTCTATCCCTCCAACCTCCCATCTCCTCTACAGCCTCCTCCTTCTTCCAACCTCTTTCTCCTCTCTCCCTCGAGCCGCTCATCTCCTTTCAACCTCCTCTTTCTCTCTCATCGCAGTCGTTACCTTTCTCTCTGTCGTGGCTTAGTTTCTCACCGTTAAAGCGGTATACTAGTATATAATAATAATATTTTAATCAAAACCGAGTAAAATCAAGTTCTCTCTTGTGACTCCTTTACAAAAGTTGTCCGTCCGTTTGTTCGTCTTCATCCGCGTGACACAGTGAGAGCACGCGAGAGAGAGAGAGAGAGAGAGAGAGAGAGAGAGAAGCAACGCCGCTCTAGCCTTTTTCTTCTTCCTCTCCTCCTTCTCTCTACCCGACAGCCTCATTTTTCTTCCCCCAATCTCCTCCTCTTCCTCTCTCCCTTTAGCCTACCCTCTTCCACTCTCACAGTATTCGTCGCCTCTCTCGCAGTCATTGCTCAGTTTTCACTGCCAAACGCGATATCCTAGTAATGATTAAATATTAATTAATACTTTTAAGTTCTTTATAATTAAGTTTCACTTAAACACATCTCAATATAAGATGTCACTTTTAGTTTCTCTCCCCAGTCCCCCCTCGCTCTCTCAGCAACTCACGCAGACCCAACTGGGGTTTGAGACTGGCGGCGGCGATCAAGCTCCGGTAAGGGTCTCTCTCTCTCTCTCTCTATGTGTGTGTGTGTGTGTTTTGAAATAGAACACCCAATGGAAAAATTATGACATCAGATTTATGATTCTAATGCAGACAAAAGATTCGAAGAAAATGAAGGAAGAAACAAGCATACGATGTCTGGTATTCAAAAGATATAAAAAAAGTTTTCAATTCCTTTAATACATATCTGAGAGCCCTTAGCAATAGAAATATGCTTATCAATTGATTCATGAAAGTTCGATAAGTGGTAGGAAGTAGTGGACATATGGTAAATTGCACTAGAGTCTATCACCCATGTACATGTAAATGTTTGATCTAGATCTATATAGGAAAGCAAAATCATCATCTTCATATGAATAAGGAGGCTAAGCTGTGCATAGCAGATTGATTCTTACCAGAGAATGAAGTATTCATTTGAGCAATCTTCAACTTGAAAGCCTCCCTTTTTCCTTCCAACTCCTAGAGCAAAATCTGAATTTTGGCACAAAGAGATAAACCTTTCAATTATTTTCTTTGCAAACATTCAAATTTTCTTCTGAATTCTCACTAACTATGTTGCACGAACACAACTGTATCAATATGAACACAACACACTGATACGTGACAAATTCTTAAAAATATACACGACACATGTATTTAACCCGTGAGCCGGACACGGGTGCAACATGACACGGCTTCATAATAAGAATGTCCTTACTACATAGTGTTGGAATTGAAGAATATAAAAGCGAATCTTTGAGCTGAATTATGGTAAGATCCGTTGATCGAATCAATTGGATGATGGTTGGAGTGTGTTCTCCTTCCATTGGGGATGAACGTGGTATATTCACATGTTCAATTCCGACTTCGAATGAATGAGATATTCAAGTCTAAAGATTGCCTAATTCAAAGCCAAATGGGACTAAAGGTAGCTAAAAGCATTTAGTCTCACATTGTCCATGGGATGGAAGTTTGTGGTGTTTAAATAGAGAAAATTGAGAACAAAGGGCGTGCCATTTGGGTACTTGGAGTTTTCGCGCGCGATTGGGAGGGATCTATGCCCGCCCGCACATGTGTGCATGCGCGCGCGCGACGCCGCTGGCGGCGGCCGGCCGGCACCGGTGCCGGTGTCCGGGTCCGGGTCCGGGTCTGGGTTCCTACCCTGCCTGGTTCTTTTTGAATCAGGTCTCAAGGGTATGGGCCACTCTGGATCCGAACCAGACCCGCTCCGCTCTCAGGATCTGAACCAATCCGCCAAAGGTTGCGAACCAATTGGACGGCCAAAGGTTGCAACAGTTCAGACCGAACCGTTGCATCCTTTCGTTGGGTTCGAACCTGTTGGTCCCTCCTGGAGCGCTATATATAGCCCTCCGGATTCTCAATTAAAACACACACCAAGTAAACAACTCTCTCTCTTTCTATCTGAGTTCTGAAGCAGAAGCAAGCCTGCTTTCTGAACTGGGAAGTAGAGTTCCAAAGCGACTTCCAGCGAGAAGTGGAAATCCGTAACTCGGTTTCCGAAGCGACTTCCAAAGAAGATTAAGCGACTTCCAAAGAAGATTCTGCAAAATTCGTTCTGAAAGAGGGCTTAGAAAATTCAACAAATTCTTTTATAGAATTGTTGTCTGAATCTAAGACTTCTGAAGAAGAATATTCTTCAATCCTTCGTCCTCAACAGTAGGCGCTACTCCAAAGTAGAGACAAATATTCATCCGAAATTTGTCCTTGTACCGCTGCTTCAACGATCCTGTGAAGGTACTGGTTGACTACGGTTCGACCGTACGGTGATTTGGTAGTGCTATCCAAATACCGTGAAGGAGTGTTGTATCTTGGGAGACCAGCGTCCATTATCCCGTTAGCACCGGTGCGGGGGACGTAATTGTCTTAAGGAGATTCGCTCTAAGCGTACCTCACTCCAAATACTGTATAAGTGAATTAAGTTCTTTATACAGGGGATATACTTTACAGTATATCGAGACTGATTTAGATTCAGTCTAATTGGTGTTTAACCAAGGAAGGAAATTGAAAGGTGGTTCTTAAATTAAGGAACGTTCTATTGAACGGAAAACCTCTCACCTGATATTTGCCGACCTGGCCAATTAGATTGTTGATATTTCATTGATCTTGATTAGTTGTCAGATGATTCCTGTTAAGCAGAATCCAACACATAGCTCCACTAATGACTGTTAGAAATATCCTTGCAAACAAATATAACTTAACCAGAAATACCAAACTTAAAACCAGAAGAAGGTTTAGATATTACCGGGCACTAGCATATGCGGAACAACTTCTGATAGATTAATATGCATGACCAAAGAAAATTATGCTTCATACCAGAACGTAATTGCGTGGTGGCTTGAGTCCACTGGGACTTCTGCTTGACAAACTTGGGCAAAATTTCAGGATAGCGGCCGATTAAATTGGTAAATCCACTTCAGCATCGCATGACAAACAGAAAAAGGATTGGTTGCCACATGATAAGATAACAAATATTGGAGACAAATCATTATACCACATTGATACCACAGTCCGAGACTCAAACTAATAGGAGAAACAAGAGTGGCATCCATGAAATATGACCCACATCCATAAAATTGGCCCAGTTAATTATGAGATATTCACCACACAGGTAGTCCCTTTCGTTAATTCATCTCACAAATCCATGGTAATACAAGCTTACATATCCATATCTTAGCATATCAATCAAGCAACAATCTACCAAATCAAAATGTCTGCGATAATTTCAACGGTTATAATAGGATAATATCAGTTTATTTTTCATAAGCAAAAGGTAAAATTGTTGCATTATTCTTTACCGTAACAATTTATGCAGGTAAGAATTCAGAGTATACTTCAGTTGAACACTAGATTTAAAGCTCCTTTAATTCTTGATTCCATCACTCCAAACCAACATTCTCGAGGGTCTATGTTACACACTGCATACTATTAAAAAAAAATCTTGGTCATCTTATTGCCAACTGAAGCTTCCACCGTCTGGAAATAAGAATTGTAGACCTACTAAAATTACTGAATCTGGTATGCACTTTTCCACCGAACTGAACCTCCCAACTCTTCTAAGCAATTACTGGTTTGCGCAATTGTTATTGTTTCTGAAGGTTCAGTTATCACCTAGGCTCTAGTTCTGAATATGAAGCCTCACTTGTAGAACATAAAACCAATTTATCCATCTCAGCACAGAATCTAGGCTGTGAAGGGTCAGGGAGAGCCACCGAGGAACTATTAAGCATGCGGAGTATCAATGACATGAGAGGTCTCTCTGCTGGAACTTCCTGAGTACATAGCAGTCCTATTCGGATGCATGTCAATACCTCATTTGCTGGAACATCACAACATAACGGATCTATTATCTTTAATGTTCTTCCGTTGGTCCAATGCTCCCATGTCTGCAAGAGAACAACTTGTATAAATCAAAACATACTATCTACGTGTGCGTGCGTGCGTGCGTGCGAGAGAGAGAGAGAGAGAGAGAGAGAGAGAGGGAGAGGTAATGGGCATCAGTATGACAACTATAATAAAAAATCGCAACTTTTATATTATTTTCCCTTGCATCAAGTGGTTGAAAATTTAAATTTTTATAATAACCTTACATTATTTAGATCCGTAGGCAAAGACATGTTAAGCATAAGATTTTTTTGGTATGCCTACATTTTACAACATGGAGATCAATATGAACAGCATAGATCATCCAAAAAAGAAGTGGAGAGTGTACTTTTCGGCCACTGTCTGGGGAAACTTTGTCAGATGTCACCAGATACCCATTAATCCCCCATCAAGCTTATATGCATGGGAAGAGTTCGTGCATCAAAAGGATGAGAAAAGGTTCTTTATGGGATCCCTTGTTTGGATATAACACCAAACAGAAAGAGAATATTTGAAAACAAGCTTATTCACATGATGCTGGTTATTCATGTGGGCAAGAGAAGGTGTTGTGGGGGCTGATCTGTTGACTGTGGGTGTCGTTGATCTGTTGACTGTTATTGATGGAAACACGGATGATTATAATGTGATCAATGATCAAGATTGAATGGACACAGATTGGGAATGGGTCACAGATTTAGGTGATCCAGGACTGTAAAAATGTTTATGGGTGTTCTTGGCATAGTGGTGCATGTGGATTGTGTAGATTTCACTATTTGGCTCTTTGGAGATATAGGATATGGCTTTGTTCAAGTTTGAGTTCACCAATTTTCTAAATTGACTCCTAATTCAATTGAGTTGGCTTTGTTTAGTTTGCAACTTCTATTTGGTTTGTTTTGCAACTTATGTTTGGTTTGACTTGCATTACTTTGCAGTTCAACATTTCGGCAACAATTCAGTAGTTTAGCATCTGCAATAAGTCAACACCTTACATCAGCACTTTCAGCAGTTGTTTACCACTTCAATAGTTCTATTTTCTTTTTCAGTTTTTCCCCCTAGACAAACTCTCATGTCATCATAGTCTTGTTAGTATTTGGAACCTTATACAGTAATAACAGTATTTGGAATAGGTAATAATTTGAGTAAGATTTGATTTTGTTTGAGCTTATGTAAGTAGAGGACCACTCAATTTTACGCAATTGTATTTCGTAGTTATATTGAGTTTTGATTTTCAATAAAGATATAAGTTTTTAGACTTAAATAAATTTTCCTTCTTTTTTGTCATGTCAAATCCTGCATATGATTTTTAGAACGAAATTGGCGCATGCTTTACTGATATGCATTCTACATTAATGCATAAACATTAAAACATAAATTTCCTCATTGGGATATGTGAGTTACTACTTCAACTATTTCTTAGCTGGTAGCAAGGTCCGCAGATATTTATGTTAACTATATGGAAAGCCAACTATACATACATTGATTATATAAAATGAAGAGCCTAAGAACTCTTACATAGCTAAGAAGATCATCATAATGTTCAAAATCATGAAAGCTATTCCTTTTCCTTCCTGTCACAATCTCTAGAACCAGAACCCCATAGCTGTATACGTCTGACCTGACAGAAAACTGTCCACGCATAGCATACTCTGGTGCCATGTAACCACTGCAAAATACTCGATGAAATTAATAGGTGGAAATATATCGCTGTTTGTTACAAAGAAATAGAAGGAACAGACTTACAATGTTCCAACAACTCGATTTGTAGTGCACTGTGTTTCTTCGCCTCCAAATAGTCTGGACAAACCAAAGTCTGAAATTTTTGGGTTCATGTCTGTATCTAACAATATGTTGCTGGCCTTCAGGTCTCGATGTATAACTTTAAGATGACACTCTTCGTGTAGATAGAATAGACCTTGAGCAATTCCTCTAATTATCTTGAATCGTGTTTCCCAGTTTAGTTCTTTACGTTTGATAATATCTATTTTGGCATGTTGAATAGTTAGTTAAATTATGTAAGAATGACATACAAAGCTTGATATCAATGGGAAATGAATATAAGAAATTAACAGAGAATTAATCATAGTCACAGAAGAACATTTAGGCACATTACTGTGTATGGCCTGATAAATTAGACAAAAACCAAAAATTCAATAAAAGATAAAGCAGTCAATATGCTACATTATGAAAATTCATGTAAAATGCATGAGTATCTTTTAGAAATTTTCATACCAAATAAAAAGGTGTCCAAGCTTCTATTAGGAATACACTCGTATACAAGCAGCTTTTCTTCCTCATCCAAGCACACACCATGAAGCCTAACAAGATTCTTATGCTGAAGTTTGGCAACCAGTACAAGTTCATTTTTGAGCTCGTCTATTCCTTGTCTTGAGTTTGTGGAAAGCCTCTTCACCGCTATCTCTTGTCCATCAGGTAGTATTCCCTTAAGAACATGATGTGAAAAAAGACTAAGCCAAAAAATTTAACATGGAAGAAATATGTTAGCATGTTAAGTGCCAACCAGTATTGCCCGGCAAAGCGGTACCTTATAAACTGAACCAAAACCACCTTGTCCAAGCTTATTGACTTCAGAAAAATTAGCTGTAGCAGACTTGACAATAGATAAATCAAATAATAGTGATTCCACAGCTGAGACTTCCGGCAGTTTTTCCTTACCTACAAAAGGAGTGCATTCCATTACTATTATTTTAGGTGTTTACTTCCAAGAGAGATGCTAGCATGTGCACAAACAGGGCTCAACCACTGGTCAACCTGAAAATGAAGTTAGAACTTCTCAATAGAGGCCTGGGCGGAGGGCTTATTGAGACGAGATTAAAATGGCTTCAACTAGTTTCTTTCTTTCAAAGAATTAATATTTTGCTTTTATTATTGGTATTAATAATGCCCAAACAGATGTTACCAGAAATCATATATAAGGTGATGGTAAAAACCACTGTCAAAGGATGAGTGATTGCGGACACGCCATCACCACAGATATACTATTGTCAAAGCAGTGATCTTGTATTTCTGTGGAACATTGTATTTTAATTTGGCTTATCGTATTCTATCCTGGTTGTACTTTTGTTTTGTTAAAAATTTTTTAATGAAGCGTGGGGGTTCTTCCCACCGTTTATCAAAAAAGGGGGAAGAGGGGGGGGTGGGGGTGGGGGGGGGGGGGGGGGGGGGGGGGGGGGGGGGGGGGGGGGAGGTGGGGTACTGTTAGAAAATGGTGTATACTGTATATAATAGTTTCTTGTAGTGCATACTGTTGAGAAACAATATGTATGCTCAGATACCAATTGTTGTGATTTCAGGGGTCACCCTCACGGCTGGATCGACTGGGGCAGTACAGTGGATACGAACCACAGGATTTACTAAGGCAACGTGAAGAAGAGAAGAAGAAGATATTCCAAAGTAGATAGAAAGCCAACATATAATATAACGTGATTTCACCGATCAAACAGATAGTATGTACGTCTACGAGAGAAGGGGGAAGGAATTTTATTAAAACTTTGGGGAGTACAATAAGAATTATTTACACCTCACACTGAGAAGTTACAAGCTCTTGATGGCCGTCAAGAACAGCGAACCCTTGTGGCTACGCTTCTCTCACGAATCTCACACCTAGAAGAATTACACCCTTAGGAATTACAAATTCATAGGATTCTCCTAGAATTTATTGAAGGCCACCCCAAAGGGATCATTTATAAAACATAGATCTCTCCTAGTCCTAAACAAACTTCAACAATACGAACAATCACCACCTTAGAGTAAAGAAAACTCGAATCTAACTCGGAATCAAAACAAATCTAGAAAAGGAAACTGTCAGATCTGACATTAGTCGACTAGGTTAGGGCATTAGTCGACTAATACCATATATTAGTAGACTAGGTCTAAATACTAGTCGACTACTCTGACAAATCCGAGAACCCCTAACTCTCTGTTGGCCAAGTTAGTCGACTATATAATGTATTAGTCGACTAATCCCTGAGATTAATCAACTATACCTAGTACTAGTCGCTACTCCTATGCACAAATTCTTGTACACATCCGTTTTTTTATTTTTGAGTTTTCGTTTACTTTCACGATGTATTCACGTCATAATCCTAACAATTTTACCCTTGACTTGAATACGTCCAAGTCCGAAAATAGCCACCATGCTCTATGTGCTCTCATCCACGCACAATTGAACAAACTTAACTTCGTCTCCATCTCACTCCCTCTTCTTCATAACTCCCTCATGGGGTTCTCAACTTGATTAGGTCGAATAAGTTCAGGCCCAATCTGACCTTTATTATCTAATGATCTCCTTGATCTATACAAAATCTATGAGAATTTGCTCTACAATGGGAGTAACAATCTGGACTGCCTTGTTGCGCGCCTAGTCCCAATCTCTCTTCGAGGTACAACTGAACATCAGAGCTCGAATCCATCGTGGTCTCTGATTGTTCCATAACCACCCTTCCAAAGCCGAGGATAACTGCAATTCACCAACTGTAACTTCTGAATTTTGCAACATATACACATTGCCGACATGTCGGCTTGAAACACCACATGAGCCTCTTTGGAAACTTCCATAAGATCACCTTTCGAACTGAAACAGAACCCTTCCTCTTGTAGGGCTCCAAGAGAGATGAGATTGTACCTTGATTCGGGAACATGACAAACGCCTTGAAGAGTAGTGATGCATTCATAATAAGACCGAACTGGATTGTTCCTTCACCAATCAACTTACTTGTAGCAGAATTTTTTATGAAGATTTCTCCCCCCTGAACCAAAGTGTATGAAGAGAATATCTTCTTATTGGAGCTGATATGCTGTGAACATCCAGAATCTATGACCCATCTATATTCGTTACCAACTGATCTGTCTGTAACAGATAGAATGTCGCATTATTCTTCATCTCCTCCAACTAGTTTAGTGACATTAGCATCTGATTATTTCTTCTTTCAAATCCAATACTCAGATTTAATGTGCCTCTTCTTGTGACAATAGTTGCACGTCAAATTCTTTTATTTTGAGTTACCCGTGGAACTCCCATTATTACTCTTCTCTCTTGAATAATGAACTTGCCCGAAATCATCATGATGAGACTCACCCGTCAACCGGGTATCAATTTTTTCCTTGTTGACAAGATGCTCTTTGACCTTATTAACTTTGATTGTTGACTTACCTTTATAGATGATAGCTTCCCTAAAGTTCTTATATGAAAAAGGTAAAGATCACAGTAATAAAGTATTTGATCCTCATCTTCTATCTTAACCTCTATCTTATCTAGATCATTGATAATAGAGAAAAATTCTACAATGTGAGACTTGATAGGTGTACCTTCATGCATGCGAAAAAAAAGAAATGCTGCTTCAGAATCAATTGATTCACCAATCACTTCTTCAGTTAGTGATCCTGAAGTCGCTCCCTACAGCGAGGATGTTGTTTTCTCCGTAGAAAACATATCCAACACTTTGTCCACCAAGCAAACCTAAATAGCTGTCAAGGCTTTCTCATCCAACTCCTGTCAAGTATCTTCCTTCATGTCTTGAGGTTTTTTTCTCCCTTCTGAGCAGTATTTTCTTCAACCCGTTCTCAGTAAGGATGGCGTTCATCTTAATCTGCTACCTGCTAAAATTGATGACGCCATCATACTTCTGAATATCGAACTTGATCGCAGACATCTTCAAGTTAACTTTGCTCTGATATCACTTGTTGAGAAATAATTTGTATGCTCTGATACCAATTATTGAGAAACAATCTATATGTTCTGATACCAATTGTTGTGATTTCAGGGGTCGCCCCCATGACTGGATCGACTGGGGCGGCACAACGGATACGAACCATAGAATCTAGTAAGGCAACGTGAAGAAGAGAAGAAGAAGATATTTCAAAGTAGATAGAAAGCTAACACACAATATAACGTGGTTTCACCAATCAAACAGATCGTGTGTACGTTCACGGGAGAAGGGGGAAGGAATTTTATTAAAACTTTGGGGATTATAATAAGAATTATTTATACCTCACGCTGAGAAGTTACAAGCTCTTGATGGCCGCCAAGAACAGCGAACCCTTATGACTAAGCTTCTCTCATAAAACTCCTACCTAGATGGAATACACCCTTAGGAATTACAAATTCATAAGATTCTCTTAGAATACATTGAAAGCCACCCCTAAGGGATTAATTATAGAACATAAATCTCTCCTAGTTCTAAACAAACTCCAATAATACGAATAATTACCACCTCAGAGTAAAGGAAACTCAAATCCAACTTAGAATTAAACCAAATCTAGAAAAGGAAACTGTCAGATCTGACATTTTAGTCGACTAATATCATGTATTAGTCGACTAGGCCCAAATACTAGTCGACTACTCTGACAAATCCGAGAACCCCCAACTCTCTGTTGGCCAAGTTAGTCGACTATATAATGTATTAGTCGACTAATCCCTGAGATTAGTCGACTATACCTAGTACTAGTCGACTACTCCTATGCACAGATTCTTGTACACATCCATTCTTTGATCTTCGAGTTTTCGTTTATCTTCATGACGTATTCACGTCATAATCCTCACACCTCCTACATAGTAGAGCTCAATAACTGATCAACTGGGCGATGAAGTATGGAGCTTTCAATAGAGAGAGGAACGGAGTTGAGTGGAACAGATTCAACAAAAAAACTATAATAAGAGTATAGATTTACGTTTTCAAGTGCATGGGACTTGCAGGCTATGGTAATTTTTTTAGAGCAGTTTATTGAAAAGAAAATGTTATATTTTCAATACAAAATCCAAAACTGAATTATCTCTTATAATCCAAATCTCGTGGAAAAAAAACACAAACAATAAAAATAAAGCAGATTATTTTTTATTTTTTCTTAACATCTGTGAACAATAATGTAATTATTTGATTTGATTATGCACTTGTATACATAAGGACACTTTATAACATCCCAACGCCAACCCCAACCCCTGATAAGAAGATCAAATCTCTACCAGATTCCCCAACTGAAGTAACCTCTTGACAAATCTAAGAAGTAATTAGCAGACTCAACAACAACAAAATCAGATTTTCAAGATCATAATCACAACAAGAATCAGTTAGAGTCTCTCGTTCCCATAATCGTCTACATGATCTTCTATCTTCTTTTGTAACAAATTGTAACAAACTGGTATGTCTGTAACACTATAAATATAGTAGAGATTTACACCACAAGAGTGTACTGTGATTTGAAACCATTGCCAGTCTAATTACAAACTTCTTTATGGTATCAGAGCCACTATTTCACTGAAAAAAATTTATCCAATCCTATACTCCACTGAAATTTACCCTTCATTCTCGATGGATACTTCAACACCAAATTCCAACGCTGTTGTAGCCAACCTTACCGAGTTTCTGAAGATCAATCTTGATCGATCTAATTATCCATTATGGTTAGCCCAAATCTCTTCCATCTTCAACATGAAGTTCCATCTTCAACATGAAGAGTTCACAGTTCAAATTAGGTGACAACTGTGTGGCAACCACCAAAGTCAATCTGGCATATGAAGATTGGTTGTAGAAGGACCAGCTTGTGTTGAGTTGGATCAATAATTCACTAACACCTTCAATATTATCCACCGTGGCACGCTCCAAGTCCTCTCATGAGACATGGGTATCTCTTGAAAAATGATTTGCTTCTCAATCTCACAATCGCATCATGCACCTACGCAACGAGTTGCTCAACACCAAAAGTAAAGACCTCTCTATCACAGATTTTGTGGATAAAGTTACCCACATTACCGACAATCTGGCCTTGGCTGGAAAAAAAGTCGATGATGACGATCTCGTTCTATCATCATGAACAACATTGGTCCGACATTTGAAGCCACTGTGAGCTCCGCACAAACCCGGGACACGCTGATTTCTTATGACGATCTTGTGGCTCTTCTTCTTGGTGCAGAGCTGAGGATGAAGTCACACTCTTCTCTAACCCTTGATGCTTTCCTAACAACATTGTATGCTTCTACACAATCTGTGTCCTTGAGTCAAGGCTATAACAACCGAGGTTGCGGAACCTCCTTCCGTGGGCGTAGGCGTGAACGCACCAATTCCTTATCATCATCGTCTGCCCTGCCTCCGAAGACTGAGGGCGTGTTCGTGTGTCAGATCTGCAACCGTTCTCGGTACACGGCATTAAACTGCTACCACCAAATGGACCATGCCTACGAAAGGCGCGTCCCAACTAAACAGCTCTTAATCATCATCGCAAACGAGGCACCTACCAACACTGATGCATCCACTTGGGTCACAGATACTGGGGCATCCAACCACATCACCAACGATCTTGCAAATCTTACAATTCATGACTCCTATCATGGAGCTGACAAAGTTGCTGTAAGGGAATGTTGTAGATTTGCACATATCCCATATTAGTTCATCTACTTTTTCACATAACTCTTTTGCATTTAAGCTAGATTTGCCCATATCCCACTTTAGTTCATCTACTTTTTCACATAATTCTTCTGCATTTAAGCTTTCTAATATCATATGTTGTCTTAATGTTTCCACTAATCTCCTCTCTGTTCATCAGCTTACCCGTGATAATAACTGCTTCTTTGTGATTTTTCACGATTTTTTCTATATCAAGTATCTAAAGATGGGGAAACACTTTTCCTTGGACCGAGTAACGATGGCCTCTATTACTGAACATCTACTACCAAATTTCTACTGCTAAGAGTGGTCCTTTTGTTTTTCTTGGTGCTCGGGTTGCTGCTCAAATTTGGCACTCTCGTCTTGGCCTCCTGCCTTGGCCGTTGTCTCCAAACTGTTATCAAATAAATTCTTATCCACTACGGGCTTCGGTTGTCTTTCATTTTGTCACTCTTGTCCTTTGAGTAAAACCTCCAAATTATCTTTTCAGTTATCCAACTCTGCTCAAATAATCCACTAATTTAATTCATTCTGATGTTTGGAGTTCTCCTATTACTTTATGCGAGGTTTTAAATATTTAGTTTTATTTGTTGATGATTACTCTAGGTACTCATGGATTTATCCTATGCATTATAAGAGTGAAGTCTTTGATATTTTTGTCAAATTCAAAACACTAGTTGAAAATATGTTTTCTTCTAAAATCAAAGCTTTACAATCTAATGGTGGTGGAGAATACACCATACTTTTCAACAATTTCTTGCCACTCATGGCATCCAATATCGCTCTTCATGTCCATCTCATCCCGAACAAAATGGTCTAGCCGAACGTAAATATTGCCACATTGTTGAAATTTGGCTCACCTTACTTGCTCACTCTCACATGCCTCTCTCATATTGGATGCATTTAATATCGCGTTATCTCTCATTAATCGTCTATCTACATGGACTCTTCAATTTTTCACACCGTATGCCAAGTTGTTTAATCGACCTTCTAAATATGATTTTCTTCGAATGTTTGGTTGTGCATGATTTCCTTATTTTTGTCCATATAATACCAATAAACATCAATTTCGCTCCAAAAAATGTGTCTTTCTTGGATACTCTCTTAACCATCAGGGCTATCGTTGCCTCGATATTTTACGGGTCATGTCTATCTCTCTCGTCACGTGGTATTTGATGAACACTCATTCTCTTTTCAAGATATCTCTTATACACAATCATCACCCAACATTCACCTAGACTCTTTTACTCTTTTACTTAGTTCTGATCCGGTGTCATTTACCCAAATTCCTACACCTACACCTACTCATAACTCTCCAGATCAACATACCCAGCCACCTAACGTATTGTCAATATATCCAACTATTCAATCTTCAATTTCATCGCCACAGTAACTTCTCATTCCTACACCACCCCTCTTTACAGCATCTTCGACCCACAAGATGGTTACCAGGAGTCGTACAGGAATTGTTAAACCCAATCCCCAATATGCTTTGCTTATGACTAATGACTATGATTTTGAACCCTCATGTTTTAGTTAGGCTGTTTAACAAGCTTCTTGGAGAAAAGTATGGAGCCAAATTTGATGCTTTACAACTTAACGGGATGTGGTCGTTGGTGTCAGCACGGCCATGTATGAACATTTTACCAAACAAATAGGTCTTTAAAGTCAAACGGTGACTGGATGGATCTATTGACGGTACAAAGCTCGTTTAGTCGCAAATGGGTTTCATCAACAGGATGGACTAGATTTCAATGATACATTTAGTCCAGTTGTCAAGCACACTACTATTCGTACGGTCATCGCTTTGGCAATCCATCACCACTAGCCTATTCGTCAACTAGATGTTCACAATTCTTTCTTGCATGGGTTCCTAACAGAAGTGGTCTATATGCGGCAGCCTGCAGGGTTCGTAGACCCTAACTTTCTTCATCATGTTTGACACCTGCACAGGTCTCTCTACAACTTGAAGCAAGCTCCAAGGGCATAGTTTAAACGCTTCTCTGACTGTCTTGAAGACATTGGATTTCACGAATTTAGGAGTGATTATTCTTTGTTCATTTATCACCACCAAGACATCCTCATTTTTTACTAATTTATGTGAATGACATATTGATCATAGGAAATAATTCTACAATTATTTCTTAGTTCATTGAGAAGCTTGGTACATCATTCTCTATGAAGGATCTGGGCAATCTGCATTATTTTCTTAGAGTGGAAGCCAACTATGCCTATGGCAGTTTGTATCTGTCTCAGACAAAATACATCACCGACTTGCTGCTTCGCACACAATTTCAAGATGCAAAACTCATTAATTCTCCTGTTCCTGCTGGGAGGAAGCTTAGTCGTTATGATGGTGATCCCTTGCCTGATGGATCAATATATCGTAGCATTATTGGTGCTCTTCAGTATATCACTTTTACCCGTCCAGATCTTTCATTTGTCGTGAACTAAGTATGCCATTTCATGCATCAACCCCCTAGCTCCCATTGGATGGCTGTCAAATGTATATTACATTATTTGAAGAAAATTCCAACTCATGATTTGTTCTACAAACCTGATGCTCTTTCTCTTCAAGGATTCTCGAATGCAGATTATGGTGGTGATCTAGATGACAGGCATTCAACTGGTGGTTATTGTATCTACCTTGTTGGTTGTCCAATTTCTTGGAGTGCTAAGAAATATCGAACAATCTCCTGCTCTAGTACAGAAGCAGAGTATAGCCATTTAGCTTACGCGGCGACGGAAATCTCATGGTTGCTCTCCCTATTCCGTGACTTGCATATCAGTCTCACAACCCCCATAATCTGATATGATTACATTAGTTTCATCTCCTTCGCCTCCAATCCTAACTTCCATTCCAAAATGAAGTATTTAGATATTGATTACCACTATGTTCGTGATAAAGTGGTCCGCCGAGAACTCCATGTTCGTTACATTCACACAGCCAACCAAGTTGCAGATATTTTCACAAAGGGTCCTGTCATCGGCTCAGTTTGTTTTACACTCTGCCAAGCTTATGTTGCGTTAATGCTCCATCAGCTTGCGAAGAGTGGCAGGAAGATCAAATATCTATCAGATTCCTCAACTGAAGTAACCTCTGGACCAAATCCATGAAATGGTTAGCAGACTAAACAACAACAAAATCAGATCTTTAAGATCAGAATAACAACAAGAATCAAGTTAGAGTCTATTGTTCTCATGATCATCTTTATGATCTTCTATCTTCTCATGCCACTAATTATAACAAACTGATAAGTCTGTAACACTATAAATATAGTAGAGATTTACACCGCAAGAGTATAATGTGGTTTGTCTAATTACAATCTTCTTTACCCCAACCCCCTCCACACACCCGCACACACCAAAATAAATAAATAAATAAATAAAAATAAAAATAAAAATACCCTCCTCCCTTTCCCACCCACACACAAAATATGAAATTCCTGGCTGTGCCCCTTTAATCGATTAGCGAGCTAAACGCCTTGGTGAAATAAAAAATGATACAAGAGCTAACCATCATCATTCCATTTGAAAATGGACAGCCAGAAAACAAATAACCAGGAGCAATTGTGACTAATATGGGAAAGGATATCACAATAAAATAGGAATTTTAGTGGAAAAGGTCAACAGAGGAAATAATAAAATCATGTCATTCTCAAATCTCAATCTGGATTCAATAAATTAAGATAGTAATATATAGCTGAAGTTTTTACATACTTACGAGAAAATTTCCTTGCTGATCTTCTCCTCCAAAAGCAAATAAAGAGTAAAATGAGGATAAACACTATAGCTACCGCAGTAGGGGCGACGATCATGGGTACTTTACCACCAACAGAGATGTTCTTGTTTCCTGCATCAAAACACAACAAACTAGTAACAATCTCTGAAGGGCACAAAGAAATGAAAAATTCTCAAACTAGTTGGAGAGGCTCTGATACTACTTTAAATGAATTCACTACTGATTAATTGATGCAAGCCACACATGCTTGTCTTCGGAGTGCAAATAAGTGGACTAAAAATAAGTAAATAGAGTATTTCTTTAAAAGTAAAGGGTGAAAAATCAAGGACAATTCTGATATTGAAATACTAGTATATCGGTGGTGGCGAAAAATTAAGGACAATTCTGATCTGTTCAGGTGATTTTGACATCACCTTTTTCCTCATAGCTTTATGAGGGGGCGGACTTAGCATCCGAAGGCCTTGGAAGTGAAGCACGGGACGATGTCTCGTTCTTTTCATCACCGCAGAGGTGATGGGCACTGCATAGTGCTTTCGTTCTAACTTCGCGGCTGAGAACTTTGGTAACACACTTAGGCGCTGAAGCTGCATAAGCACCGCTATCAGCATTCGGGGATGATCCATTAACTTCGCTCTGAAGAGAAGACTTCACACTGGAAGATTTTGAGAGGGAAGCACGCTGTGGTGCTTTGTTCGCAGCCTTGTTGCGAAGGTGGCTAGCACTGCTGAGTGTTTCTGTTCCAGCCTTGCGGTTGAGAACTCCGCTCGTATCCTGAGGTACTGGCGCTGTGCTAGCCACGCCATGGGTCACTTCGCTTGTGAGAACGAAGTTGGCGCAAGGAGTTACTGCTCCTAAATTAGGCGAAGGTAGAGTTACCAATTTAGCCTTGCGGTTAATAGTCTCAGCGAAGCTGCCAAACCGGACAGGCAGTTTGTCTTTGTCTTCGCGTGATAGGCGAAGTTGCGGTGGAGCTTCGCCTGAAACTTCACACTGAGCTTTCTGCCTTGGCCTCTGAGATTTAGGTTCGCAGAGAACCTGGTTAGCCTTGCTTAAGGCACCTGTATCCTCAGTAGAGGCTGAGAGGAGTTGGGACGAGGCTCGTCCAGTTACTTGCCCGGCTACGACTGGTTTCTGCTCGGAAGCTTTGGCCACCGAAATCTTTTTGTACTTCTGAGTGTGGAGCACTAGACTACTCTCAGAGAGCAATTCTTCGAATTTTTCTTGGTTGTAATGAATGATCAAGTTTTCGAAAATGACGGGCTCAAGACTCTGATCGTTACATTGCGACACTGTCTCCTTGTTGCGCCAAAAGACGGATTTCCCCAGCGGAGTCGCCATCTTGTTTTTCATTGATTTAGGTAAGGAAAAACTTACAAAAAGAAGTGGAGGAGCGAAATTACAAGTAATTCTTTAATAAAAGAAAAGATTATAAGTAGATCTCCTCCGAGATTTCTGGGGAAATGTGCCGGTAGGAATCTGATCAGTGCGTGATCACTTTGTCCCTTTGACGATGCAATCGATCAGGTGATCGAACTGCCTCCTAATCAGACTCCCTTCTCGCTTGGTTCGGGGAATCGGAGAACAGAAGATCAGTGGAGTCCTTTTATTAGGATCTTTCTTTAGCCAATCTTCTCTCTGTCCATCCTTGTCCCTTATGTCTAGTAAGCGACTATTTATAGCCAAAAGTGGGGTGTAACCGCCCCCTTGAATTCAGCAAGACTAAATCAGCCATTAGCTTCGCGCGAGGCTCGCAAATGACCTTACCGCGAAGCTCTTTGTGAGCTTCTGGCGAGACTAGAGGGTTTGTGCGAACGTCCTCATGTCATGTGTAGCACCCCGTTCCCGGGATACGTACCCAGATACGTGTCCTGACTTTATTGACCGTATTATTGCAATTTTCTTTCAGTATTTATTTTTATGTTGTGATTTCTCATGTTTTTGGTATCAGATCTGGATTCTCAGATCTAGAGCCAGCCCTGACCCGGACCGAGAACTCGATACCAACCGATAGCTCGATTTGACTTTCTGGAAGTCCGATTTGACCGATTTCAGTTTCAGAGACTGTTTTCTAATATTTTAGATTTATCATGATTTTTTAGAATTTTTCAGAATTTTTCTGCAAAATCTCCAAAACCGGTGTCGGTCGGCATCGCTGTCTGATTCCCAGAGTTTTAATTTTTAAATGGGATTGAATTTTCAAAAACGGCTTTCACATTACTTCTTATAACTTCATTTCTATCTAAATATATTTTTTGAGATTTTTTCAAATTTATCAAAATTTCACCGATTCTGGTGTTGGCCGGTATCGCCGGAAGATTCCAGAATTTTTATTTTGAAAACTACATTGAATTTCTTAAAACTTATTTCACTAAGAATCTTAAAATAATATTTGCTATTTTGAGAATTTTTCGGAACGTTTCTGAAACAGTCGAATTTTCACCATATTAAAATAATAATATTATTTACTGTCCTTTTCCTTTCTTGCATTTTTCTTCTCCACTCCTATATTTTATACTCCCAGAATATCCTATTAATTTTATTATTTAATAATATAATTATCTATTAATTTTTCATATTTTTTCTATTTTTCCTTTTCCTTTCTTTTCCTTTCTTTCTTTTTCTTCTTTTCTTTTTCTTCTTCCCTACCTACTCCACACCTCCTCCCATTCCCTGCCGCTGCCGCCTGCAAGCTGCAGCTGCAGCAGCACATGGGCTGCAACATCAGCCCATGCCCTCCCCCATTCCACCCATTCTCTCCCTCTTCCTCTCTTTTCCATTTATTTTCATTTCCTTCTTTCCTTTCTTTTCCATTTTTCTTTCTCCATCTTCTTCTTCATCCCACCAACACCAACTCCCCTACCTCACCACCGCCGCCTCCACCACCGGAACCGTCGCCGCCGGCCGCCCTAGGCCGGCCACCCACTCCCCCACAACCCCTCTCCACTCCACCACCTCATTCAACCTCCAACAACCCTCCACCATCTTCAATTTCAACATAAACCCATCTCCTCATCTTCCTTCTCTTCTCTAAAATTTCCTCTCACCTTCACCAATTCCACCACTCCAACCAACCCATCATCATCTCCTCCTCCTTCTCCAACTCGCCAACACCACCAAACATCACCACCACCACCACAACCACCACCACCACCAACTCCAACAACAACAACAACAACCTAACTACAACCAACAAACCACCCCCTCCTCTCCACCCCGGGCGCGCGCGCGCCGCCCTCCTCCCCGGCGGCGTCGCCACCGCCGCCAGGCAGGCGGCGGTGGCCGGCCGGCCGGCCACCCCCTCCCCTCCTTCTTCTTTTTCCTTTCTTTCTTTCTTTCTTCTTTTCTTTCTTTCCTTCTTTCTTCTCATTTCTTTCCCTTTCTTCCCTAAATAAAACTAGCTTTCTCACCTTTCCTAAAATACCCTTCACCATTCCCTCAAATTACCTCCCATATTTACACCCAATACCCCTCTCCTTTAAATCCTAATTCATTTCTAAATACACCATATTTTCCCTCTCCTTCTTTCTCTCTCCTTCCTACAACATTCCCTCTCCTCTCTCTTCTCGCATTCCCTCTCTAATATTTATATAAATATTTATAAATATATATTTTAATATATAACTATGGACTAGTGGATTTCTCGTGCGGATCGCCGATTTTCTTGACTTTTAACCGGTATTTCACCCTGGTTTCAGGCGAGTGCTTTTTAATACACGTAAAAATAAACGCTCATGTATTTAAAAACATAGAATTGATATGTGGATATTTTAGCATGCCTTGCACTTGTTACCGTTGTTTTAATACATGAATATCATGCTATGCAAGTTTATATATGATGTTGTACTCGACATTTACCCGACCCTGGACATGTTATACTTGACACATGACATCTGACACCGACCCTAGACTTGTTGTACTTGACATACGATTTATGACACCAGCACACGGTATTTACACCGGCACTTGGCATGTTACACTTGATATATGATTTATGATACTGGCGCTCGGTATTTATACCGGCACTTGGTATGTTACACTTGATATATGATATATGACACCGGTACTTTCCATGCTATATTTGACACATGATATCGGACACCGGTATTTGCCATATTTGACACCGACACTTGCCATGATATATTTGACACCGATATTTGCCATGCTATATATGACACCGGTACCTGCCATGCTATATTTGACATATGATACCTGACATCGGTACTTGCCATGCTATATTTGACACTTGATATATGACACCGGTATTTGACATGCTATATTTGCCATATGATATATAACACATGATACTTGACACCTGACATCTGGCACCTGTATTACTTAGCATATCCATGATTATTATGTGACCAGACATCTGGCACTCCTGTATCTCCTGAACTCCTGTACTCCTGAACCCCTGAAAAAGGGTGACTCCTGATATTATACTCATGTTAATTCCCGTAGTTGGATAATCATGGTTATACTGCATACACTTGTGGACATTATCTTTGGGCAATATATGTATATAAAAATACTCAACTTACACTGGGGTAGGAGAAACTGATGGAAACTGGTATGATGTCATATTTATAATGGTGATATTTCTGAAGTGTCGCGTGGGGCGCGTAATGATAAGTCCCCGGAAGCAGTAGCCTGAATCTGAAGTGTCGTGTGGGGTGCGTAATGATAAGTCTCCGGAAGCAGTAGCCTGTACTCCTGAGCTAGTCCCGAGCAGAGACGGGACCACTATTGTTAACACTTAAAAAAGACAAGATTCTTACTGGCCTGAACAATGTCTAAACTTGTTGACATTTACAAAAGACGAGTGACAGACAAGCTGACGACCAGTTTTCACCCATCTCCGAGGGACAAGGAAGCAACTTGGACTCCACTGATCCAGTCAAGCAGACAGTGAGCCCGGATTGTCTCCAGACAGACCTCAGTAGGTCAAGATGCTAGCACTTAGCATCACATGAGCCCAAAGGAATAGCCTCGTCTGAGAGGCTAAGATCATCCAACTTCGCCTTGAAGGCATTCAAAGCTCCGCCAGGAAGCTAACTCATAGCTTCATCTGAACTGCTGAAGCGCAACCCCGCAGAGAGAGTCAGCTTCGCCTGAAGCCATACGCAACTGCGCAGAAGGGTATGCGGTAGCTCCGCCATAGACGATACCCAGCTCTGCCAAAGAGCTTCCTTTTGACTTCGCCAGATATTGCCTCCAGCTCCGCTGTGAGTTCAACGCGGGCAGCGCCACTACAGGTCTGCTATAAATCTCAGGATGAGATCAAATCTGATCGAATCAAGACCAAATCTAATCAAGATCAGATCTGAAACTAAAATTGACAGTTGATTGCCATAATCTTTTGACTCTTCAAAAACGAGTAAGAGGATCAGGGGAGATCCTTCAACTATATGGAAAGAATCAAAACAGATCAGGAGGATCAACCGACCTGCTACTTCTAGCTTCGCAGAAGCTGATCCTAGCCTCGCAGCAAGGCTACTTTTCAGATTTAAACAGATTTGATTCAATCTATTTCTATATCTTTAAGAGACAATTATACCCTTGCTCTCCCTATAAATAGCCCACCAGGGGTACAAGGAGGGGCGGGTGCACAAAGAGAGAGGACGACTTCTGAAAGAAAGGACTCCACAGGCAGAGACTTCTTCACAACGCACCGCGCGAACAAGAATTCAGAGACCTTTTAGAGAATCACTTCTCTAATCAGGGTGCTAATACCCTAATACCTTCTTCTTGAGGAATCTCCAGAACCAGGCGAGAAGGAATTCCTAATTGAAGACGGTTTTGAGAAGTAACAAGAGGGTTCTACCGACCTTCTGTTCTTCGATTCCCGAAACTAGGCGAGAAAGGAATCTCATCGCTCGCATCATCAAAGGGACAAAGTGGTCGCGCTCTGACCAGACTCCTATCGGCACACTTCTCCAGAATTTCTGAGGAGATCTACTTATAATCTTTTTAAGAATATTTGTAATTTAGCTCCTCAACTTTTTATTGTAAGTTTTCCCCCTTTGTAAATCAATGGAAAACAAGATGGCAACTCCGCTGGGGATGATATTCTCCACTGCTGAGGATCAAGTGTCGCAATGCGACGAACAAACCTTCGGGTCTAACTCTGAATTCAGAAAAGCCGGTGCAGCCAGAGCCTCTCTGGCTAAATCTTTAAAGCAAGTCTCTGCGGAGACAGATAAGGCTCTCTGCAAGCCTACTGCGGTTCTCTGGCGCAACAAGCAGGCACGCCTGCAGTCCAAGTCTATCACTTTCGAGAACCTTGTCGTTCACTTCGATCAAGGAAAATTTGAAGAAGTCCTCTCTGGGGGTGGTCTAATGCTTCATGCACGGAAGCATAGGAAGGTCTCCACGGCTAAAATTTCAAAACAGAAACCAGAAGCAGAATTCTACCAACACCCTTCAGCCTCGCGTGTGGCTAATCAGGGTCCTTGCGAACCTAAGTATCCTCTGCCAAAGCGGATGTGGAAGCCCAAACAGAAGCATCTAGGCAAAGCCTCAGGCGTAGCTATGCCAAAACCGCGTCTTTCTCGCGAAGAAAAGGGCAAGATGTCTGTCTGCTCCGACAACGCTGCCAACCGCGAAATCACGACGACAATCATACCGTCGCCCAATTCAAGAGCGGCAACGCCTTGTGCCGGCCTCGTTCTCATGAGCGAAGCTACTGTACCATAGCGTACGCGCAGGGTTCATAGCCGCGAAGCTAGAGCCAAAGTACTACCTAAGGCTAATCGCCTTCGCAGCAGCATAGCGGGTAAAGCACCACAGCGTGCTCCGCTCTTCAGTTCGTCAAGCACTAAGCTCGCGCCTGGTGGCAAAGCTAGAACTGAAGCACTATTCAGTGCTAATCCCTTCTGCGGGGATAAAAGGAGCAGGACATTGTCCTATGTACGATCTAAAAGAGCCTCTGCGCTGGATTGTTTAGGCCCAAGCGGGTCTGATTTGCGGGAATTTTTGACAAGCAAACAGAAGTCAAAATCTTTTCAAACTTCTTCCTCCTGTTGTCAGCAAGAGGGATGCCAGTTGGTGACAGTCCACTCAGTCCATTGCCGGCTAGCACTAATCCTCGCTACTTCTCCAGGCCGACGATCAGTTTTTGATCGGCTGTCGGTACAAGCCTCGACGAAGCATCACAAAAGGAGCATCTCGCGAGAGCTACCCTCTGCATCCATTAACATGACCGGAAGAGGACGAGAGTTACGCAGGGGAAGACAAGCATCTGACGACACCCCCTACAGCTCCCCAGATCCAGATTACAGCCCAGGCTTAGGCGAAGTCTTGGTGCATGAAGAAGGTGTCTTCCGAAACACCAGATCTAGGGTTGCGATACCCTACACTTATGAACAGCCGTCCTCCTCAATGGCAGGGGCCTCGCCGCAACCAAAGAGAGGATCAGTCCAGTGGTCTGACGAAGAAGATGAAGACAGTGGGTATGCCTCTCCGGCGACAGTTAGCTCAATGGGAACAGACAGAGCATCAGTCAATATGGCTAATAAGCTAATGATGACCTTCGTCGGCGTTTGGAAGCTCAGGAGCAAACTTCCAAAACCCAGCAAGAAGCTCTGGACAATATCCAACAGATGCTCATTCAACTCCTCAGTAATCGGAATAACAATGATGCCGGGAGCAATCACGATGAGAAAGAACATTTTAGCAATGAGCAGCCAAAGACGGAGAAATCCAAGGAGGGTTCTTCTTTAGACGCTGAAGTCCTTAAGGGCCTCCAAGCTCAAATTGCATCCCTAGCTCAGAGGGATGAATTAAAGAAAGTAGGGGCGATCCGTCCTTACCCACTGGAGTGGGATTCAGTGCCATACCCACCGAAGTTCAAACTATCAACGTTGCATACGTACGATGGTAAGAGCTCACCAAATCAACACATCTACTACTTCCGGTCTCAGACTAGTAATGTTATAGGCAATGACGCCATCATGGCTAGACTGTTCATTGGCACCTTAAAGGGGGTGGCATTTGACTGGTTCCGAAGTCTCCCTCCGGGCTCTGTCAATTCTTAGATCGACTTGAAAACCGATTCCTTTCTCGTTTCTATGAGGACGATACCGAGGTAACCATGGACAAGCTCCTCTCCACCGTGCAGAAGAGGGGCGAATCTGTCCGTGAGTATATTGAGTGGCTCAGAAACTTATCTTTAATGTGCCCAATAGGGATGCCATTACCCATGCTCTTACAGACGTGCAGGCACAACTTCTTGGATCAGGTAGAAGTTCGCATGGGGGCTGTCAAAGCCCATACTTGGAAAGAACTCGTCGAACAAGCTGAGATAGCCGAAAAGTCAGCTAAAAAGTTCGAACCATCTGCCCCCAAAGGCAAATAGGGTATGAATAATAAAAGACGTAGTGACTTACCGCAGTCTTCTCAAGCCAAAGGGAAAGAGATTATGTCCCTGGAATTATCCGGGGACGTGCAGTCGAAGGCCAAGAAGAGCGACTTCAATAATCAGGAGTCTAAGTTCCCTCCAAAACAGTACTCCTTCAGAGACGACCAAGTGGTCACAATATTCCATTTGCTCCATAAAGGGAATAAAATGAAGCTGCCAGACGCTCGGCGTCCCAATGAGATAGGACGCACGAACGACCCTAAATACTGCCTTTACCACAGGATGATTCACCATCCTACCGACAAGTGCTATGTCCTCAAGGATAGAATTCAAGCCTTGATCGATGCTGGAGTCCTGACACTAAAGTCAGAGCAGAAGAAAGTCACTACCAATATGGTGACCCTCGAGTTCGGCAAAACCCCAAAAGTCACAGTTCCTGACGGGACTTATCCAGTCCCTGCACCACGGATGGAAGTCAAGCATCCTCCAGCTAAAACTCAATATAATAAAAGTTTTGTTCCCTTAACATTGAAAACAGGAGAAGTCATGTGGATACACCCAGACCTTGTCCAAGCGTACAGCGGGATTCAAAGGAGCCCAAGTCGAAAGGCAAATCTTGCAATGTCATCTCCATCCTGCCAGACGATGACAATCTTACGTCAGCTTTCCTTAGTGATTCTGAAGGAGAAAAGCATGCTTGCACAACGCAGGATGATGTACCTCAGCCGACGGGTACTCGATCTGAAAAATCATACTTAAAGCAGTATGAGAAGACTACTGAAGAGATACAACAGCAAACAACGTCAGTACAAATACCAGCATCTGCTTCAGTTCCGACCAAAGGAAAAGAGAAGCCAAAGGAAATCCGGTTCGACCATGTCCTGAAGAAACCTTCAGCCCCAGGGCTTGACACGCCCTTTCATTTTGACATATTGGCCCAATTGGCTAATATCCCAACTCGTATTACAATACACGAGCTCCTTCGTCTCTCGAAAGAGACAAGAGAAGCACTGAGGGATGCGCTGGCTAATTCAGAATCATTCCTGACATGTATGCCAGATGTCCCTAACGAAGACGCTCAGTCTTCTTACCCAGAATGTCATCATGTACAATCGAAGGTGCCCGCTATTACCTTCACAGCGGAAGACATGCTTCTCAAAGATAACAAACATGATCGACCTCTGTACTATACCGGATACATCGGTTCAATGTGCATTGAAAGAGTACAAGTCGACCCGGGGTCCACACTCAGCATCATCCCCAAAAGGCCACTTTATTTCCTCGGTATACCGCTATATAGGTTAGCCGCAACTACCACTACAATATACGGTTTCAATGCAGGGAGTAGTCACCCACTTGGAAAGATTCGACTCCGTTGTCGAATCGGGAGCCTGAAGTCAGAAGTGACATGCTATGTCATTGACGCTGACACATCATATAACCTGCTGCTAGGACGACCATGGATCCACGCCAACTGGATCGTTCCCTCCACTCTGCACCAGTGCTTCAAATATGTTGAAGATGACGCGACATTACGAACTGTCTTGCTGAGAAGCAACCATTCAAAGGGGTGAAAAATTACTTCACTGACGCTCTCTTGTATCAAGAGATCGGTGAAGCATCTAAAGAACCATTGCCAGATGATGATGAAAGTGGCAATGAGGCGGATTCAGAATCCGAAGAAGGCATGCCAGCCATTTTGATTGGTGAACCAATTATAGCGTGTCTTAATAACCCCAATGTAATACTCCTTCTAAAGATGAAGGCGAATGGGTAATTAATGATAATATTTTTTTGATTATCCTGCGAGTGTTGGGTTGTTTGAATCCATCATGGATAGCTCTCTGCACATGCCTTTACATAAACTAAGCGCGTCCAGTACACCCATGGAAGTCATAGAAGGGGCCGCGCTAGTGATCCCTCCATCCAGAGAAGGTCAGTTACCGATAATTTTCGGTAGAGCCCAACCACGAGGGTCTACAGCTGCAGATTCAAGTTCAGACTCAGATACCCCATAATTCTTTCACTACGCGCGGCCAGCGCGCCATATTATGAAGAAAATAGGATACGACCTAAAGCATGGAGAAGGCCTGAATTTTGGAAAAGGAAGGCGTAGTTTGCTGCGTAACTTTGTACCAAAAGGGAAGCCTGCAAATTACTATGATAGCACACACAAGGGGTTGGGATACGTTACACCCACATCGTCAGTAACGGTTCAATTCAAAGATGATGAACCAATTCCATCACATTCAGCCTCATCCTCTGAGTGGGACTCAGACGTCAGTGTGTGAGTAATGTTCGAGAACCTCACCGTTAATATGACTTCAAGCAGTCAATTGGAGCCTGCGGAAGCTACTGATGAGGAACCATGGGCCCAACAATTAGATCTCCAATGAGAAAAAAGATTCGAACTGCGCGAACCACCTACTAAAGATAAGGTGATGCAGGTCAACTTGGGCAGTCAAGACCACCCTAAGCCCATCTTTATAAGTGAAAGCTTATCACTTACAGAAAAAGAAGAATTGATAATACTCGTAAAGGAGTACATAGACGTCTTCGCATGGAGCTACGAAGACATGCCCGGACTGGATCCGCAAGTAGCCATGCACCGTCTGAATATCAAGCCCAACGTCAAGCCAGTCAAGCAGCAACAATGTCGGTTTCGGCCAAACATTATGGAAGCTATTGAAGCTGAAGTCCATAAGCTCATTGCATATGGCTTCATTCGAGAAGAACAACATCCAGATTGGGTTGCTAATATCGTTCCAGTCCTCAAGAAGAACGGGAAGATATGGATCTGCATCGACTACCGTGATCTCAATACAACTTGTCCTAAAGATGAATTCCCACTGCCCATCACCGATGTCATGATTGACAATACTTGTGGATTGGAAAGAATGTCTTTCATGGACTACTTTTCAGGGTACAATCAGATTAAAATGCACCCCGACGATGAGAAGCATACTTCATTTCGAACACCCTTGGGGGTATACTGCTACACCGTGATGCCCTTCGGGCTAAAGAATGCCAGAGCAACCTATCAGCGGGCAATGAGTACAATCTTCCGCAATCATCTCCGAAAAATGGTGAAATGCTATGTTGACGACATTGCCGTCAAAAGCCGCAATAAGAACGACCATCTTCGTGACTTGAGAACGATGTTCGACATAATGCGGGCTCATCAGCTGAAAATGAATCCGACAAAATTCTTCTTGGGAGTGTTAAGCGGCAAGTTTCTTGGGTTTATTGTTACATCTAAAGGAATTCATCTTGACCCAGACAAGGTCAAAGCCATTCAGAGCATGCATCCACCGAGGAATCTCAAAGAGCTTAGAGGCTTGCAAGGTAGACTGGCTTATATTAGAAGATTCATCGCAAATCTTTCAGGCCGCTGTCAGCCGTTCACCCGGCTCATGAAAAAGGGTGCTTCCTTTGTATGGGATCAAGCTTGTCATGAAGCTTATGAGGATATCAAGCGATACCTCACAAAAGCTCCGGTCTTAGTGGCCCCCACATCAGGGAAACCATTCTTGCTTTATGTGAAAGTTATGGACCATTCTCTTGGTGCCCTCCTTGCTCAAAAGGACGACAATGGCCACAAACAGGCCATTTATTATCTGAGCAGGACTCTGATAGGGGCGGAATCTTGCTATAATCCTATCGAGAAATAGTGCTTAGCTCTTGTCTTTGCCGTCCAGAAGACACGACATTATTTGGTTGGCCAAACTATACATGTCATCTTCAGAGTGAATCCTTTGCGTCTTCTCATGACGAAGCCAGGATCATTGAATTCAAGATTAGCTAAATGGGCGCTTCTTTTGTCTCAATACGACATGATCTTTACCCCTCAGAAGGCGGTTCAAGGCCAGGCCCTTGCAGAGTTCTTGGCTGCTCATCCAGTCCCAGAAAACTCAAAACTTCACAAAGATATTCCGGATGAAGTCTTCGAGTCCAATGTAACCTCAGAGGATGAAGTTTGGCAGATGTTCTTCGATGGAGCTTCACGAATAGGCCCTAAAGGCAAGATCATCGCCGGAGTGGGGGTTGTGTTTATCTCCCCACAGAATCATGTCCTTCCCAGAGCATTTTTCCTGACAGAATCATGCTCCAATAATGTAGCAGAATATAATGCCCTACTTATTGGCCTTCAGCTCGCCCATGGAATGGGGGTACGCTATCTTGAAGCTTACGGTGATTCAAAACTGATTATCAATCAGGTTAAAGGCGAATATGAGGTCCGTCATGAAGACTTGGTGCCTTATTATCACACGGTCATCAAATTCGCTAATCTATTTGAAGGTTTCTACATCGGGCACGTGTCCCGATCCTAGAATACCAAAGCGGACGCTCTTGCTGCATTAGCAACAACACTAGCCCTGCCAGTCGACACCGAGTATCACCTCACAGTGGCAACTCGACACCTTGTATGTTCTAGGCATATGTTAAAAACCCGAGAAGCCTACAACGTCTCGACGGATCTTGAGCCGAGAGATTGGCGATTTCCTCTCATCGACTATGCCTTACATGGTATGCTACCAGACGATCCTAAAGAAGCGGCATCTATCAGACGAAGGTCTCTCCGTTTCTACTACGATCCAACTTTGAAGACACTTTACCGTCGTTCATATGACGGTGTCCTCCTTCGTTGCCTTTCTAATTCAGAGGCACAGGAAGTGCTTAAAGAAGCACATGACGGCATTTGCGGAGCCCATCAACCAGGTCCAAAGCTCAAAGACAGACTGCATAGGCTTGGATACTATTGGCCAACCATGATAGCCGATGCCATCCAATATGCACGGAGGTGTAAAGCATGCTAGATTCATGCGAACTTCATACACCAGCCTTCAGAGTTGCTCCACCCAACTGTTGCTTCATGGCCATTTGAAGCATGGGGAATTGACGTCGTAGGACCAATCAGCCCCTCTTCGACAAGAGGTCACCGGTTTATCTTGGCAATAACCGATTACTTTTCAAAGTGAGCAGAAGCTATACCACTGGTTGAAGTCAAAACCTCTAACGTGGTTAATTTCATCAAACACCATGTCATCCATCGATTTGGTGTCCCTAGGAGGATCATCCATGATAATGGTTCCCAATTCATAAGCCAGGTATTCTATCAGTTTTGCGATAAATACCGAATTCAGAATGTGACTTCGACTGCCTATAATCCCGCCGCTAATGGCTTGACAGAAGCATTCAACAAAACGATCATCAAGCTACTCAAGAAGTTCGTCTCCTCGAATAAGCGAGATTGGGACGAAAAGCTTGGTGAATGTCTTTGGGCCTACCGAACCACGGTTCGGACACCGACAGGCAATACATCTTTTTCCCTGGTGTACGGGTGTGAAGCAGTCATTCCGTTAGAAATCCAGATGCCGTCGTTGCGTGTCGCTTTAATGACTAAGATCACATCAGAGGATAATGATAGGTTGCGTCTTCAAGAACTCGAAGCCCTAGATGAGAAGCGACCACAAGCTCTGCAACACATCGAGCTGTATCAAGCTCGAATCTCAAAAGCCTTCAATAAGAAGGTCAAACAAAGAGTCTTCTAGAAAGGAGATTTGGTTTTAGCCGTCAGACGACCGATGATTATGACGCACAAAATCAAAGGCAAATTTCAGCCTAAATGGGAAGGACCGTTTGTAATAGAAACAGTCTATTCAAACGGAGCATACCGTCTTATGACTTCAGACGGCGACTTACTCATGATGCCGATCAATGGCAAGTTCTTAAAGAAGTATTATCCTTGATTAAGGATCCTTCTCATGATCAAGTTAACACTACACCTCTGATCAAGACCTTCAAATTTACGGTACACATAAAGAGCTCTCTCTCCTCCTCCAGATGGGATTACGCAACCATAAACCAGTAGGAACCTGGCCATACACTGATTGTCTCAAAGGAGAATCAAGGTTACACATACGCTAACCAAATGATCCAATATCCTTAACGATTAAGGATAGAGGAAAATGTTGGCCTTTAAGCCCAACAAAGTCCTCGATAACTCATCATGCTGAGGGAAATAGCATGGCTAGCCCGACTCAAACGGTAGTTGTAAAGACATATCAAACCCATTGACAGCTGAGGATTTGCTAAAAATCCTAAGAGACCTGTTCCCATTTGATTCCCTTTCTAAAATCACTTACCAATTCTCATCCATAGAATGGTAAGACCACATATACATTTCGCTGTTACGTTAACATTAAACCTATGACAGTAATTTTCTCGTTTCTCCCTGTGAAAACGAGACCCTTGCACAAATTCCATTACAATTTTGAGCTTGATGGTTTCTCAACCAGTTATGTCATCGCGACCTCTGAACTGGCAAATAGCCAAGTCTTAATTCCGAGCTTGTTGACATTTACAAAAGACAAGTCTCAACCTTAAGCCTGTTGACATTTACAAAAGACAGGTCTCGATATTTGTTGACAATTATAAAAGACAAGTATCACCTACTTTGAGCTTGGTGGCGTCTCAATCGGTTATGTCATTGCGATCTCTAAACCAGCAGACAACCAAGTCTCAATTCCGAGCTTGTTGACATTTACGAAAGACAAGTCTCAACCTTGAGCCTGTTGACATTTACAAAAGACAGGTCTCGATACTTGTTGACATTTACAAAAGACAAGTATCACCTACCTTGAGCTTGATGGCTTCTCAACCAGTTATGTCATTGCGACCTCTGAACTGGCAGATAGTCAAGTCTCAATTTTGAGCTTATTGACATTTATAAAAGACAAGTCTCAATTTCGAGCCTGTTGACATTTACAAAAGACAGGTCTCACCCATACTTGTTGACATTTACAAAAGACAAGTATCACCTAACTTCGAGCTTGGTGGTTTCTCAACCAGTTATGCCATTGCGACCTCTGAACTGGCAGATAGCCAAGTCTCAACCTCGAGCCTGTTGACATTTACAAAAGACAGGTCTCGATACTTGTTGACATTTACAAAAGATAAGTATCACCAACTTTGAGCTTGGTGGTTTCTCAACCAGTTATGTCATTGCGACCTCTGAATTGGCAGATAGCCAAGTCTCAACCTCGAGCCTGTTGACATTTACAAAAGACATGTCTCGATACCTGTTGACATTTACAAAAGACAAGTATCACCAACTTTGAGCTTGGTGGTTTCTCAACCAGTTATGTCATTGCGACCTCTGAACTGGCAGATAGCTAAGTCTTAACCTCGAGCCTGTTGACATTTACAAAAGACAGGTCTCGATGCTTGTTGACATTTACAAAAGACAAGTATCACAAACTTTGAGCTTGGTGGTTTCTCAACCAGTTATGTCAATGCGACCTCTGAACTGGCAGATAGCCAAGTCTCAACCTCGAGCCTGTTGACATTTACAAAAGACAGGTCTCACCCATACTTGTTGACATTTACAAAAGACAAGTATTACCTTTTAGTCCTACAAGGGCTAATTTTGAGCTTGGTGGTTTCTCAACCGGTTATGTCATTGCGACCTCTGAACTGACAGATAGCCAAGTCCCACCCTCGTAGTCCGCCAAGGACTACCTTGAGCTTGGTGGCTTCTCAACCGGTTACGTCAGTGCGACCTCTGAACCGGCAGATAACCAAGTCTCGTTATTCAATCCAGCAAGGACTATTTCCTCAAATGGCTGCGATACAACTTAGAAATGACAATTCAGCAGATAAAACAAGTTGGAGATTTGACAGGGGAGTCAAAATAAAATTATTTTTATTGATTCCAAAAAGATGGGATACATGGAGGCACATATATTACAAGCTACGAGCGTACGTCATAAGATCTGATCCGTTCTTCAAGGAAGGCCAGCCTTGTCTTCTTATCATTAGCAGCCCTGACAAGCGCCTGTGACCTCAGCTCAGCCTCATTAAAATTCGCCGTCTGGGCCAAGCGAGCCTCGACCTCGGCCAAGGTTGCCCTTATAGCTAACCCCTGCCGCGAGAGTTCGTCACTCTGAGCCTTAAGCTGCTCAAGCCGCGCAGTTTCTTCAAGACGCACTGGTTCAGCCTTAGATAAGAGAAGATTTTCTTTCCTTATCATCTCCTTGGCCTTCTCAATTTTGTCTTCAGCGTCAAGAAGAGCACTGTTAGAAGCATCTATGGCGTCCCCAAGCTCTACTTGCCTTGTTTCCAAGGATTTCAAGTCAGAAGTAATGGCCTTAGCAGCTTCCTCAGCAGCAAGATGGGCTTCATGCATTTGAGCGACAAGGTGCGCAAGCTGCTCAATAACCGAAGACTCCAGGTCCGAACGGCTGAGACGGCGCCATTCCTCTACGTCCCTCTCAAATTGGTCTACCAGAAGTTCTAATGCAGCGGCTTGGTTATCCCCTCCAAAGTCCCGGATACTCTCAATACTGCGGGAGAGGACCACCTTTAAAGTAGAAAATGACATAGTCGAGCCTTTCAAGACCAGATCGATTGATCGCTTCAAGCCCTTATAAAAGCGGTCGACTATCTCATCTACAAATTCATTTTCAGCCTCAATCACTCCTGGCAGACGGGCAGCCTTTGAAGATCCCACTGACCTTATTAATGTTACCGTGGAAGGAATAGCGGGAACACCGGCTGCAGCGACATGGCAGGTCATCGGTGATCTCGGCGGAGTCCTCATCGAAACCAGTATACTAGCCACAACCGAGGTAGGACTAGTAACTGTTTTCATTGATTTGCAAAAGGGGAAAACTTACAAATAAAAAAGCGTGAGGAGCTAAATTACAAGTATTCTTAAAAAAAGATTACAAGTAGATCTCCTCAGAGATTCTGGAGAAATGTGCCGATAGGAGTCTGGTCAGCGCGCGACCACTTTGTCCCTTTGACGATGCGAGCGATGAGATTCCCTTCTCGCCTGGTTCCGGGAATCAGAGAATAGAGGGTTGGTAGAACCCTCTTGCTACTTCTCAAAACTGCCTTCAATTAGGAATTCCTTCTCGCCTGGTTCCGGAGATTCCTTGAGAGGAAGGTGTTACTAGGATATCAACACCCTGAATAGAGAAGTAATTCTCTAAAAGTCTCTGAATTCGAGAACGCACGGTGCGTTGTGAAGAAGCCTCTGCTTGTGGAGTCCTCTCTCTTCACGTCTATGCATGGCCTGTACGTGCGTGCCTCTCCTTGTGCCCCTGGTGGGCTATTTATAGGGAGAGCAAGGGTATAATCGTCCCCTTGAAGATATGGAAACAGATTGAACCGAATCCGTTTGAATTTGAAAAGTAGCCTTGCTGCGAGGCTAAGATCAGCTTCTGCGAAGCTAGAACTGGCAGGTCGGTTGATCTTCTTGATCTATTTTGATTCTTTCCATATTGTTGGAGGATTCCCCTGATCTTCTTATTCGTTTTAAGAGAGTCAAGAGATTGTGGCCATCAACTGCCATATTTGATCTCCGATTGGATTTGATCTGATTGGATCCGATCTCATCTGAAGATTTGATTGGTCAAAGGTTGACCATAGCAGATTCATAGCGGCGCTGCCCGCATTGAGCTCACAGCGGAGCTGGAGGCAGTTTCTGGCGAAGTCCGAAAAGAGGCTTTTCGACGGAGCTAGAAGTCTTCTGCGGCGAAGCTGTAAGTTAGTTTTCTGGCGAGGCTTTGAATGGCTTTAAGGCAGAGTTGGATGATCCTAGCCTCTCAAGCGAGGCTATCTCTTTGGGTTCATGTGATGCTAAGTGCTAGCACCTTAGACCTGCTGAGGTCTATTTCAAAAATAATCCGGGTTCATTGTCTGCTTGCTGGATCAGTGGAGTCCAAGTTGCTTCCTTGTCCCTCGGAGATGGGTGAAAACGGGTCTTCAGCTCGTCTGTCACTTGTCTTTTGTAAATGTCAACAAGTTTAGATATTGTTCAGACCAATAAGAATCTTGTCTTTTTTAAGTGTCAACAAGACCCCCTTCAAAGTTTTTGAAAGTCTACAATAGCTCAGACTTCGAAATACTTTGAACTGCTTTGATCGGTGGTGTATGGAGTATGAACGTCGCCATGGTGGTTGAGTTCAGCTTCGCTTTCAATCCTGCTTTGGGATGAGTTTGCCGAAGAATTGTACAGGTTCGCGACTCTGAGTAGCTTCGCGTGCGGGTAGCTCCGCATCTGGGCTTCCGGGAATAAGTTCGCTCTGGAGCGTCTGTCGCTTTCCCGAGGCCAACTGCCGTGGGCCGATTACGAGGAGGATTACTCCTTCTCTTACACTGATCGAGGGAGATATCCTCTGATCGTGTATTTCCAAGGGAGGATATTCCCTTTCTTCAAGGCGCCATAAGTGCCTTTATGAGGGAGACGTTTCTTCCTTTGCACGGTTCCAAGGGAAACCGTCCCTTTTCTCAAGGCGCAATAAATACCTTAAATGCGCTCGTGCTTCCACGCTTGAGGTGGCAGCGCTCAGGCCATGGGGCCTATAAATAGGACACTTGAGGTCCTCTGAAGAGAAGTGATCTGCTCTTCTTCTCTTTTCTTGGTTGAGAGAGATACTCAGATCTCTGAATTAGTGGGAATGCCCACTCTGGTCATTATTCGGCCAAGGACCGGTAAGTCTTGATCATTCAACGACTTCACCAGCTTTAGGGAATTCATCTCCTTTAATTTAGCTTTGACAGCTATTTCAGGGATTAGTTTCCCTTGTTCTTCATCTTGCAATTGGCTGATCTGCAGAGAAGGATTTCATCATAGCTTTCCAGCGAAGCTATCATCTTGACTTGATCAGAGAGAGATCACTGCATGTTAACTCCGCTACGCAGGCAGGACTTGGGACTTGGTCTCTTCAAAGTTGAGCCAGTCTTGCCATATTGGTGAGGTTGAGACTGTGTCCCACAGGATCAGTCTGGCTTAGCCATATAGGCGAGGCTAGGACTTGGCGTTTGCTGAGCTAGCCCATCGTCGCTTGTGCGAGCGAGGCTTATCCTCTGCTTTAACTGAAATCGGATTGCTTCACCCCCAAAGAATCTGACTTAGTATCTTTGCAGCTCTTTCTGTGTTTAACTGCTAATCTGTTCTGATTTGTATTGCAGTGAGCTATGTTCGGCAATCTTGTGAGTTGATGAAAGAGACCGAAAAGTTGCCTTATGCTTCCCCAGTTGAAGCTTTACTTTTAAGCAGGAGGAACAAACTGGGGCAGCGGATGTATGTCCCAGAGGCTGTTGGCAGTCGCTTATCTGAGATGATCCACTTTAAGGCGAGGCTGGTAGTTGCCTACAGGGGATGATCCACTTCGAGGTAGTGGACGTCACCTGTGAGATCACTGACATCATTGCCAATTTTCATCGTGGGTGATCTGGCCGGCTGGTGGCGAACAGTCCTTTGCCAATTTTAATCAAAGCCGATCCGGCTTTCTGGTAGCAACATCTGCCATTAAGCGAAGGATTGCGACCCTGTCTCGGTGGCACAATTTGTACTTATGTGAAGGCTTATAGCCTTGTGCAGGAGGAAGGCCTTCTGTGTCCAGTTGGTCTTACTTGGAAGTAGATGAAATCACTTGTATGCCTTTTACGCAAATGATCATGTTAAGCAACTGAATCTGTTGTACAAAGCACAACCTTGATGTAGTATCAATGTACTCTTCCTTTTAAATCAATGAAAGTTCATCTCCTGCTCATCTGATTTTTGTTTGCTTTCATTGAAAGTTTGGCCATAGCGGGGCTAAACTGTATGCGGAGTTAAGGACAGAGTTTTTTTGAATGGGCTTCGCAAGACTGGCACGTCAGCGAACTGTGCCTTTTTAGGGGGGCTAAGGCAAACCTTTTGGCGAGGTCCTTGATGGATTGTGCAAAGTCCGCACTTTGATCTATGGCGAAGTTAACCCTTAGTGGGGTTGAATCAGCGCTTCTCGGGAAGGCGCTTTAGGCGGCGTTTCAAATTAATTTGAAACGGCGGCTTTGTGCCTTTTTCGAGGCATCGTTTCGGGCGCTGATTGGCCTATAAAAGCCCGATCGGGCTGAGAAAGAACCGATCTCTTTTTTCAGAGAACTTTTGACTCTTCTTCTTCTTCTTTCCTCTTTATTCAAAAAAGAACTTGAGAACTTTCGCAGCTCTTCAATGGCGCCCAAAAGACGAGCGGGGAAAGAAGTGGCAACTTCTGCAGCGGAGGGTCCTCCTCCTGCTTCGGTCATCGAACGACCAGTCGCCGGTAAGGGACTTTCCCTTTTAATTAGAGACTGTCGTCTCTCTTTCAAAGCCGATATTTGGCTATCTTTAGATGAATCCAGAACGATCAAGCATGATCTGTTACTGTTAGGGTATCCATTTCCCTGAATTTTCCTTATTTTCTTGGACGGGAAACTAAGAACTGAACAGTTCTTCTTTAAGCTTCCGTACGAAGCTATTACTTGGGCTGTCTTCGTCCTGTTGAGGAACAGGATACGGGTCTTGTCCCTTCAATCATGGCCGTAAAGGATGACTTTTGACCATAATGCCCCTTTGATGATGTTAGCCTTTAGGGCTGTACCACCTTCTGCTTAAGCGAAGTTAATACTTGGACATTTTCTGCAAAATGCAGACTTGTCCGCGAGGCTAAGCTTTGTCGAAGCTATCGCCCTGATGGCTTTGCTCACTGGGCGAGGCTATGCCTTGGTGAAATTTATATCTTCGTGTTCGCTTGGCTGGTGAACTAATCATAGTTCTTTTTGCTCTTGCAGTGCACTATATTCCCGGTCCCTTGAACAATCTGTTTGGGATGACCAGAGGAGTGGATGGCAATATCAGCTTGCAATTTCAAGGGCAAGCTTCTCTATTTAGTGAACGGAGCTCTCTTGTTCGAGACACGCTTATTCACGGTGGTGATCAGCACACCACGAGGAGTATTCTGACTACGGCTCCTCTTGAAGATGTTGACCGTCGGACTTATAGGAAGCCTGACTTCATGTTTGGGGATGGCTCCCCCACAATATGTAGAGGAAGTGGAGGAAGAGGATTCTGACGTCCACTTCAAAAGAAAACGGGAGGGTGGATCTCGTAGGAAGTCACTAGTTAAGAAACCCCGCCGCCAAGCTCCTACGATTGTCGTAGAGGGTTATCCCTCTGCGGTATTTCCTCCTGCCGCCCCATTAGTGGTTGAACCGTCGGTTGCTGAACCGACTACTGGTGAATTTGCTCCAGATCTGGGTAAAATCAACCCCGTCCGTATAATATGCCTTTTGTGTGTTCCAAATAACTTATTATTTGCTTCTTGATATAGGAGCTGAGGCGGCTGGAGAGCAAGGGGAACATTATGATCCCCTGTTTACTTATGGGACTGAAGCTGGTTCTTTTGCCCACCCGAAAGAGTCCGGAGGTGATGCGACCGACATTGGTCCTTCGGGCGCTAGGACTTCCAAAGGAAGTCCTGTAGCGTCAAGCTCTATTGGATGGTCTACGGGATACTCGGAAAGCGAAAGCGGGCCGACTATTCGTGTTGACTCCGCCAAGAATTTCCCGATGGAGCGCATAGAGACTGATGTGGCTGACGAGATGTTTGAGGCGACATCATCCTTTGGTATTGTCCCGACCTCTTGGCTTCTTTTGCATGTTGTGCACCGACTAACCACAGTCTTGTTACAGGTGTTCGGCCTCAAGGTGCATCAGCTTCAAGGGAGCTAGACGATTTTCCCGAAGGGTCAAGGGGTGACATGAGCACTTCGACCGCGGCGGATGCTGCTGTGTTAGATGCGCTGTATGGCGACCTGCCCTCTTATCGGCCCAAGCCAGCCGAAAGACCAGAGGTTGAAAAGGCGGCAGTTCCGGAGGTGTCCTCACTCCCAACTATATCAACGAGTGAGGTGCCGATAATTTTGCCAAGTGCGGAGCTGAGGGTGATTACAAGCCCTACTTCCCCAACCCTGGTGGTTGAGCCTGCTGTTCAGGAGATGGTCGCCAGCCCTACCTCAGCGGTGGCTAGCATGCTGGTTTCCATGAAGACTCCGCCGAGATCACTGACGACCTGTCCTGCTGTTGTTAGTGTCCCCGCTGCTCCTTCCACGGTAGCACCGACCAGGATGGTGGACTTTTCTGAGGTTGCCCGTCTACCAGCGTTGGCCGAGGTTGAAAATGATTTTATAGGCGAAATAGTCGATAGCTTTTACAAGGCTTAGAGCGATCCATCGACCTGGTCTTGAAGGGTTCGACTATGCCGTTCTCAACCTTGAAGGTGATCCTCTCCCGCAATATTGAAAGTATTCGGGACTTTGAAGGGTACCACCAGGCTGCTGCCTTGGAACTCCTGGTGGATCAATTCGAGAGGGATGTGGAGGAATGGCGCCGTCTCAACCGCTCGGACCTAGAGTCTTTGGTTGATGAGCGATTTACGCGTCTTGTTGCTCAACAGCGTGAGGCCCGTCTTGCCGCTCAAGAAGCTGCCGAGGCTATTTCTTCTGACTTGAAATCCTTGGAAACTAGGCAAGAGGAAGTTGGAAACGCTATCGATGCCTCCACCAGTGCTCTTCTTGACGCCGAAGATAAGGTGGGAAGGCCAGAGAGATGATCAGGAAGGGGAATCTTCTCCTGTCCAAGGCTGAACCGGTGCGTCTTGAAGAAGCTGCATGGCTTGAACAGCTCAAGGCTCAAAATGAAGAGCCCTCGCAGCAGGGATTGTCACAGAGGGCAACTTTGGCGGAGGTTGAAGCTCGTCTGGCCCAGGCAATGGATTTCAATGAGGCTGAGCTGAGGTCGCAGGCGCTTGCCCAGGCTGCTGATGACAGGAGGACGAGGCTGGCCTCTCTTGGAGAGAGGCTCAAATCTTACAATGTACGCCTATAGGTCGTTGTATGTGTGCCTCCATGTACTCCATCCTTTTGGAATCAATGAAAATTCTTTCTTTTGTTTTGACTTCTATCGAATCTCCAATCTTGTTCTACTTGAGAACATAGTCTTTGTTGGATTGGATAATGAGACCTGGCTATCCGTCAGCTCAGAGGTCGCAATGACATAACCGATTGAGGAGTCGCCAGTCTCAAGATTAGCCTTTACGGGGCTAAAGGGGAAATACTTGCCTTTTGTAAGTGTCAACGAGTATGGGTGAGACCTGTCTTTTGTAAATGTCAACAGGCTCAAAATTGAGACTTAGCTGTCTACTGGTTCAGAGGTCACGATGACATAACCGATTGAGACGCCACCAAGCTCAATGTAGGTAAGACTTGGCTATCTGTCAGTTCAGAGGTCGCAATGACATAACTGGTTTAGAAGCCACCAAGCTCAAAGGTTGGTGATACTTGTCTTTTGTAAATGTCAACAAGTATCGAGACCTGTCTTTTGTAGATGTCAACAGGGCTCGGGGTTGAGACTTAGCTGTCTGCTGGTTCAGAGGTCGCAATGACATAACCGATTGAGACGCCACCAAGCTCAAAGATTGGTGATACTTGTCTTTTGTAAATGTCAACAAGTATCGAGACCTGTCTTTTGTAAATGTCAACAGGGCTCGGGTGTAACACCCCATTCCCAGATTGGTGATATTTGATATTTGAGAATTTTTGCGGGTCGTTCCGAGATACTTGATTTTCGGACGATTTCGGTATTTTCCGAAAGTTTTCCGCATCCGCAACCGAATCCCGGGAATCCGCCACTCTAATCATTTTCACTTTTTATTCCAAGAAAATATCTTCTTTTTCTTCATTTTCTTTTCCTTTTCCTTTTTCTTTCCTTCCTTTTCCTTCCACCAAATTCTACAAAATTCTCCATTCTTCCATTATCTTCTACATCTTTCCTCCAAAAATATCTCCTTTCCTCCAAAAATATCTTCTCCAAAATATCCAACCCCTCTCCCATCACCATGGCCGGCCAAGAGAGAGACACCTCACCTCTCCATTTTACAAAAAAACCCCCTCCCTAAACATTATTCATCACCCTCACAATTCCAATTCATATATAAATCTTTTCCTTCTTCTTTCCACTTCATTTTCTCTTCACCAAAACCTTAACCACCACCAACTCCTCCTTCATCTCCACCACAATCACAACCACTACAACTTCTCTAACTCCCTACCTTCATCTTCTTCCTCCTCCATCTCCATTTAAACCACCACAACTTCAAAAACTCCACCAAAGCCTCCACCTTCTCCTTTACCTTCTCCAAAAATACCACCACCACTAAAATCCTTCACCAAAACCATCACCCCACCACCAAATCCAAGGCCGGCCACCCTCCTTGGATTGGGGCCGAGATCTTCTTCGTCGGCAACATCTCCGATGATTATTCCGGTAATCGTTCACGATTATTCCGGTAATCATTCCGGTGACAATTGCAACGACAACATTAACGTCACCACCACCATCTTTTCTTAACCTTTTTCATCACCAACACCTCTACTATTTTTCACCACCATCTTCACTTCCACCATCACTTTCACCATCACAACAACACCTCCATCTCCACTACTTCAACCTCCAAAAATCACCTTCATCATCACCTCCTTCACTACTCCATCAAAATCCATCTTCTTCACCAAATAACACCACCACCAAAGAAATCACCTTTCCTTTCCTCTCTCCCTCCCCCTCCTTGAGGCCGGCCACTTCCTAGGCCACCACCAAGGGGCGGCGCACCACCCTAGGGCCGGCGGCCACCCAAGGGCCAAGCCCTCCTTTCCTTTGCTCGCTTGGTGTTTTTCCTCTCCCGGAAATTCAGACGCGCAAAGCTTCAAAAGTGGCGTTTTAGGCGAGTGACTTTCCTCGCCAAGAAAATGGACTTGTATTAAAATCATTATTATGTTGTCTTTAGTATCAGTGCGGTGTGGTTGTACAGGTGTGTGTGTTGTATTCTGTGGACATGTCTTGACTTGAACCAGACTGATATACTGTAATGCTTGTAATAGGATAGAACAACTCGTGCGGGCCATTCAGCCTCCGGTCTCTCACTATCTCGAAAGAGAAGTGATTTGAGACCGTCAGGTTTCTCAGCACCACCTCCGGGCCATTCAGCCTCCGGTCTCTCACTATCTCGAAAGAGAAGTGATTTGAGACCGTCAGGTTTCTCAGCACCGCCTCCAGGCCATTCAGCCTCTGGTCTCTCACTATCTCGAAAGAGAAGTGATTTGAGACCGTCAGGTTTCTCAGCTCCATCTGGTGAGCATACTTAGCGCTCAGCGCTTTACCACTAGATTCGTCTAGGCAAGATGCTGCCGGATTTTCTACTCGCACTTTAGCCGAGTCGTCTCGGTGATCTTGCCAGACGCTCCAGTGTTAAACACTGTTAGCTGTCTGTGCCTCTAGCTTGCTCAGCTCCACTTGTTTGTACTCAGCTATTATTCTATCACATGTCATGTGCACACTTGATATGTTATCACCTGACACCCGACATGCTACTCCTTGACACTGGCTTATGTTATACCACCTGTCTCCGGTTATGGCTTGACTTATCACCTGTCATCTACATGAACACCTGTCATTGGCGTGATAAAACCTGATACCTGTTATGAATAACTCTCTACTCATGATTATCACATTACGGGAATGTAGTACCTGATCTCTTTTTATGAACTCCCGTTATGCTTGTTATGATTCCTGTTATACCTGTTATGCACTCCTGTTATGACCAGTTATGTTCCTACTCATTCCCGTAATCTGATAAGTATGTTTCATAAGCTATAAAAAGGATAACTTGCACGGGGAATGGGAGGAAGTGATGGATGCCGGTATGATGCCTTACTTATAGTAGTGGAATACCAAAACTGACGATTCGTTTTAGGGGGATTTCAGGCCCCCAGAAGATGCGTGTTAGGGGGATTTCAGGCCCCCAAATGGCTGTGTCCCGGGCGGTCGGGAACTACTATAAGTATGAGCTATCAGTTCTTCATCAGCTTCCAGTAACAAACCTCGGCTTGCTTATATATGGATGTATGTGTGTTGAGATGTACACCAGGACACATACCTAGATATATGGGTCAGACGAGTAATAATAATAAACGATGCCAACTATGTATCCAGTTATGCCTGTTATGTACTCCTGTTATGCCTGTTATGAACTCCCGTTATGCTTGTTATGATTCCTGTTATGCCTGTTATGTACTCCTGTTATGACCATTGTGTGATTTGCCACGAATGCTTTTATCAGATTTACATCGGATTTCCAGTTTTATGATTATTATACTATACATGTTCACATCCTATTTTACCACTAGTATTCCACTTTTCTAGTCTCCTGTTCTTATCTTATCATACCATGAGTACTTCCTGCTTGATATCACTTGTTTTATATCTACTTACTCCTGCATGCTTATGCTCACGACACAGCTTTCAATGCATGATTATGATTCGGTTTTATCGATACACTTGTACTTATCTTTGAACGCCATCAGGCTTTCGCCTCACCACTCGCCTGGGGAGTTCTGACTCATCTGGATCCTCATGTCCAGGTCCTGGAGCTTGGACCGAAGGGGATCTTCTTGCTGAGGACCAAGCTTACTTCTGTGGAGCAGACAGATCAGCTGTAGCTCCAGTCCCATCCTTGCTCCCCCTTGTTGGCTCGCGGCTTCTCCAGTTATCTCGTGAGCGCCCTTTTGTACTGTTCATACATGTACATCTCTTTGTATTCTCGCATTTGCGCCTATCAGTGATGTAATATTCTTGTAATATTTATCACCTCTGGTAATAACTTTGTAATTGTACTCATATGTTGGAATGTATAATGCACCACTTGCTTCCGTACTCTGATTCTTGCCTGTAATGATGCTTAGCGTATATACGTGAGGGTATTTCTAACCTGCGTATATACGTCGCAGTGACGTCTCCGTACCCGCAGGATCGGGGCGTTACAGGATGGTATCAGAGCCTAGGCTCTCACATCCTCGGTACGTCCAGATGGCAAATTAATGGTAAAGAAATTTGTAACTGGAATACAAGAGTTCGGGTTATACAATCTAACTACAAGTGCAGAGTTATCTCTCTTTCTTTTGATCCATTTCTTGAAACCTGAGGCCTTTCAATCTTTTACCTTCCAGCTCCTTCTTGTTGCCCCTGATCTTTTGTATTTTGAGTTGGTTATCTTTCTAAATATTCTACTTTATCATATTCTCATTGTCGACCCTAGTCTCTCCTGTGTTCATCTTCCCCTTATCGAAATTTCGAGGACGAAATTTTTTGTAAGGTGGGTGGAATGTAACACCCCGTTCCCAGAATACGTACTTATCTGCGTATTCAATTTTTCGATCGTATTTTTTTTATTTCGTTGATTTAGTCTTTCTGGTAATCTAAATTTACTGATTTTAATTTCAAATACTATTTCCCAATATTTTAGATTTTTCATGATTTTTTCTGAATTATTTTATAAACACCCTAAAATCGGGATTAATCGGTGCCGCTGGTTTATTCCTAGATTTTTAATTTACAAATGGAGTTAAATTTTGAGAAACCGCTTTCCCATATTTGCTTAGAATAATATTTACTATCTTAATTCATTTTTTGGGAATTTTCAGAATTTATCTGATTTCTGCCAGATTTGACGTCGACCGATATTGGCGGCCGATTTCAGAATTTTTAATTTAAAACTATAAAGAATTTCTTGAAACTAATTTCACCATGATTCTTAGAATAATATTCTTGATTTTTGAGAATTTTTGCGGGTCGTTCCGAGATACTTGATTTTCGGACGATTTCGATATTTTTCCGAAAGTTTTCCGCATCCGCAACCGAATCCCGGGAATCCGCCACTCTAATCATTTTCACTTTTTATTCCAAGAAAATATCTTCTTTTTCTTCATTTTCTTTTCATTTTTCCTTTTTCTTTCCTTCCTTTTCCTTCCACCAAATTCTACAAAATTCTACATTCCTCCATTATCTTCTACATCTTTCCTCCAAAAATATCTCCTTTCCTCCAAAAATATCTTCTCCAAAATATCCAACCCCTCTCCCATCACCATGGCCGGCCAAGAGAGAGACACCTCACCTCTCCATTTTACAAAAAAACCCCCTCCCAAAACATTATTTCATCACCTTCACAATTCCAATTCATATATAAATCTTTTCCTTCTTCTTTCCACTTCATTTTTCTCTTCACCAAAACCTTAACCACCACCAACTCCTCCTTCATCTCCACCACAATCACAACCACTACAACTTCTCTAACTCCCTACCTTCATCTTCTTCCTCCTCCATCTCCATTTAAACCACCACAACTTCAAAAACTCCACCAAAGCCTCCACCTTCTCCTTTACCTTCTCCAAAAATACCACCACCACTAAAATCCTTCACCAAAACCATCACCCCACCACCAAATCCAAGGCCGGCCACCCTCCTTGGATTGGGGCCGAGCTCTTCTTCGTCGGCAACATCTCCGATGATTATTCCGGTAATCGTTCACGATTATTCCGGTAATCATTCCGGTGACAATTGCAACGACAACACTAACGTCACCACCACCATCTTTTCTTAACCTTTTTCATCACCATCACCTCTACTATTTTCCACCACCATCTTCACTTCCACCATCACTTTCACCATCACAACACCACCTCCATCTCCACTACTTCAACCTCCAAAAATCACCTTCATCATCACCTCCTTCACTACTCCATCAAAATCCATCTTCTTAACCAAATAACACCACCACCAAAGAAATCACCTTTCCTTTCCTCTCTCCCTCCCCCTCCTTGAGGCCGGCCACTTCCTAGGCCACCACCAAGGGGCGGCGCACCACCCTAGGGCCGGCGGCCACCCAAGGGCCAAGCCCTCCTTTCCTTTGCTCGCTTGGTGTTTTTCCTCTCCTGGAAATTCGGACGCGCAAAGCTTCAAAAGTGGCGTTTTAGGCGAGTGACTTTCCTCGCCAAGAAAATGGACTTGTATTAAAATCATTATTATGTTGTCTTTAGTATCAGTGCGGTGTGGTTGTACGGGTGTGTGTGTTGTATTCTGTGGACATGTCTTGATTTGAACCGGACTGATATACTGTAATGCTTGTAATAGGATAGAACAACTCATGCGGGCCATTCAGCCTCCGGTCTCTCACTATCTCGAAAGAGAAGTGATTTGAGACCGTCAGGTTTCTCAGCACCACCTCTGGGCCATTCAGCCTCCGGTCTCTCACTATCTCGAAAGAGAAGTGATTTGAGACCGTCAGGTTTCTCAGCTCCATCTGGTGAGCATACTTAGCGCTCAGCGCTTTACCACTAAATTCGTCTAGGCAAGATGCTGCCGGATTTGCTACTCGCACTTTAGCCGAGTCGTCCCGGTGATCTTGCCAGACGCTCCAGTGTTAAACACTGTTAGCTGTCTGTGCCTCCAGCTTGCTCAGCTCCACTTGTTTGTGCTCAGCTATTATTCTATCACATGTCATGTGCACACTTGATATGTTATCACCTGACACCCGACATGCTACTCCTTGACACTGGCTCATGTTATACCACCTGTCTCCGGTTATGGCTTGACTTATCACCTGTCATCTACATGAACACTTGTCATTGGCGTGATAAAACCTGATACCTGTTACGAATAACTCTCTACTCATGATTATCACATTACGGGAATGTAGTACCTGATCTCTTGTTATGAACTCCCGTTATGCTTGTTATGATTCCTGTTATGCCTGTTATGTACTCCTGTTATGACCAGTTATGTTCCTACTCATTCCCGTAATCTGATAAGTATGTTTCATAAGCTATAAAAAGGATAACTTGCACGGGGAATGGGAGGAAGTGATGGATGCCGGTATGATGCCTTGCTTATAGTAGTGGAATACCAAAACTGACGATTCGTGTTAGGGGGATTTCAGGCCCCCAGAAGATGCGTGTTAGGGGGATTTCAGGCCCCCAAATGGCTGTGTCCCAGGCGGTCGGGAACTACTATAAGTATGAGCTATCAGTTCTTCATCAGCTTCTAGTAACAAACCTCGGCTTGCTTATATATGGATGTATGTGTGTTGAGATGTACACCAGGACACATACCTAGATATATGGGTCAGACGAGTAATAATAATAAACGATGCCAACTATGTATCCTGTTATGCCTGTTATGTACTCCTGTTATGCCTGTTATGAACTCCCGTTATGCTTGTTATGATTCCTGTTATGCCTGTTATGTACTCCTGTTATGACCATTGTGTGATTTGCCACGAATGCTTTTATCGGATTTACATCGGATTTCCAGTTTTATGATTATTATACTATACATGTTCACATCCTATTTTACCACTAGTATTCCACTTTTCTAGTCTCCTGTTCTTATCTTATCATACCATGAGTACTTCTTGCTTGATATCACTTGTTTTATATCTACTTACTCCTGCATGCTTATGCTCACGACACAGCTTTCAATGCATGATTATGATTCGGTTTTATTGATACACTTGTACTTATCTTTGCACGCCATCTGGCTTTCGCCTCACCACTCGCCTGGGGAGTTCTGACTCATCTGGATCCTCATGTCCAGGTCCTGGAGTTTGGACCGAAGGGGATCTTCTTGCTGAGGACCAAGCTTACTTCTGTGGAGCAGACAGATCAGCTGTAGCTCCAGTCCCATCCTTGCTCCCCCTTGTTGGCTCGCGGCTTCTCCAGTTATCTCGTGAGCGCCCTTTTGTACTGTTTATACATGTACATCTCTTTGTATTCTCGCATTTGCGCCTATCAGTGATGTAATATTCTTGTAATATTTATCACCTCTGGTGATAACTTTGTAATTGTACTCATATGTTGGAATGTATAATGCACCACTTGCTTCCGTACTCTGATTCTTGCCTGTACTGATGCTTAGCGTATATACGTGAGGGTATTTCTGACCTGCGTATATACGTCGCAGTGACGTCTCCGTACCCGCAGGATCGGGGCGTTACAGGATGGTATCAGAGCCTAGGCTCTCACATCCTCGGTACGTCCAGATGGCAAATTAATGGTAAAGAAATTTGTAACTGAAATACAAGAGTCCTGGTTATACAATCCAACTACAAGTGCAGAGTTATCTCTCTTTCTTTTGATCCATTTCTTGAAACCTGAGGCCTTTCAATCTTTTACCTTCCAGCTCCTTCTTGTTGCCCCTGATCTTTTGTATTTTGAGTTGGTTATCTTTCTAAATATTCCACTTTATCATATTCTCATTGTCGACCCTAGTCTCTCCTGTGTTCATCTTCCCCTTATCGAAATTTCGAGGACGAAATTTTTTGTAAGGTGGGTGGAATGTAACACCCCGTTCCCAGAATACGTACTTATCTGCGTATTCAATTTTTCGATCGTATTTTTTTTATTTCGTCGATTTAGTCTTTCTGGTAATCTAAATTTACTGATTTTAATTTCAAACACTGTTTCCCAATATTTTAGATTTCTCATGATTTTTCAGATTTTTTCTGAATTATTTTATAAACACCCTAAAATCGGGATTAATCGGTGCCGCTGGTTTATTCCTGGATTTTTAATTTACAAATGGAGTCAAATTTTGAGAAACCGCTTTCCTATATTTGCTTAGAATAATATTTACTATCTTAATTCATTTTTTGGGAATTTTCAGAATTTATCTGATTTCTGCCAGATTTGACGTCGACCGATATTGGCGGCCGATTCCAGGATTTTTAATTTAAAACTATAAAGAATTTCTTGAAACGAATTTCACCATGATTCTTAGAATAATATTCTTGATTTTTGAGAATTTTTGCGGGTCGTTCGAGAAACTTGATTTTCGGACGATTTCGATATTTTTCCGAAAGTTTTTCGCATCCGCAACTGAATCCCGAGAATCCGCCACTCTAATCATTTTCACTTTTTATCCCAGAAAATATCTTCTTTTTCTTCATTTTCTTTTCCTTTTTCCTTTTTCTTTCCTTCCTTTTCCTTCTACCAAATTCTACAAAATTCTCCATTCTTCCATTATCTTCTACATCTTTCCTCCAAAAATATCTCCTTTCCTCCAAAAATATCTTCTCCAAAATATCCAACCCCTCTCCCATCACCATGGCCGGCCAAGAGAGAGACACCTCACCTCTCCATTTTACAAAAAAAACCCCTCCCTAAACATTATTTCATCACCTTCACAATTCCAATTCATATATAAATCTTTTCCTTCTTCTTTCCACTTCATTTTTCTCTTCACCAAAACCTTAACCACCACCAACTCCTCCTTCATCTCCACCACAATCACAACCACTACAACTTCTCTAACTCCCTACCTTCATCTTCTTCCTCCTCCATCTCCATTTAAACCACCACAACTTCAAAAACTCCACCAAAGCCTCCACCTTCTCCTTTACCTTCTCCAAAAATACCACCACCACTAAAATCCTTCACCAAAACCATCACCCCACCACCAAATCCAAGGCCGGCCACCCTCCTTGGATTGGGGCCGAGCTCTTCTTCATCGGCAACATCTCCGATGATTATTCCGGTAATCGTTCACGATTATTCCGGTAATCATTCCGGTGACAATTGCAACGACAACATTAACGTCACCACCACCATCTTTTCTTAACCTTTTTCATCACCATCACCTCTACTATTTTCCACCATCATCTTCACTTCCACCATCACAACACCACCTCCATCTCCACTACTTCAACCTCCAAAAATCACCTTCATCATCACCTCCTTCACTACTCCATCAAAATCCATCTTCTTCACCAAATAACACCACCACCAAGGAAATCACCTTTCCTTTCCTCTCTCCCTCCCCCTCCTTGAGGCCGGCCACTTCCTAGGCCACCACCAAGGGGCGGCGCACCACCCTAGGGCCGCCGGCCACCCAAGGGCCAAGCCCTCCTTTCCTTTGCTCGCTTGGTGTTTTTCCTCTCCTGGAAATTCGGACGCGCAAAGCTTCAAAAGTGACGTTTTAGGCGAGTGACTTTCCTCGCCAAGAAAATGGACTTGTATTAAAATCATTATTATGTTGTCTTTAGTATCAGTGCGGTGTGGTTGTACGGGTGTGTGTGTTGTATTCTGTGGACATGTCTTGATTTGAACCGGACTGATATACTGTAATGCTTGTAATAGGATAGAACAACTCATGCGGGCCATTCAGCCTCCGGTCTCTCACTATCTCGAAAGAGAAGTGATTTGAGACCGTCAGGTTTCTCAGCACCACCTCTGGGCCATTCAGCCTCCGGTCTCTCACTATCTCGAAAGAGAAGTGATTTGAGACCGTCAGGTTTCTCAGCACCGCCTCCAGGCCATTCAGCCTCTGGTCTCTCACTATCTCAAAAGAGAAGTGATTTGAGACCGTCAGGTTTCTCAGCTCCATCTGGTGAGCATACTTAGCGCTCAGCGCTTTACCACTAGATTCGTCTAGGCAAGATGCTGTAGGATTTGCTACTCGCACTTTAGCCGAGTCGTCCCGGTGATCTTGCCAGACGCTCCAGTGTTAAACACTGTTAGCTGTCTGTGCCTCCAGCTTGCTCAGCTCCACTTGTTTGTACTCAGCTATTATTCTATCACATGTCATGTGCACACTTGATATGTTATCACCTGACACCCGACATGCTACTCCTTGACACTGGCTCATGTTATACCACCTGTCTCCGGTTATGGCTTGACTTATCACCTGTCATCTACATGAACACTTGTCATTGGCGTGATAAAACCTGATACCTGTTACGAATAACTCTCTACTCATGATTATCACATTACGGGAATGTAGTACCTGATCTCTTGTTATGAACTCCCGTTATGCTTGTTATGATTCCTGTTATGCCTGTTATGTACTCCTGTTATGACCAGTTATGTTCCTACTCATTCCCGTAATCTGATAAGTATGTTTCATAAGCTATAAAAAGGATAACTTGCACGGGGAATGGGAGGAAGTGATGGATGCCGGTATGATGCCTTGCTTATAGTAGTGGAATACCAAAACTGACGATTCGTGTTAGGGGGATTTCAGGCCCCCAGAAGATGCGTGTTAGGGGGATTTCAGGCCCCCAAATGGCTGTCCCGGGCGGTCGGGAACTACTATAAGTATGAGCTATCAGTTTTTCATCAGCTTCCAGTAACAAACCTCGGCTTGCTTATATATGGATGTATGTGTGTTGAGATGTACACCAGGACACATACCTAGATATATGGGTCAGACGAGTAATAATAATAAACGATGCCAACTATGTATCCTGTTATGCCTGTTATGTACTCCTGTTATGCCTGCTATGAACTCCCGTTATGCTTGTTATGATTCCTGTTATGCCTATTATGTACTCCTGTTATGACCATTGTGTGATTTGCCACGAATGCTTTTATCGGATTTACATCGGATTTCCAGTTTTATGATTATTATACTATACATGTTCACATCCTATTTTACCACTAGTATTCCACTTTTCTAGTCTCCTGTTCTTATCTTATCATACCATGAGTACTTCCTGCTTGATATCACTTGTTTTATATCTACTTACTCCTGCATGCTTATGCTGACAACACAGCTTTCAATGCATGATTATGATTCGGTTTTATCGATACACTTGTACTTATCTTTGCACGCCATCTGGCCTTCGCCTCACTACTCGCCTGGGGAGTTCTGACTCATCTGGATCCTCATGTCCAGGTCCTGGAGTTTGGACCGAAGGGGATCTTCTTACTGAGGACCAAGCTTACTTCTGTGGAGCAGACAGATCAGCTGTAGCTCCAGTCCCATCCTTGCTCCCCCTTGTTGGCTCGCGGCTTCTCCAGTTATCTCGTGAGCGCCCTTTTGTACTGTTCATATATGTACATCTCTTTGTATTCTCGCATTTGCGCCTATCAGTGATGTAATATTCTTGTAATATTTATCACCTCTGGTGATAACTTTGTAATTGTACTAATATGTTGGAATGTATAATGCACCACTTGCTTCCGTACTCTGATTCTTGCCTGTACTGATGCTTAGCGTATATACGTGAGGGTATTTCTGACCTGCATATATACGTCGCAGTGACGTCTCCGTACCCGCAGGATCGGGGCGTTACAGGATGGTATCAGAGCCTAGGCTCTCACATCCTCGGTACGTCCAGATGGCAAATTAATGGTAAAAAATTTGCAACTGGAATACAAGAGTCCTGGTTATACAATCCAACTACAAGTGCAGAGTTATCTCTCTTTCTTTTGATCCATTTCTTGAAACCTGAGGCCTTCAATCTTTTACCTTCCAGCTCCTTCTTGTTGCCCCTGATCTTTTGTATTTTGAGTTGGTTATCTTTCTAAATATTCCACTTTATCATATTCTCATTGTCGACCCTAGTCTCTCCTGTGTTCATCTTCCCCTTATCAAAATTTTGAGGACGAAATTTTTTGTAAGGTGGGTGGAATGTAATACCCCGTTCCCAGAATACGTACTTATCTGCGTATTCAATTTTTCGATCGTATTTTTTTTATTTCGTTGATTTAGTCTTTCTGGTAATCTAAATTTACTAATTTTAATTTCAAACACTGTTTCCCAATATTTTAGATTTTTCATGATTTTTCAGATTTTTTTCTGAATTATTTTTATAAACACCCTAAAATCGGGATTAATCGGTGCCGCTGGTTTATTCCTGAATTTTTAATTTATAAATGGAGTCAAATTTTGAGAAACCGCTTTCCCATATTTGCTTAGAATAATATTTACTATCTTAATTCATTTTTTGGGAATTTTCAGAATTTATCTGATTTCTACCAGATTTGACGTCGACCGATATTGGCGGCCGATTACAGGATTTTTAATTTAAAACTATAAAGAATTTCTTGAAACTAATTTCACCATGATTCTTAGAATAATATTCTTGATTTTTGAGAATTTTTGCGGGTCGTTCCGAGATATTTGATTTTCGGACGACTTTGATATTTTTCCGAAAGTTTTCCGCATCCGCAACCGAATCCCGGGAATCCGCCACTCTAATCATTTTCACTTTTTATTCCAAGAAAATATCTTCTTTTTCTTCATTTTCTTTTCCTTTTTCCTTTTTCTTTCCTTCCTTTTCCTTCCACCAAATTCTACAAAATTCTCCATTCTTCCATTATCTTCTACATCTTTTCTCCAAAAATATCTCCTTTCCTCCAAAAATATCTTCTCCAAAATATCCAACCCCTCTCCCATCACCATGGCCAGCCAAGAGAGAGACACCTCACCTCTCCATTTTACAAAAAAAACCCCTCCCTAAACATTATTTCATCACCTTCACAATTCCAATTCATATATAAATCTTTTCCTTCTTCTTTCCACTTCATTTTTCTCTTCACCAAAACCTTAACCACCACCAACTCCTCCTTCATCTCCACCACAATCACAACCACTAAAACTTCTCTAACTCCCTACCTTCATCTTCTTCCTCCTCCATCTCCATTTAAACCACCACAACTTCAAAACCTCCACCAAAGCCTCCACCTTCTCCTTTACCTTCTCCAAAAATACCACCACCACTAAAATCCTTCACCAAAACCATCACCCCACCACCAAATCCAAGGCCGACCACCCTCCTTGGATTGGGGCCGAGCTCTTCTTCGTCGACAACATCTCCGATGATTATTCCGGTAATCGTTCACGATTATTCCGGTAATCATTCCGGTGACAATTACAACGACAACACTAACGTCACCACCACCATCTTTTCTTAACCTTTTTCATCACCATCACCTCTACTATTTTCCACCACCATCTTCACTTCCACCATCACTTTCACCATCACAACACCACCTCCATCTCCACTACTTCAACCTCCAAAAATCACCTTCATCATCACCTCCTTCACTACTCCATCAAAATCCATCTTCTTCACCAAATAACACCACCACCAAAGAAATCACCTTTCCTTTCCTCTCTCCCTCCCCCTCCTTGAGGCCGGCCACTTCCTAGGCCACCACCAAAGGGCGGCGCACCACCCTAGGGCCGGCGGCCACCCAAGGGCCAAGTCCTCCTTTCCTTTGCTCGCTTGGTGTTTTTCCTCTCCTGGAAATTCGGACGCGCAAAGCTTCAAAAGTGGTGTTTTAGGCGAGTGACTTTCCTCGCCAAGAAAATGGACTTGTATTAAAATCATTATTATGTTGTCTTTAGTATCAGTGCGGTGTGGTTGTACGGGTGTGTGTGTTGTATTCTGTGGACATGTCTTGATTTGAACCGGACTGATATACTGTAATGCTTCTAATAGGATAGAACAACTCATGCAGGCCATTCAGCCTCCGGTCTCTCACTATCTTGAAAGAGAAGTGATTTGAGACCGTCAGGTTTTCAGCACCACCTCTGGGCCATTCAGCCTCCGGTCTCTCACTATCTCGAAAGAGAAGTGATTTGAGACCGTCAGGTTTCTCAGCACCGCCTCCAGGCCATTCAGCCTCCGGTCTCTCACTATCTCGAAAGAGAAGTGATTTGAGACCGTCAGGTTCTCAGCTCCATCTGGTGAGCATACTTAGCGCTCAGCGCTTTACCACTAGATTCGTCTAGGCAAGATGCTGCCGGATTTGCTACTCGCACTTTAGCCGAGTAGTCCCGGTGATCTTGCCAGACGCTCCAGTGTTAAACACTGTTAGCTGTCTGTGCCTCCAGCTTGCTCAGCTCCACTTGTTTGTGCTCAGCTATTATTCTATCACATGTCATGTGCACACTTGATATGTTATCACCTGACACCCGACATGCTACTCCTTGACACTGACTCATGTTATACCACCTGTCTCCGGTTATGGCTTGACTTATCACCTATCATCTACATGAACACTTGTCATTGGCGTGATAAAACCTGATACCTGTTACGAATAACTCTCTACTCATGATTATCACATTACGGGAATGTAGTACCTGATCTCTTGTTATGAACTCCCGTTTGCTTGTTATGATTCCTGTTATGCCTGTTATGTACTCCTGTTATGACCAGTTATGTTCCTACTCATTCCTGTAATCTGATAAGTATGTTTCATAAGCTATAAAAAGGATAACTTGCACGGGGAATGGGAGGAAGTGATGGATGCCAGTATGATACCTTGCTTATAGTAGTGGAATACCAAAACTGACGATTCGTGTTAGGGGGATTTCAGGCCCCCAGAAGATGCGTGTTAGGGGGATTTCAGGCCCCCAAATGGCTGTGTCCCGGGCGGTCGGGAACTACTATAAGTATGAGCTATCAGTTCTTCATCAGCTTCCAGTAACAAACCTCGGCTTGCTTATATATGGATGTATGTGTGTTGAGATGTACACCAGGACACATACCTAGATATATGGGTCAGACGAGTAATAATAATAAACGATGCCAACTATGTATCCTGTTATGCCTGTTATGTACTCCTGTTATGCCTGTTATGAACTCCCGTTATGCTTGTTATGATTCCTGTTATGCCTGTTATGTACTCCTGTTATGACCATTGTGTGATTTGCCACGAATGCTTTTATCGGATTTACATCGGATTTCCAGTTTTATGATTATTATACTATACATGTTCACATCCTATTTTACCACTAGTATTCCACTTTTCTAGTCTCCTGTTCTATCTTATCATACTATGAGTACTTCCTGCTTGATATCACTTGTTTTATATCTACTTACTCCTGCATGCTTATGCTCACGACACAGCTTTCAATGCATGATTATGATTCGGTTTTATCGATACACTTGTACTTATCTTTGCATGCCATCTGGCTTTACCTCACCACTCGCCTGGGGAGTTCTGACTCCTCTGGATCCTCATGTCCAGGTCCTGGAGCTTGGACCGAAGGGGATCTTCTTGCTGAGGACCAAGCTTACTTCTGTGGAGCAGACAGATTAGCTGTAGCTCCAGTCCCATCCTTGCTCCCCCTTGTTAGCTCGCGGCTTCTCCAGTTATCTCGTGAGCGCCCTTTTGTACTGTTCATACATGTACATCTCTTTGTATTCTCGCATTTGCGCCTATCAGTGATGTAATATTCTTGTAATATTTATCACCTCTGGTGATAACTTTTAATTGTACTCATATGTTGGAATGTATAATGCACCACTTGCTTCCGTACTCTGATTCTTGCCTGTACTGATGCTTAGCGTATATACGTGAGGGTATTTCTGACCTGCGTATATACGTTGCAGTGACGTCTCCGTACCCGCAGGATCGGGGCGTTACATCGGGGTTGAGACTTAGCTGTCTGCTGGTTCAGAGGTCGCAATGACATAACCGATTGAGACGCCACCAAGCTTCAAAATAGGTGATACTTGTCTTTTGTAAATGTCAACAAGTATCGAGACCTGTCTTTTATAAATGTCAACAGGGCTCGGGGTTGAGACTTAGTTGTCTGCTGGTTCAGAGGTCGCAATGACATAACCGATTGAGATGCCACCAAGCTTCAAAATAGGTGATACTTGTCTTTTGTAAATGTCAACAAGTATCGAGACCTGTCTTTTGTAAATGTCAACAGAGCTCGGGGTTGAGACTTAGCTGTCTGCTGGTTCAGAGGTCGCGATGACATAACCGATTGAGACGCCACCAAGCTCAAAGATTGGTGATACTTGTCTTTTGTAAATGTCAACAAGTATCGAGACCTGTCTTTTGTAAATGTCAACAGGGCTCGGAATTGAGACTTAGCTGTCTGCTGGTTCAGAGGTCGCAATGACATAACCGATTGAGACGCCACCAAGCTTCAAAATAGGTGATATTTGTCTTTTATAAATGTCAACAAGTATCGAGACCTGTCTTTTGTAAATGTCAACAGGGCTCGGGGTTGAGACTTATCTGTCTGCTGGTTCAGAGGTCGCGATGACATAACCGATTGAGACGCCACCAAGCTCAAAGATTGGTGATACTTGTCTTTGTAAATGTCAACAAGTATCGAGACCTGTCTTTTGTAAATGTCAACAGGGCTCGAAATTGAGACTTAGCTGTCTGCTGGTTCAGAGGTCGCAATGACATAACCGATTGAGACGCCATCAAGCTTCAAAATAGGTGATACTTGTCTTTTGTAAATGTCAACAAGTATCGAGACCTGTCTTTTGTAAATGTCAACAGGGCTCGGGGTTGAGACTTAGCTGTCTGCTGGTTCAGAGGTCGCAATGACATAACCGATTGAGACGCCACCAAGCTTAAAGATTTGAAATGAAATTTAGGAAGGGTCTCGCTTTCACAAGGAGAAACGAGGAAATCACTGTCATAGGTTTAATGTTAACGTAACAGCGAAATGTATATGTGGTCTTACCATTCTATGGATGAGAATTGGTAAGTGACTTTGGAGGTCTCGTTCTCACGGGGAGAAACGAGGGAATTGCTGTCATATGTTTAATGTTAACATAACAGCGAAATGCATGTGTGGCCCTACCATTCTATGGATGAGAATTGGTAAGTGACTTTGGAGAGGGAATCAAATGGGAACAGGTCCCTTAGGATTTTTAGCAAATCCTCAGCTGTCAACGGGTTTGATATGCCTTTACCAACTACCGTTTGAGTTGGGCTAGTCATGCTATTCCCTCAGCATGATGAGTTATCGAGGACTTATGTTGGGCTTACATGCCAACATTTTCCTCTATCCTCAATTGCTAAGGATATTAGATTATCTGGTTAATGTATGCATAACCTTGATTCTCCTTCAGGACAACCAGTGCACAACCAGGTTCCTACTGGTTTTCGGTTGTATGATCTCGCTTGGAGGAAGAGAAAGGCTCTCTTTGTGTGTACTTTAGACACGAAGATCTTGATCAGAGGTATAGTGTTAACTTGATCATGAGAAGGATCCTTGATTAAGGATAATACTTCTTTAAGAACTTGCCATTGATTGGCATCATGAGTAGGTCGCCATCTGCAGTCATAAGGCGGTATGCTCCGTTTGAATAGACTGTTTCTATTACAAACGGTCCTTCCCATTTAGGCTGAAATTTGCCTTTGGTCTTGTGCGTCATAATCATCGGTCGTCTGAGGCTAGAACCAGGTCTCCTTTTTGGAAGACTCTCTGTTTGACCTTCTTATTGAAGGCTTTTGAAATTCGAGCTTGATACAGTTCAATATGTTGCTGCGCTTGTAGCCGCTTCTCGTCTAGGGCTTCGAGCTCTTGAAGACGTAACCGATCATTTTCCTCTGATGTGATTTTAGTAATTAGAGCTACCCGCAATGATGGCATCTGGATTTCCAATGGGACGACCGCCTCGCACCCATATACCAGGGAAAAAGGCGTATTGCCTGTCGGTGTCCGAATCGTGGTTCGGTAGGCCCAGAGGCATTCACCAAGCTTTTCATCCCAGTCTCGCTTATTCGAGGAGACAAACTTCTTGAGTAGCTTGATGATCGTTTTGTTGAATGCTTCCGCCAAGCCATTGGCGGCAGGATTATAGGCAGTTGAAGCCACATTCTGAATTCGGTATTCATCGCAGAACCGATAGAACACTTGGCTTATGAATTGGGGGCCATTGTCATGGATGATCCGCCCAGGGACACCAAATCGATGGATGACGTGGTGTTTGATGAAGTTAACCATATTAGAGGTTTTGACTTCGGCTAATGGTATAGCCTCTGCCCACTTTGAGAAGTAATCGGTTATTGCCAGGATAAACCGGTGACCTTTTGTCGAAGTAGGGCTGATTGGCCCTACGACGTCTATTCCCCATGATTCAAATGGCCATGAAGCAACAGTAGGGTGGAGCAACTCCGAAGGCTGGTGTATGAAGTCCGCATGGATTTGACATGCTTTACACCTTCGTGCATATTGGATGGCATCGGCTATCATGGTTGGCCAATAATACCCAAGTCTGTGCAACCTGTCTTTAAGTTTTGGACCTGGCTGATGAGCTCCGCAAATGCTGTCGTGCGCTTCTTTGAGCGCTTCCTGTGCCTCTGAATGAGAAAGGCAACGGAGTAGGACACCGTCATATGAACGACGGTAAAGTGTCTTCAAAGTTGGATCATAGTAGAAACGGAGAGACCTTCATCTGATGGACGCCGCTTCTTTAGGATCGTCTGGAAGTAGACCGTGCAAAGCATAGTCAATGAGAGGAAAGCGCCAATCTCTCGGCTCAAGATCCGTGGAGACATTATGGACCTCTCGGGTTCTTAGCATATGCTTAGAGCATACAAGATGTCGAGTCGCGACTGTGAGGTGATACTCGGTGTCGGCTGGCAAGGCTAGTGCTGTTGCTAATGCAGCAAGAGAGTCCGCCTTGGTATTCTGAGATCGAGACACATGCCCGATGTAGAAGCCTTCAAATAGGTTGGCCAATTCGATGGCCGTGTGGTAGTAAGGCACCAGGTCTTCATGGCGTACTTCATATTCACCTTTAACCTGATTGATAATCAATTTTGAGTCGCCGTAAGCTTCGAGGTAGCGCACCCCCATTCCATGGGCGAGTTGAAGACCAATGAGCAGAGCATTATATTCTGCTACATTGTTGGAGCATGATTCTGTCAAGGAAAATGCTCTGGGAAGAACATGATTCTGTTGGGAGACAAACACAACCCCCACTCCGGTAATAATCTTGCCTTTAGGGCCCATTCACGATGCTCCATCGAAGAACATCTGCCACACTTCCTCTTCCGAGGTTGCATTAGACTCGAAGACTTCATCAGGGATATCTTCGTGAAGTTTTGACTGTTCCGGAACTGGATGAGCAGCCAAGAACTCTGCGAGGGCTTGGCCTTTAACCGCCTTCTGAGGGGTAAAGATCATGTCGTATTGAGACAATAGAAGTGCCCACTTAGCCAATCTTGAATTCAAAGATCCTGGCTTCGTCATAAGAAGACGCAAAGGGTTCACTCTGGAGATGACCTGTTTGGTTTGGCCGACCAAATAATGTCGTGTCTTCTGAACAGCGAAGACGAGAGCTAAACACTCTTTCTCGATAGGATTGTAGCGAAATTCTGCTCCTATGAGAGTCCTGCTCAGATAATAAATAGCCTGCTCGTGGCCATTGTCGTCCTTTTGAGCGAGGAGGGCGCCGAGGGAGTAATCCAGGGCTTTTACATAAAGCAAGAATGATTTCCCTGATGTAGGGGCCACCAAGACTGGAGGTTTTGTGAGATACCTCTTGATGTCTTCATAAGCTTCCTGACAAGCTTGATCCCATACGAAGGAAGCACCCTTTTTCATGAGTCGGGTGAACGGTTGACAGCGGCCCGAGAGATTTGCAATGAATCTTCTGATATAAGCCAGCCTGCCTTGCAAGCCTCTAAGCTCTTTGAGGTTCCTTGGTGGATGCATGCTTTGGATGGCTTTGACTTTGTCTGGGTCAAGATGAATCCCTTTTGATGTGACAATAAACCCAAGGAACTTGCCACTTGACACTCCCAAGAAGGATTTTGTCGGTTCATTTTCAGTTGATGAGCCCGCATTATGTCGAACATCGTTCTCAGGTCGCGAAGATGTTCATCCTTGTTGCGGCTTTTGACGGCAATGTCGTCGACATAGCATTCCACGTTTTTCAGAGATGATCGCGGAAGATCGTACTCATTACCCGCTGGTAGGTTGCTCCGGCATTCTTCAGTCCAAAGGGCATTACAGTGTAACAGTATACCCCCAATGGTGTCCGGAAAGAAGTATGCTTCTCGTCATCGGGATACATCTTAATCTGGTTGTATCCTGAGAAGCCGTCCATGAAAGACATCCTCTCGAACCCGCATGTGTTGTCAATCATGACGTCGGTGATGGGCAGTGGGAATTCGTCTTTAGGACAGGCCGTATTGAGATCACGGTAGTCGATGCAGATTCGTATCTCCCGTTCTTTTTAAGAACGGGGACGATGTTGGCCACCCAATCTGGATGTTGTTCCTCCCGGATGAAGCCACATGCAATGAGCTTGTGAACTTCGGCTTCAATAGCTTCCATAATGTTCGGGCGAAATTAACGTTGTTGCTGCTTGACTGGCTTGACGTCGGGCTTGATATTTAGACGGTGCATAGCCACCTGTGGATCAAGTCCGGGCATGTCTTCGTAGCTCCATGCGAAGACGTCTATATACTCTTTTATGAGCATTATCAACTCTTCCTTTCTATAAGTGATAGGCTTTCACTTATAAAGATGGGTTTGGGATGATCTTGACTTCCCAGGTTGACCTGCATCACCTTGTCTTCAGTAGGTGGTTCGCGCAACTCGAATCGCTTTTCCCACTGGAGGTTTAATTGCTGGGCCCATGGTTCCTCCTCAGCAGCCTCTGCAGGTTCTAATTGACTGCTTGAAGTCATATTAGTCTTCGAACATTCCTTCTACACTGACATCTGAGTCCCACTCGGAGGATGAGGCCGACTGTGATGGAATTGATCCATCGTCTTTGACTTGAACTGTTGTTGATGATGTGGGTGTAACATACCCCAACCCCCTGCGTGTACTATCATAGTAATTTACAGGTTTCCCTTTTGGGACAAAGTTACGCATCAAACTGCGCCTTCCTTTTCCAAAGTTCAGGCCTTCTCCATGCTTTAGGTCATATCCCATTTTCTTCATAATATGGCGCGCTGGCCGCGCGTAATGGAAGAACTGTGGAGTATCTTTATCTGAGCTTGAATCTGCAGCCGTGGGTTCCCGTGGTCGGGTTCTACCGAAGATTATCGGCGACTGGCCTTGTTTGGACGGAGGGATCACTAGCATGGCCCCTTCTATAGCTTCCATAGGTGTGCTGGCCGCACCCGCCTTATGTAAGGGCATATGCAGAGAGCCATCCGTAATGGATTCAATTGACCCAATACTCGCGGGATAATCAAAAGAAATATTATCATTAATTACCCATTCACCTTCCTTTTCAGAAGGAATATTACATTGGGGATTATTGAGACATGCTACAATTGGTTCGCCGATCAGAATGGCTGGCATGCCTGCTTCGGATTCTGAATCCGCCTCGTTGCCACTTTCATCATCGTCTGGCAATGGGTCCTTAGGCGTCCCACCGGCCTCTTGATACAGGAGAGCGTCGGTGAAGTAATTTTCCACCCCTCTGAAGGGTTGCTTTTCAGCAAAGACAGTTCGTACTGTCACATCATCTTCAACATATTTGAAGCATTGGTGGAGAGTAGAGGGAACGATCCAGTTGGCATGAATCCATGGTCTTCCCAGCAGCAGGTTATATGATGTGTCAGCATCAATGACATAACACGTCACTTCCGACTTCAGGCTCCCGATTCTGCAACGGAGTCAAATTTTCCCAAGTGGATGACTGCTCTCGGCGTTGAAACCATATATTGTAGTAGTGGTTGCAGACAACCTGTACAGCGGTATGCTGAGGAAATAGAGAAGTCTTTTGGGGATGATGCTGAGTGCGGACCCCGGATCGACTTGTATTCTTTCAATGCACGTTGAACCGATATATCCGGTGTAGTACAGAGGTCGATCGTGCTTGTTGTCCTTGAGAAGCATATCTTCCGCTGTGAATGTAATAGCGGGCACCTTTGATTGTGTGTGATGACACTCTGGGCAAGGAGACTGAACGTCATCGTTAGGACCCTCTGGCATGCATGTCAGAAAGGATTCTGAGTTGGCTAGTTCATCCCTGAGTGCTTCTCTTGTCTCTTTTGAGAGACGCAGGAGCTCGTGTATTGTGATACGAGCCGGGATATTAGCCAGCTGAGCTAATATATCAAAACGAAAGGACGTATCAAACCCTTGGCCTGATGGTTTCTTCAACACGTGGTCGAATCGTACCTCTTTAGGCTTCTCTTTTCCCTTGGTTGGAATTAGAGTGGATGCTGGTATTGGTACTGACGTTGTTTGCTGTTGTATCTCGTCAGTAGACTTCTCATACTGCCTCAAGTATGATTTTCTAGATCGGGTGCCCGTCTGTTGAGGCGCATCAGCCTGCGCCGTGCAAGCATGCTTTTCTCCTTCTGAATCGCTGAGGGAAGCCGATGTAAGATTGCCATCGTCTGGCAGGACAGAGATGACATTGCAAGACTTGCCCTTTAAGTTGGACTCTTTTGAATCCCGCTGTACGTCTTGAACGAGGTCCGGGTGTATCCACATGACTTTCCCTGTCTCCAATGTTAAGGGAACGAGACCTTTATCATCTCGAGTCATGTCTGAAGGATGCCTGACTTCTAACCGTGGCGCGGAGGCTGGATAGGTCCCGTCAGGAACTGTGACCTTTTGGGTGCTGCCGAACTCAAGAGTCACCATATTGGCCGTGACTTTCTTCTGCTCTGTCTTCAATGTCAGAACCCCGGCATCGATTAGGGCTTGTATCCTGTCCTTGAGGACATAGCACTTGTCGGTAGGATGGTGAACCATCCTGTGGTAAAGATAGTATTTAGGGTCGTTTATGCGCCCTATCTCATTGGGACGCCGAGCATCTGGCAGTTTCATTTTGTTCCCTTTGTGGAGCAGATGGAATATCGTGACCACCTGATCGTCTTTGAAGGAGTACTGTTTTGGAGGGAACTTAGGCTCCTGATTGTTGAAGCCGCTCTTCGTGGCCTTCGACTGCACATCTCCGGATAACTCCACAGACATAGTCTCTTTCCCTTTAGCTTTAGAAGACTGCGGGAGGTCGCTACGCCCTTTGTTGTTCATACCCCATTTGCCTCTAGGGGCGGATGGTTCGAACTTTTTAGCCGACTTCTCGGCTATCTCTACTTGTTCGACCAATCCTTCCAAGTGTGGGCTTTGACAGCCCCCATGCGAACTTCCACTTGGTCTAAGAAGTTGTGTCTGCATGTCTGTAAGAGCATGGGTAATGGCATCCCTGCTGGACACATCAAGGATAAATTTCGGAACCGCTCAATGTAGTCACGGACAGATTCGCCCTTCTTCTGCACGGTGGAGAGGAGCTTGTCCATAGTCACTTCGGTGTCATCTTCATAGAAACGAGAAAGGAACCGAGTTTCCAGGTCGATCCAGGAATTGATAGAACCCGGAGGGAAACTTCAGAAATAATCAAATGCCACTCCTTTTAAGGTGCCAATAAACAGCCTAGCCATGATGGCGTCGTTGCTTATGACATTACCAGTCTGGGACCGGAAGTAGTAGATGTGCTGATTGGGCGAGCTTTTACCATCATACGTATGCAATGTTGGTGGTTTGAACTTTGGTGGATATGGCACCGAGTCCCACTCCAGTGGGTAAGGACGGACTGCCCCTACTTTCTTTAATTCATCCCTCTGAGCTAGGGATGCAATTTGAGCTTGGAGGCCCTTAAGGACTTCGGCGTCTAGGGAAGAACCCTCCTTGGATTTCTCCGTCTTGGGCGGCTCATTGCTGAAGTGTTCCTCCTCATCGTGATTGCTCCCGGCATCATTATCATTCCGATTGCTGAGGAGTCGAGAAAGCATCTGTTGAATATTGTCCAGGACTTCTTGCTGGGTTCTGGAGGTTTGCTCCTGAGCTTCCAGGCGCCGACGAAGGTCATCGTTAGCGTTATCAGCCATATTGACTGATGCTTTGTCCGTTCGCACTGAGCTAACTGTCTCCGAAGAGGCGTACCCACTGTCTTCATCTTCTTCATCTAATAGTTGGGGCGATCTCCTGGGCTGTGGCGAGGTTAGGGCCATTGAGGAGGAGGGCTGCTCATAGTTATAGGGTATCGCCACCCTAGATCTGGTGTTTCGGAAAACACCTTCTTCGCGCACCAAGACTTCGCCTAAGCCTGGGCTGTAATCTGGATCTGGGGAGCTGCAGGGTGTGTCGACAGATGTTCGACTTCCTCTGCGTAATTCTCGTCCTCTTCCGGTCATGTTGACGGATGCAGAGGCTGAATCTCGTGAGATGCTCCTTTTACGATGCTTTATCGGGACATGTACAGACAGCCGATCAAAGACTGATTGCCGGCATGGAGGAGTGGCGAGGATTGGTCGTGACCGGCAACGAGCTGAATGGATCGTCACCAGCTGGCATCCCTTTTGTCTACAACAGGGGGAAGTAGTTCGGAGAGACTCCAATTTCCGCTTGTCCGCTAAGAATTCTCGCAAGTCAGGCCCATCAGAGCCTGAATAATCTCGCGTAGAGGCTCTCTTGGAATGTACATAGGATGACGTGTCGTTCCTCTTATCCCTGCAGAAGGGATTAGCACTGAATAGTGCTTTGGTTCTAGCTTCGCCAACAGATGCGAGCTTAGTGCTTGACGAACTGGGGAGCGGAGCACGCTGTGGTACTTTATCCGCTATTCCGCTGCGAAGGGGATTAGCCTTAGATAACGCTTTGGCCCTAGCCTCGCGGCCATGGACCCAGTGAGTACGCTGTGGTACAGTAGCTTCGCTTGTGAAAACGAGGCTGACGCAAGGCATTGCTGCTCTTGAATTGGGCGACGGTATGATTGCCGTCTTGACTTTACGATTGGCAGCATTGTTGGAGCAGACAGGTATCTTGCCTTTTTCTTCACGAGAGAGGCGCAGTTTTGGCGTAGCTACGCCTGAAGCTTCGGTCGGAGACTTCTGTTTAGGCTTCCATATCTGCTTTGGCAGAGGACGCTTAGGTTCGCAAGGAACCTGACTAGCCACACGCGAGGCTGTGGGGTGTTGGCAGAATTCTGCTTCTGGTTTCTGATTTGAAACCTTGATCGTGGAGACCTTCCTGTGCTTCCGTGCTCGAAGCATTAGGCCACCCCCAGAAAGGACTTTTTCAAATCTTCCTTGATCGAACTGAACGATCAGGTTCTCGAGAGTGCAGGGCTTGGGCTGCGGGCATGTTTTCTTGTTGCGCCAGAGAACCGCAGCAGGTTTGCAGAGAACCTTTTCTATCTCCGCAGAGGCTTTCCTTGAAGATTTAGCCAGAGAAGCTCTGGCTGCACCGGCTTTTCCGAATTCAGAGTTAGACCCGAGGGTCTGTTCGTCGCATTGCGACACTTGATTCTCAGCAGTGGAGAATGCATTCCCCAGCGGAGTCGCCATCTTGTTTTCCATTAATTTGGAAAAGGGGAAAACTTACAAATAAAAAAGCTTGAGGTGCTAAATTACAAGTATTCTTAAAAAAAAAGATTACAAGTAGATCTCCTCAAAGATTCTGGAGAAATGTGCCGATATGAGTCTGGTCAGCGCGCGACCACTTTGTCCCTTTGACGATGCGAGCGATGAGATTCCCTTCTCGCCTGGTTCCGGGAATCAGAGAATAGAGGGTTGGTAGAACCCTCTTGCTACTTCTCAAAACCGCCTTCAATTAGGAATTCCTTCTCGCCTGGTTCCGGAGATTCCTTGAGAGGAAGGTGTTACTAGGGTATCAACACCCTGAATAGAGAAGTAATTCTCTAAAAGTCTCTGAATTCGAGAACGCACGGTGCGTTGTGAAGAAGCATCTGCTTGTGGAGTCATCTCTCTTCACGTCTATGCGTGGCCTGTACGTGGGTGCCTCTCCTTGTGCCCCTGGTGGGCTATTTATAGGGAGAGCAAGGGTATAATCGTCCCCTTGAAGATATGGAAACAGATTGAACCGAATCTGTTTGAATTTGAAAAGTAGCCTTACTGCGAGGCTAAGATCAGCTTCTGCGAAGCTAGAACTGGCAGGTCGGTTGATCTTCTTGATCTGTTTTGATTCTTTCCATATTGTTGGAGGATTTCCCCTGATCTTCTTACTCGTTTTAAGAGAGTCAAGAGATTGTGGCAATCAACTGCCATATTTGATCTCCGATTGGATTTGATCTGATTGGATCCGATCTCATCCGGAGATTTGATTGGTCAAAGGTTGACCATAGCAGATTCATAGCGGCGCTGCCCGCATTGAGCTCACAGCGGAGCTGGAGGCAGTTTCTGGCGAAGTCCGAAAAGAGGCTTTTCGGCGGAGCTAGAAGTCTTCTGCGGCGAAGCTGTAAGTTAGTTTTCTGGCGAGGCTTTGAATGGCTTTAAGGCGGAGTTGGATGATCCTAGCCTCTCAAGCGAGGCTATCTCTTTGGGTTCATGTGATGCTAAGTGCTAGCACCTTAGACCTGCTGAGGTCTGTTTCAGAAACAATCCGGGTTCACTGTCTGCTTGCTAGATCAGTGGAGTCCAAGTTGCTTCCTTGTCCCTCGGAGATGGGTGAAAACGGGTCTTCAGCTCGTCTGTCACTTGTCTTTTGTAAATGTCAACAAGTTTAGACATTGTTCGGACCAATAAGAATCTTATCTTTTTTAAGTGTCAACAGTAACCATTTCCTGGACAGCAAGCTCAACCACCAGTGTTGGGGAAGTAGGACTTGTAATCACCCTCAGCTCCGCACCTGGCAAAACTGATGGCACCTCACTCGTTGATATAGTTGGGAGTGAAGTTGCCTCCGTGACTACCGTCCCTTCAATCTCTGCTCCTCTGGCTGGTTCAGGCTGATAAGGGGGCAGGTCACCATACAAAGCATCTAACACAGCAGCATCCGTCACGTCGAAGTGCTTATGTCACCCCTGGATCCCTCGGGAAGATCGATTGGCTCCCTTGAAGTTGACGCACCTAGAGGCGGAACACCTGCAACAAGACTGTGTTTAGGCTGGACACAACAAATAGTAAAAGTCAAAAAGTCAAAGCAATACCAAAGGACAATGTCGCCTCAATCGTCTTGGCGGCCACATCAGTCTCTACGGGCTCCATCGGAAAATCTTTGGCGGAGTCAACACGGACAGCCGGCTCACCCTCGCTCGCCGAACCCTCCGTGGTCCACCCAAAGGAGCTAGAAGCTTCGGAACTTCCCTTCGAAGTCCCGGCGCCCGAAGGACCAACGTCAGCCGCATCACCTCCGGATTCTTCTGAGACGGCAAAATAGCCAGCCTCATCACCCTCTTTATAAGTGAACAGGGGATCATAATGTTCCCCTTGTTCTTCGACGGCCTCAACTCTCGGGCTTGTCACTGCCTCAGTGTTCCTGTATTACAAAGCAAATAATGAGCTGTCCAAAGCACACAAAAGGTATATTACAGGGACGAAGCTGATTTTACCCAGGTCCGGAGCAACTTTGCCAGTCGCTGGTTCAGCAACTGACGGTTCAACTACTAATGGGGCAAGAGAAGGAAGCGTCGCAGATGGTTCGCCCTCTACAACAACCGTAGGAGCTTAGCGACGGGGCTTCTTCACCAACTGCTTCCTACGAGACCCACCTTTCCGTTTCCGCTTGAGAGGGACGTCAGGATCCTCCTCCTCTCCTCCGCTTCTTCTACATGTCTTGTGGGAGCCATCCCCATCACACCAGAATCGGCTGCAGGAGTCTCGGATTCAAGACGAAGGCAAAACAAAAGTCAAATGAGCAGAAAATGAACTTTTATGATTTAAAAGGAAAGGTACATTGATACTACATCAAAGTTGTGTTTCGTACAACAGAATCATTTGCCCAAAAGGCATACAAGTGGTCTCATCTACTTCCAAGCCAAACCAACTGGACACGAAAGGCCTTCCTCCTGCACAAGGCTGTAATCCTTCGCACAAGAACAGATGGTGCCATCAGGACAGATTGTGCTACCAGGACAGATGGTGCCACAGGAAGCTGGATCATCTTTGATTAAAATCGGCAAAGGACTGATCGCCACCAGCAGGCTGGATCTTCTTTCATGAAAATTGGCAATGGGAAGATCTGCGACCTTACAGGTGACGTCCGTTTTCCCGAAGTGGATCATCTCAGATAAACGGCTACCAGCCTCGCCTCGAAGTGGATCATCTCGGATAAGCGACTGCCAATCTCTTCTGGGACACACATCAGCTGCTCAAGTTTGTTCTTCCTGCTTAAGAGTAAAATTTCAACTGGAAAAGCAAGAGAAAATTTTTGATTCTTTCATCAAGTCACAAGATTGGCGAACATAGCTCACTGCAATGCAACTGGAACAAATTAGCAGTTAAACACAGAGAAGCTGCAGAAGCATTAAGTCAATTCTTTGGGGCGAAGTAATCCGATTCAGTCAAGCATTGATTTTAGTTAAAGCAGATGATAGCCTCGCTTGCACAGTGATGATGGGCTAGCTCAAAAAACGCCAAGTCCTACCCTCGCCTATATGGCCAAGCCAGATTGATCCTGAGGGACGCAGTCTTAGCCCACCTATATGGCAAGACTGGCTCAACTTTGAAGAGACTAAGTCCCAAGTTTTGCCTGTGTAGTGGACTTAACACGCAGGCAGTGATCTTTCTTTGATCAAGTCAAAATGATAGTTTCAGAAGCTATGCTGAAATCCTTCTCTGCAGATCAGTCAATTGTAAAATGAAGAATAAGGGAAATTAATTCCTGAAGCAGCTGTTAAGCTAAATTAAAGGAGATGAACTCCCTAAAAGTTCATTGGTAAAGTCTCTAAATGATCGAGACTTATCGGTCCTTGGCCGGGTAATGATCAGAGTGGGCATCCCCACTAGTTCAGAGATCTGAGTATCTCTCTCAACCAAGAGAAGAGAAGAAGACCAGATCACTTCTCTTCAGAGGACCTCATATGTCCTATTTATAGGCCTCATGGCCTGAGCGCTGCCGCTTCAAGCGTGAAAGTGCGAGCGCATTAAAGGCATTTATTGTGCCTCGAGAAAAGGGACGGTTTCCCTTGGAACCGTGCAAAGGAAGAAATGCTCTCCCTCATAAAGGCATTCATTACGCCTTGAAGAAAGGAATATCCTCCCTCGAAAACGCACAAGGGAAGAATATCTCCCTCGATTAATGCGAGAGAAGCCATTCTGACCTCGAAAGAGGAGTAATCCTTCTCGTGATTGGCCCACAGCAGTTGGCCTCGGGAAAAGGAAGACGTGCCAAAGCGAACTTATTTCAGACGCGAAGCTACCCAGACGCGAAGCTACCCAGACGCGAAGCTATTCAGAGTCGCGAATCTACATGATTCTTCAGCGAACCTATCCCAAAGCAGGATTGAAAGCGAAGCTGAACTCAACCACCATGGCGACGTTCGTACTTCACATATCACCGATCAAAGCAGTTCAAAGTATTTCAAAGTCTGAGCCATTGCAGACTTTCAAAACTTTGAAGGGGGTCTTGTTGACACTTAAAAAAGACAAGATTCTTATTGGTCTGAATAATTTCTAAATTTGTTGACATTTACAAAAGACGAGTGACAGACAAGCTGACGACCAGTTTTCACCCATCTCCGAGGGACAAGGAAGCAACTTGGACTCCACTGATCCAGTCAAGCAGACAGTGAGCCGGATTGTCTCTAGACAGACCTCAGCAGGTCTAAGATGCTAGCACTTAGCATCACATGAGCTCAAAGGGATAGCCTCGTCTGAGAGGCTAAGATCATCCAACTTCGCCTTGAAGCCATTCAAAGCTCCGCCAGGAAGCTAACTCATAGCTTCGTCTGAACTGCTGAAGCGCAACTTCGCAGAGAGAGTCAGCTTCGCCTGAAGCCATACGCAACTGCGCAGAAGGGTATGTGGTAGCTCCGCCATAGACGATACCCAGCTCCGCCAAAGAGCTTCCTTCTGACTTCGCCAGATATTGCCTCCAGCTCTACTGTGAGTTCAACGCGGGCAGCACCGCTACAGGTCTGCTATAAATCTCAGGATGAGATCAAATCTGATCGAATCAAGACCAAATCTAATCAAGATCAGATCTGAAATAAAAATTGACAGTTGATTGCGATAATCTCTTGACTCTTCTAAAACGAGTAAGAGGATCAGGGGATATCCTTCACTATATGGAAAGAATCAAAACTGTTGGCCCAAAGGCCTATCACCCTAGTTTGATGATGATCAACTCATGAAGTTATGATTACTAATGATCTTGTGTTTAATTAGTGACAGATTCCTTATCAAGATCTTAGTAGGTGTGGAGCTTCAACAAGGATTTAAAGACAAGTTGGAAGCTAGCCCCGGTTGATTCACGAGCCTATGCATCAAGAACACATCTAGAGATGAGCTCGGTGGATTGCATTTGGACCAAGTCAAGAAAATGAGAAGCCTTCAAGTGAAGACTTCAAGAGGATGAAGACTTGTGTCTAGGTATAAGATTTTTATTTGTTTTAAATAAAAGTAAAGGATAGAATAGTTGGTGGATTGCTCAAGTCTATATCACACACACTCTTGATAGAACTCTTGATAGAATGATTTTCATAAAAGATTTTCCTAGTTAAGAAAAGATTTTATTTGTGATAAAATACAATTTGGTTTTTGGTATTCATGTATACATATCTTATATCCAAAACCATGTTTAGAGCTTATGTCAAAACTAGATATTCATCTTATTTGTGTAGTGGATCATATCCATACACACTATGCTTTAAAAGTATATCTTGTTTTTGTATTTGATGAGATTTTCCTTATGACAAAATATCTACTTTGGGTTTTGGTAATTCTCTATATACATATCCTTTAACCAAAACAAGTTTAGTGCTTTATGTCAAAAATTAGATATTTCATCTTGATTGTGTGGTGGATCATATCCATACACACTTTGCTTTATAAGTTCAAAATATCTTGTTTTTGTATTTTGTGAAGTTATGGAAAAACAAGTTTTAGAAAAAACATATTTTAGAAAAAAACAGTTTTTATTATGAGCCTATTTTCAAGTTACAAAAATAGTCAAATCTTCAATAACATGCCTTGATTTTGTGCAAGCATATTTCTATATCATAAAAAACTTTTTGTAGAATTCTAAGTATTTATGGGATTTTTATTAAGCCAAAAAGACCTATCCTTAATCCCTATTTTCTGGTTCTGGCAGTTCTGATTTTTCAGAACTGACAGTGGCCGGTCGACCGGGTCGGTCGACCGGACGTGCACGACGTGCACGCCAGTGTACACTGGAGATCGGTCGACCGGTCGGGTCGACCGCTTCAGAGAGCTTTGCTCTCGGGAATTATCGGTCGACCGGGCCGGTCGACCGACAGAGAGATTACTCTCTTCTCCAGGTGCGCGGTCGACCGGGCCGGTCGACCGGAGGCTGCAACGGTCGGATTTTTGACCGTTGCCGGTCGACCGGACCGGTCGACCGGTAGCTCTGACAGAGCCCAACGGTCAGATTTTTCTGGCCTCTATAAAAGGGGGGTTTTGTCATTGTTTGAAGCCAAGATTTTGAGGACTTCTTGAGCCAGTTTTTCCAAGTGATTTCAGAAGTTTTTCTCCACAAAATTAGAGTCAATACTTCCAATTAAAAGGAGAGTTTTATCAAAGAGTGTAAAAGAGATTTTCTTTTGTTTTCCATCAAAAGTTCTAATCCTTGATTTTCTCACACTACACTTGAGCATCCATTGAGCTATTCATCCTATAGGAGAGTTGTAGTGAGAGTTTATAATTGGTGATCAAGTGTTTAGATCACCAAGAGATCATTTCTTGTTCTTTGAGAAGGCGGACGGTTGTGTTCGCGGTTTGATTGAGGGTCTAGTGAGGACTTGGTGTTGTTGGGTCCTAGTGAGGACTTGTAGCTTGAGGTGCGGCCTCGACGAGCCGGTGGGCTTGTGGTGTGTAAGGGACTAGAGAGTCCGAGGGCTTGTAGGTGTTGCGGCACCGAGGAGAGATCCAGTGGGATCTTGCATAGTGGAAATCCTTCGTGTGTCGAAGGCGGGGATGTAGAGCAAGTGTGCTCGAACCTCGAAACAAACCCTTTGTGTTTGCGATTGCTCACTCTTGCTCTCTTTCTCTTTTTGTCTCTATTTTATATCTTGCATTCTATTTATTGTGTTCATCTTATATTTGCATGATATATTCTCTTGTGCTCATAATTGATATACATACTTGCTTGGGTTTGTTGTTAACACTAGTATTCAACCAAGAGAGCCAACGCGGCACCTCAACCCATTCAAGGGAATCTAGAGGAGCTTGTCCAGAGCCTCGCAAGGGGAATTCGGCAACACTCTTGTGTTATACATAAGTGTTTAATTAAAAGAAGTTTAATTTGGTCATCTTAGTTTTAAATTCCGCATTATTTGTTCATAAGTGACCATTAGATTAGCCATCACCTATTCACCCCCCCTCTAGGTGATCTTACAATTGGTATCAGAGCTAGTGCTCTTGATATTGGGTCTAACAACCTAAGAGTTAAGATCCTCCTTTTAGGCTAATCACAATATTTTTGTACACACACACCTCACCATGGACTTCATGTCACCACCCACCTTTGACATTCTTAACATCCAAATTTGAAGGTTAAGATGTCATTGTACCTCAAAGCCTTAGGATTTCATGTCTATCTTGCCACTACTAATAATGCTTATTCTTTAGATGGTAAGAACATTGAGGCTAATGCAAAAGCCTTCATGCTATCAAGTCAACCCTAAATGATGATTATTTATCTAGGGTTTCTAATATTGAATCGGCTTTTGTAGTATGGAACATCATCACCTCCCTCGGCGAAAAAGATCTATACTATGCGGGGAGTGACTCGGATGTTGGAAGCGACACCTCCAACAAGTGCTACATGGTCCAAGGGGATAACCCCCTTGAGGTAAATTCCGAATCCGATGATGATGACATGTCATATGATGAGCTTACTACCTTTTGTCATCTATTGCTTGAAAAGTATGACATGATTAAGAAAGAAAATAAAATTTGAAAAAGAATATTGCTTGCATGCATATAGAACAAAACTCTTTTAAATCTAACATTGCATGTTTAGAAAAAGATAACAATAATTTGAAAAAGAATTTTGATGCCATGCTTAATGAAAAAGATTCTTTAGAAAATAAAATGGCATGCTTAGAAAAGGAAAACAATGATTTGAAAAATGAGAATATTTCCTTAATGTCTAAATTGAATGTTTTATGTGAAGGAAATATGATTTTGAAAAATAAGGTTGATATGGTGGAAAACAAAAGGAAGTCATTTTGCAGAAAATAAGTCTTTAAAAAGAAAATTTGTTGAAAAAGAAAAGGATAATATTTTCAAAAGAAAAAGAAAATTGACTCTTCATCTCATCATGCTTTTCATGCCACCACTAATGAGATTAAGATTTGAAAAATAAAATGAATAATTTGAGTTCAACCTTGAACTCTTGTGCATTCAATCATTCTAAGTTGGAATCTTTGTTTCAAAAGAAACAAGTTCCCCATGCTCATCACACACATCATGCTCATGCTTATGTTGCACATCACGATCACAATCACACTCATAAGCATCATGATAGGGTGTACACTTGTACACATTGTGGTCGCAAAGGCCATTTAGCAAAATATTATTTTGATAAGAAGCATAACTTTATATTTTGCTATGTCTAAAGGATTTTGGGTTCCTTATAATAAAGCTAACCCCAAAGGACCCAAGAAAATATGGGTACCCAAACCCCCACCCTTTGATTTTGATGTAGGTGAGGGCTCTCACAAAACGTGAGAGGATTGGTGCCTTGATGGTAGGTGCAATTGAACTAAAATGACACATACTTGGAGCATCGCTATCAAGGAATTTTGGTGGGTCAACCACCATGCTAGGAGCTTTGGAGTTGGTAACAATTTCTAAACTCCTATTTTATTTATGTACATGCTTTTATTTTCATAATATCATTCATAACATGATCATGTTTTAAGATTTTATTTGATTTGTGCTTCATGTGGCATTTACATGCTTAAATGTAGAATGTGTCAAAACTTGCATTTATACATATATGTATAGTGAACTACAATTGACTCATACATATTTGAACTTCATGCTCATTTGTATCCACTATATGAATGTGTATAGGCTAGTTTTGATGATTCGGTCATTTATACTTGTTATGCCTATCCTTGATCTTACCTCATGTATATGTGTGTTTAATTCAAATTAATAAATATACATGTATACCCGTGAGTCTCTAGCTTTCATGCAAATATTTGATAGACTCTTTTACAATTTTGGGATATGTATGTGTATTGTTAGATTTGTATAATTCATACATATACCATGAAGATTGTAGTTTTTAATAAAAATGATTTTGTGTTGAATTTGATAACAATGATTTCTATGTGATTTGAGCTTCAATGACAACTTTCATGAAAATACTATTTACATAACCTTTGAACACTCATCTTTTATTCAAAAATATATTATGAGCTTTATGGACTATGAGTGCTTGGATTTTTATGTACTTAGTCTCATTCATGAAAAACATATGATTTGACATATTTGAAGGATCTTTAACTAGTTTTTCAAAAACAATTTATACTAGTTATGTATTCTTCAAATAGTTTTTGAGATTGTCACATGATTCAATTTTCTTAAAATTTAATGCTTCATGATTTGAATATTAGTTTATATGTTAGTTTTTGTCAACACTAGGATTTATACTTGAACATATCATGGGCCTCAAAAAGATCTATTAGTAAGTGTGCTTAAATGCTTATTTGAACCCTTGAAATGTACTTGTATTGCTTAGTTTTGATGATTCATACATATTTAAACTTATGTTCACCTTTTGGATTTGATTTATGATCATGTGCCTTTTATTTCATGTATATGTGTGTTTTGCCAAACCTTAAAATATACATGTATAACTCTTGAGTCTTTTGCCTTCAATGCAAATCCATTCATATAGACTCACTTGAGTTTAAGAGATATGTATGTATATTTCATGTATTGTCAAAACATACATATATCTTGACATATAGATTTTGTTTTCAATGATTTAATAAAAAATGTGAGATGATTTTGATGTTTATGATTTTCTAAGGAATATTGTACCTTATTGCCATTTTCATGATGACATGTTTCACATAACATTAGTACACTCACTTCTTTTGAAACTATTTGGACTTTATAGATTAGAGTGTTTGAGTGTTTTGTGTTTCATTGCTATTTCATGAAAATCCTTAGATTTATTCCTTGATAGAAGGATTTCGTACTAGTTGTTAAACACTCTCATTTAACTAGTTCGAATTCTTCATGTGTTGTTAATGCTAAGCTTAATTCAAATCTTATTTTTCAAGCTTATGCATTAGATTTTAAAATGGTATCAATATTTTTTATTTGATATCAAAGAGAAAATTCAAAATTTGTTTTGATAAAATAGAATTAATGATTTTGTTTTGATGAGAAAATTTAAAATTTTTGATTTGTATTGCCCCTCTTTGACTTCTTTATTTTTGACATAAAGGGGGAGAAAATATGTTGATTTGATTTTACTTTGAACCCTTTGTTGATGATTGACAAAAGGGGGAGAAGTATTTGTGTTTTTGTTTTGATATATATGCATGATTTCCTTGCTTAAGGGGGAGAAGTATTTGTCCTTCTTACTTAAGGGAATAAGATTTGTATTTATGCATATGTGTTTTGATTTATGCAAATAGGAGTAAAAGATTTTGATTTATGCTTGTTGCATCTCCATATTTGCATCCATATTCATGTGCTTCATGATCATATTTATTATTTATTTTGTATGCATGAATTAAGGGGGAGCTTCTTTGAAGCTTTACTTTAATCCATGCATATATAACGTCATGAGTTTTGTCATCATCAAAAAGGGGGAGATTGTTGGCCCAAAGGCCTATCACCCTAGTTTTGATGATGATCAACTCATAAAGTTATGATTACTAATGATCTTGTGTTTAATTAGTGACAGATTCCTTATCAAGATCTTAGTAGGTGTGGAGCTTCAACAAAGGATTTAAAGACAAGTTGGAAGCTAGCACCGGTTGATTCACGAGCCTATGCATCAAGAACACATCTAGAGATGAGCTCGGTGGATTGCATTTGGACCAAGTCAAGAAAATGAGAAGCCTTCAAGTGAAGACTTCAAGAGGATGAAGACTTGTGTCTAGGTATAAGATTTTTATTTGTTTTAATAAAATGTAAAGGATAGAATAGTTGGTGGATTGCTCAAGTCTATATCACACACACACTCTTGATAGAACTCTTGATAGAATGATTTTCATAAAAGATTTTACTAGTTAAGAAAAGATTTTTATTTGTGATAAAATACAATTTGGTTTTTGGTATTCATGTATACATATCTTATATCCAAAACCATGTTTAGAGCCTTATGTCAAAAACTAGATATTCATCTTATTTGTGTAGTGGATCATATCCATACACACTATGCTTTAAAAGTATATCTTGTTTTTGTATTTGATGAGATTTTCCTTATGACAAAATATCTACTTTGGGTTTTGGTAATTTCTTATATACATATCCTTTAACCAAAACAAGTTTAGTGCTTTATGTCAAAAACTAGATATTTCATCTTGATTGTGTGGTGGATCATATCCATACACACTTTGCTTTATAAGTTCAAAATATCTTGTTTTTGTATTTTGTGAAGTTATGGAAAAACAAGTTTTAGAAAAACATATTTTTAGAAAAAAACAGTTTTTATTATGAGCCAATATTTCTAAGTTACAAAAATAGTCAAATCTTCAATAACATACCTTGATTTTGTGCAAGCATGTTTCTATATCATAAAACTATTTTTGTAGAATTTCTAAGTATTTATGGGATTTTTATTAAGCCAAAAAGACCTATCCTTAATCCCTATTTTCTGGTTCTGGCAGTTCTGATTTTTCAGAACTGACAGTGGCCGGTCGACCGGGTCGGTCGACCGGACGTGCACGACGTGCACGCCAGTGTGCACTGGAGATCGGTCGACCGGGTCCGGTCGACCGCTTCAGAGAGCTTTGCTCTCGGGAATTATCGGTCGAGGGGCCGGTCGACCGATAGAGAGATTACTCTCTTCTCCAGGTGCGCGGTCGACCGGGCCGGTCGACCGGAGGCTGCAACGGTCGGATTTTTGACCGTTGCCGGTCGACCGGACCGGACCGGTAGCTCTGACAGAGCCCAACGGTCAGATTTTTCTGGCCTCTATAAAAGGGGGTTTTGTCATTGTTTGAAGCCAAGATTTTGAGGACTTCTTGAGCCAGTTTTTCCAAGTGATTTCAGAAGTTTTTCTCCACAAATTAGAGTCAATACTTCCAATTAAAAGGAGAGTTTTATCAAAGAGTGTAAAAGAGATTTTCTTTTGTTTTCCATCAAAAGTTCTAATCCTTGATTTTCTCACACTACACTTGAGCATCCATTGAGCTATTCATCCTATAGGAGAGTTGTAGTGAGAGTTTGTAATTGGTGATCAAGTGTTTAGATCACCAAGAGATCATTTCTTGTTCTTGAGAAGGCGGACGGTTGTGTTCGCGGTTTGATTGAGGGTCCTAGTGAGGACTTGGTGTTGTTGGGTCCTAGTGAGGACTTGTAGCTTGAGGTGCGGCCTCGACGAGCGGTGGGCTTGTGGTGTGTAAGGGACTAGAGAGTCCGAGGGCTTGTAGGTGTTGCGGCACCGAGGAGAGATCCGGTGGGATCTTGCATAGTGGAAATCCTTCGTGTGTCGAAGGCGGGGATGTAGAGCAAGTGTGCTCGAACCTCGAAACAAACCCTTTGTGTTTGCGATTGCTCACTCTTGCTCTCTTTCTCTTTTTGTCTCTATTTTATATCTTGCATTCTATTTATTGTGTTCATCTTATATTTGCATGATATATTCCCTTGTGCTCATAATTGATATACATACTTGCTTGGGTTTGTTGTTAACACTAGTATTCAACCAAGAGAGCCAACGCGGCACCTCAACCCATTCAAGGGGAATCTAGAGGAGCTTGTCCAGAGCCTCGCAAGGGAAATTCGGCAACACTCTTGTGTTATACATAAGTGTTTAATTAAAAGAAGTTTAATTTGGTCATCTTAGTTTTAAATTCCGCATTATTTGTTCATAAGTGACCATTAGATTAGCCATCACCTATTCACCCCCCCTCTAGGTGATCTTACAAAAACTGATCAGGAGAATCAACCGACCTGCTGCTTCTAGCTTCGCAGAAGCTGATCCTAACCTCGCAGCAAGGCTACTTTCTAGATTTAAACAGATTTGATTCAATCTGTTTCTATATCTTCAAGGGACAATTATACCCTTGCTCTCCCTATAAATAGCCCATCAGGGTACAAGGAGGGGCAGACGAACAAAGAGAGAGGACGACTTCTGAAAGAAAGGACTCCACAGGCAGAGACTTATTCACAACGCACCGCGCGCACAAGAATTCAGAGACCTTTTAGAGAATCACTTCTCTAATCAGGGTGCTAATACCCTAATACCTTCTTCTTGAGGAATCTCCAGAACCAGGCGAGAAGGAATTCCTAATTGAAGACGGTTTTGAGAAGTAACAAGAGGGTTCTACCGACCTTCTGTTCTCCGATTCTCAGAACCAGGCGAGAAGGGAATCTCATCGCTCGCATCGTCAAAGGGACAAAGTGGTCGCGCGCTGACCAGACTCCTATCGGCACACTTCTCCAGAATCTCTGAGGAGATCTACTTGTAATATTTTAAGAATACTTGTAATTTAGCTCCTCAACTTTTTATTGTAAGTTTTCTCCTTTTGCAAATCAATGGAAAATAACTATAAATATGAGCAATCAGATTTATCAGTTTCCAAATAATAACTCGTCTTATTCATAAGTGGATGTATGTGTGCCGGTAGCACATACAAAAGCATATGGATCGGACGAATAACATAAAAAACCAAACAGTAATAAGGTTAGGAACGTGTGATATTTGGTCTCTCCTTTGTTCGGGTCCTGGTACTCACATATCAGACCCGGGTAAGTTCTACAGAGTGCGAACTCTAGTATGGACTATCGGTGATGTGAGGCGCCGGTAGGGAGACGATTAAAATATCAAACGGTACTGATTATTATTATTGGATAAATTAAAATGTATACCTCTATATTTCAGTTATAGTGTTATGTTCTGAGTTGACACCCTACATTATGGCATATGATATATGTGGCACAATGATTACTACTGACACACTTAGTTCTGTTACCCTGAGGACAACTCAAGTTGTATGAATTCAGATGATGGTGACATCGGATATGTGGTATATAGATGAGAGTTTCCTTGTTTGGATTATGTATCAACCCCATGAATCCAAAATCTGAGCTTATACAACTAGTTTTTCCATGCTTATATTTATCGCATGATTATGTGTACCTATGCTCTCTGTACCATTTTCCATGCACGTTTTTCGATTCAGATTTACTGATATACATGTATTTACTTGATCTCGGATTTACTGTCATTTTTCTTATATTACTTATCATTTCTTGTACCTGCATGCCTGGACCACATCACTTGATCATGTACACGTGTGCCTGTTATGCACGCCATTTGGCTTTATAATATGTACTCGCTGGGGTTGCTAACAACCCTGAATTCTCATGTCCAGATCTTGGAGTCTAGACCCTGGTGATCTTGCTGTAGCTGATCAGAGTGCGCAGCGGATCCTCCTGTGGTGATCGGAGTGCAGCAGAAGCTCGGACATCGCCGTAGTTCTTCCACCTAGCTTATCTCCTGTTTGGCTCTCGAGGTCCCTATTGTCGTATCGTGGGCATCTCTCAGTTTTTATTATGTATATCCGTTCATGTATTGTACTCTTGTATTTTCTAGTGATGTAATATTCCTTAATATTGTATCGCTTTCTGTGATAACCATGTACTTGTACTATTCTATTGGAATGTATATTATCACTGTGCTTCCGCCTCTGATTCTTGCCTGTACTGAAGCTTAGCGTATATACATGAGGGTATTTCTGACCTGCGTATATACGTCGCAGTGGCGTCCCCGTACCCGCCGGATCGGGGCGTCACATTATGGCTTAGTTGTCTCCACTTAATGTGGGACGAAGTAGTCGGTGTAACCGCCTACTTAAAGTGGCGTTAATCTCACTAAATTACTGGGATTCACCCATTAATCCCTCGTGGGATTTTAAAACGGTCAATTTGATGACCTGGCAAAGCCCACTGCGAAGCTAGCTTATACCTTCATGCGAAGTTTCTTTCAGAGCCTCGTGCGAAGCTAAGACTCAGCCCATAGCGGAGGTATGACTCAGATAGGGATAGAGCTTCTGGCGCGAAACTCTTGGATCAGCCTCTGGCGAGGCTAAATGGAAAGCTTCATGCGAAGCCAATAGTTTAGCTTCAAAGCGAGGCTACTAAGCTTAGGCGAAGTTTTTAGTTCCATGTGGAGCTATAAAGCTTACCTTGGGGTTATGCCCAAGCTAAGTATTGAGCTAACTTAGCGTCTTAGGCCTGCTTGGGTCTCTTTAAAGGCAAATTTGGCTTACTATTTGCTTTACTGGATTAGTAATGTTCATATTGCTGCCTCATCTCTGATCATCAGCTTGTCTTCGACTTATCTTTTGTAGATGTCGATAAGTTAGACGTCGTTCAGACTGGTTGAAAATGAATGCAGGAGTCCTGTCTTTTTCGAGTGTCAACAAATAAGTTTTTTTTTTACTTCATGCATATAGCTGATCAAATTTGTCAAAGCTGAAGTAACAAAATTTCTAATATATTATGAATTGAACATGTACTTGGGAGAGAATTATGTATTATCCATTTTACTTATTTCGTCAAAACAATAATTATGCCAATAATGAAAATTTTGTATTTATAAAATGGCTGCAAAATAGTTCCTTGCTGGTTAGAAAGGCATTCTAATTTGTCTTGCCATATATTTTTTAATAGTATCTGAATTTCATCTTTGGACAAATCATTGTTTCAATTAATGATTTAGGATATACAATTTCCTTTTCTACATGCAACTCATTCATGTTTTTCGCAAATAAGTGTGCTTTATAAATCTTTAGTTGGAAAAATATTCTTCATATTTTTTTCTTCTTTTTTCTTTTTGAGAAGAAGCAAATTGGATATGGGTGTTTCTATGTAAATTTGTACTCTTCTATCTGGGAGATGTTTCATTAAATTTTTATTAATGAAATGCCGGAAATTCTTACCTAATTATTTTATCTAAAGAAAAAATCAAAATAACACATTAATGAATTTATGAAGGTATCATATACTCTGTTATGAGTCGGACTAGATTCAATTATGATAAGTAATAAATCAAAGCAATAGCTATAAATTTAAATTCAATTTACAGGTATAATTGTAGATTGTCATACCTGTGGACAGAGCCGGCGGAGGAGGTATCACCAATTGAGACGGAGCCGGCGGTGGCGTGAGATTTAACAAAATGGTTGGTTTCCTTTGAGAGACCGGATATATCTCGTACCTAAAATTACAGCTCTCGCCAAGAACTCTTCCTCCTTGCTTCGCCTCTAAACCCGTACTGATGCATGTACACATCATGGATCTGCTGCAAGCACTCGCTGCAACTGTCGTTCGATAGATCCCTCGTGCACTGCGCCAAACCGTTCACCTTCAGATCGCTTCCGTTCACCGCAGTCCCTGTAGCAAAGAAGAGGGAAGAATTGTACGCGGCTTGGTACGTGATCTTGTCCAACAATTTCCTCTGCAGCTGGATAAAGCTCTCAGGGCGGTCAGTCACATTCTGAACGTTGTAGAGTATTGGGGGATTGGAAACATCAACGAGAGAGAAGAATCGGAAATTGGAGTAACGGAGCTCGCAGTTGTCGTACCAAACAGTGGCTTGTTTGGAAGTGGGCAGAGGGAGAGCACATCCACTGCGGCGTTCTGGACGCAGACGCGGCAGTCGGAGGGCTGATGTCGCCTCGGCAGAGGGTGAGGCCGTAGGCGTGTCGGGACTCGACCCGGTGGCATGAGTGCTGAAGCTGGAGTTGAGAGAGGTGAAGAAACTAAGGAGTTGGTTGAGGTTGGACTGGTAGGTGCTTTTGGCTGTGTAGTTACCCCCGCCGCAACTCTTGGCGGGTCGGCCGAACTGAAACTGAAATGGAGGAAGAGCATCAGAAGATGCAAGAGAAAGGCCATCCTCTTTGTTAATTTCGCTGAATTCGAGCTAAGTTCAATTGATATATAGTGGTTGATAGTAGTCTTCCGTCAATCCAATCGCGAATTTTCCCTCAAAAAACCGTTAGAAGAAGCAGTGGAGCTCGATGATCAAAGTGAGATAGATAAGGGAGAGGAGAGAGAGAACCGACGGTGAGATTTTTTTTCTTTTTTCTTTTTTGTTTTTTTTTGTTTTTACCTCTCTCTCTTTTCTCTTCTTTTCTTTCCTAATCAAACATCAAGAGTAGAAGAGGAGAAGAACTTCTTCTCCTCTGCAACTGCTCTTCTCTTCTCTTCTTCCCTCTTACTCTCTTCTGAAAAACAATCAGACCCCACACAACTCGTGTGCTTCCTACAGGTTATACGGTAGTTTTATTCTCAAAAATCAAAACGTGTTTTGGGTGGTAATAATATTCCCAAAAAAAAAAAAAAATTAGTGCGCCACCGCATATAGCAAGCAAGGTGTAGCCAACTCCATTTCATGATTTGATTTCTGGTCATCCAAACAACTTGCTTGGAAATGCGTGTTGTGGGGCTGAGAATCAGCAAAAGAAAGAGAAGGTGCCTTTTTTTTAATGCAGATAAACAACAAAGCCTCAAGTTGGGGAAAGGGTGCAGCCGCATCTATTCACAGGCATTGTGCATTTCCATATTTTGGTTCAATGAACCAAACAGATTCGTGTAACACGTGGGTTAAAAGCCTTTCGACCCGTAACATTGTTATATCTGATAGAGGATGGTTGATTTCTATATTGATATTACAAGATACCTTGTGGGGGATTATTTTATTTTTAAGGACACATTCACTAGTAGTAGTTAGCGAGATAAGTCTCTATGTTTACTTTCAAGTGCGTAACAAAATACAGTAAGTGGAGACGGAATAGTAGCTGAAAATTTGAGAGAGCCGCGAGAGAGCCGCGAGAGTAAGTGGAGAGGAACTTCAACACCTGGTCGTTGAGCTCGCCGGGTTAACAGAGTGATGGTTTTAGAACATGTCCTTTAAAGAGATGTTAGGTCTTCAGCTCCACCATAGGGTGGAGGGAGCAACCGATACGACGCTGATTGTCAGGCGGCGAGGGGAGTCGATCGGTCAACGCTGAGGTTTACGCAGGAACAACCTAACTCCTCCGGGTTGAGGGTGATTAGATAACGTCGGGCTGTCACTACTGCGGTCGGGGCGGCCACTAGAAGGCGGCATGTCGTACTGGTCCTCTGTGCTTCGCCTGCTGTAGAGCGGGGCACAGAGCTAGTCGCTGCCCATATAGGACAGACACCCAAGAAAGGTTTAGTGTCGAGATGGGGCTGTTGAGTTCAGGAATTTGAGGACGATCATAGTTACAAGGGCTTTTTCGGGGTGAGGACCTACAACAGATTGGGGTATGAATGAGTCGGGCTGCAAGGATAAAGGGCCTCGTATTAGTGGAGCAGATTTTGATCGAGGAGATAAATCCCAATCAAAACGGGCTTTGTTAGACTATATCCCGAATTTCGCAGTAGATAATCTAGTTGCCTCAATTGATCTCTCGTTGGGTAATACAGAGGAAGAACGAGATCGTATGATCAATCTGATGCGTAGGAGAGCATCAGATGGAGCAACCACTCTCTCTAAAATATAAAAGTTAATCAAGTCCGGCAATTTCAAAAGGAAGTTTAGAAGCAAGGGATATATCTCACGCAGTGCTGCGTGGACTAGGATGGGTATGAGAGACCCCTATGCCGAGGATTCATTGGGGAGTTGGTAAGATTAGGTGGGAGCACTTTCCTAAATGAGGAGCGAGATGCGAGTGGGTGGATAAGTGAAGTTTTTCTAGATTTTGTGTTTTCCGGACCTAATTGGGTTGTATCTAGATGGAATTAACGGTGGGAGCCTGTGGGTCCTATCATCTGTAGGTACACTAGTGTCTAGTTCCCTTTTGATCCCTGATTAAGAGTAGTATGATGTTCTGGAAGGAGATTATGTTGCGTGCGGTGTAATTTCATTACTTTTTCTTTAATGAAACGAGGTAGACTTCTCATATTACTTAAATAAAAAAAAATACAGAGAATACATTTTTGAGTCATATTGAATATTCATGACTTTTAGTTTAATATTTATCATAATGAATTGTCCTTATATATACACGTTTTGCAGGCAACAAGTCAACAGCAAATGTAACCTAGCCTATATA